>VZTG01010637.1:1687971-1713664 GCA_013397845.1 Melanocharis versteri | reverse complement strand
TTTTTTTTTTTTTTTTTTTTTTTTGATGCTATTTTCTAGCACTTCCATATCATTTTGGAAAGCTGAACCCTCCACTTGATTTGTGCTGCACTTTCTTCATAAATCTATGAAGCTTGTCTCCATCAAGCTGTATTTTCCATTAAAATATGGTTCCCAGGTGATTTTCAATACTATGAAAAACATGTAGCCATAAGTCTTTCACTGATTGTTTATTATCTGTTTAGGTGCTCCTGAGGATTTTGACAGCTAGGACTTGTATCATATGTAATGTAATAAAAGTGGATGTCTTCAGCGTAACAGGGATAGCTGGCCTTTCATTTCTGTTGCCAGGGGTGTATTTGTTTTCTATGTGTTGGTTTGGTTTTTTTTAACCTGAAACTTTGAGTCTACTCCAAATCAGGTCAGTTTCAACTTTGTGGGTTTTTTTGATATAAAGATGAACAAAACCCCCAAAATAAAATCCAAACAAAACACAACAATAATTTTCCTTTTATAAACAGCACAGGAAGCACTAACAACAAAGCTGGTATTTACACTGTTGCAGGAGTAGATTTACTTCCACTGGTTTCCAGTATGGACACATTGTTCCACCGTGATTGCAGGAAATGCAGCAGGACATTCTGTATGTCTGTCCTGGGTATGAGAAACAAGCGTGCTGTGGGTTGCAATGCATGAAGCTGCTCACAAGTAGCTGTAAGAAGTTAATGCTTTAAGAGGCTGGTTTGTGATGAAGTTTGTGAAAACTGATAGGAATTCATTAAAAATGTCTATCTGTGGGCAAAAGTGCAGATCTTTTGCAGGCAAAGTTACCTCTGGCCTTAAAGGGAACTTTACATTAGGATTACAGGATCAGCTGGTATTTAAGCACTGATTATCTGGTAGAACACAATGAGGCTGGCTGAGGAGTAAAACCTTACCTCAACCCAAACAGCATGCTGTGAGTTCAGTTTGTCAAGTCTATGTATTATAACATATCTTATTATCACAAGAAAAGCCATAGTCAGCCTGACAAGGGAGGCCCCTGGAAGACTTCTGCTTAGGAAAGTTTGACAGGGATGGCCCCATCAGAGAGGGAAGGGAAAGAAAAACTCGTTTTTCTTTCTAGGAGGTGGGCTAGGAGAAGAGAATTGGACTAGTATGTATGTGCTGACTCTGTGGTTAGTAGCAAGGCCAGTCTCGTGTGTTGACTCATCATTTCCTCATCAGTGGAACAGGGAAGTATTGATTATTATTATAAACCAGTGCAGGACTCAGAAGGAAAATAACTAATAATTATTAGGACAATTTGTAATTTAAAGGTCGGCTTTATAGCAAGCAAGCAAAATAATTTACCATGGTCAGGGAAACTACTCAGCTTGGATTCCAGTGCCTTTATGATATGGAATGTCCTCTCCCTGCCCTGCAAAGGGATGTTGTCCCAATGGTATTCACACAGTGATTACATAGATTTGATATAACCTTGGGTTTGCCTTGTATCTTCTCCAGTTGGACCTCAGAAACGGCTGTCCAGCGAGAAACTACCGTTTCCTAAATGCTTGGTAAAGCACTTAATTGTGAAAATAACTAGTTTAGCTCACATCAATTTGAAAAATTACTCATTAATTTTTGAGGTGCAGCCACCCTCCCTGGAGGACAGAACTACTGATCTCATCTGTACCTAAAACTTGGCTTTGCTTGCTAGCAGGCGTGTCTGATCCACAAATGAAATTTGGCTTACTGTCTCCATTTCCTTATAAACAGCCCTGACTGCACCTTTGGCAGAACACATGATAAGTAAACAGTTGTGGCTTATACTGTGCAGGCTGAACAGAGCTGGCTGGGAAGAGTTTAGATGACTGTCATGGAACACAGAAATACTATTTCCCTCTGCTTTTCAGTGGCATTTACTAGTGAAGTAAAGCTGAAACTCTGTAAGAGATATGTGAGCTTAAAATAGTTGTAGTTTAGTTTCTTATTATTTCCTTGATATATTGTTGTTTAAACCTAAATTATCTGTGCAGCTGGTAGAGAAATAAGTCAAGATAGATTGAGAACAGGGATTTGAAGGAGCTGAGATCTGAATCAGAACCATTACCTGAGAAATGTTTTCTTTACCTACAGAAGTTTTAAAGCATCCAGATCTTGTTTAAATATAGTGAATTGTTCAAATCCTCTGGAGGCCATTAACAGCAGACTTCTACCAATGCAAACTGCACTGAGAGATGTGCTAGGCACATTTTTCAGTGTTTGAAATTATATTTGCTCAAAACTGAAATAACTTCAACTGCAACTCTTGCAAACTGATTTTTAGTAGGTTTTTAAAAATATATTTTGTTTTCAAAACACAGTTTTGTTGGATCTTTGTTTCCACTGGACTCTGGCCATTGCTAGCTAAGTAATTCCACATGCAGACCTCTCTTTTTTTCCCAGTTATCTTCTGCCTTGCTTTATTCTGCAGAATTGCCATTCTCTGCCCTCAGTCTTGATGTAGGGATTTCATCTTCTAAGATTCCACTCTCCTTTGTCCACAGTGTCCAAGGAGTGTTCCAAAGCATAGCAGGGAAATTGAACCAGGACGTCCTGAGTCTTCCCAAAGTGATGCATAACGTGCACAAAGGTTTTTCCCGTAGTTGACTGGCCTCCAAATTTACACCCCATGTGTTCTTCCATCCTTAGTGTAATATTTTAGCACTGATTCACTCTTGAAATGAAAACCTCTTGAAGAGCAGAGGCTGATGCAGTTAAAACCCCCTGGGTTATGATCCATTCATTTAGAGTCAAATGGCCCGCTGGCTAATGTCATTTGCCTTATGACCAATTATTAGGTATTTCCTTATTAAGCAGAAAATCTCTTTTGCCCAGTGTTGTAAACCAACTTAATAGCACTTCATAGCAGTTGAAAAAGGAAAATTGGGGAAGTAGGGTTCATTTACTGGACATTTCAGCATTTGAGATGTTCCTTTTATTTTATTTTTAAATGAAAGGTGATAATCAGAATATTTGTCTGAATATTACCTCAGTAAGGACATTAAAACTGGAATATGTCATATCTTTAGTTCTGACACCCTAGAAGGATGTTATTGCTGAACATCTTGCTGCTGTTGTTTTGGGGGTTACGGAACTGAACCCACCAGCTTGGGAGAAGGAAAAATCTTTCATCCACCAGTTGTCCTACTTGCCCTGATGCCCCTTTCCAAGCCAGGCCTACAAGCTCCATTTTCTTCTGTATTAGTGCACCAGACTTCCCCGACTGGTTACAGGGTTCTCGTAGTTCCTGGTGGACTGCACAGATTTGGTAACAACTTGCTTCATCCAGCTTTGAACACCCACTACTGGTTTTTCATATATTGTGATTGTATGCCCTGTGCTGTTCCTCTTGGCTGTTCTGGGAAATTACCATTCTCAGCTTTCCCAACCCCAGGTCATTTTTCCCCTTTTTTCCTTCGCAGGAAGGATAATTGCTCTATACTTTGGGTGTTTCCATGCAGCATTCAATACATATTTACTAATTAGATGGCAGCCTTCTTTTCCTAGTTGAGCTGTGGGTTTTTAACCTCCTGTCCTAGAACATGTTTTTCATGCCCCTGAACTTCCTACTTTCCATTTTTCTATGCCTGTTTCAGTTTGAATTTGCCTTAATTCTGATGCCCTAGGTGAGGAGATCCATACCCAATTCTCCAGGCCATGTGGTACAGAGACTTGGCCCATATTTCTGGGGCTGACATGCCTTGACTCATATTCTAGGCTTTTGTTTTCCTTTTTTACAGCCACATCAGCAAGCTTGCTCGCCATCTTACGAATGATAAATATGCCCAGGTCACTGTCAGCTCAGATGTCCGCACTTCACTGCAAAGTTATCATTGTTATTTGTCCTTAAAAGCATTCACTCTTTACACTGTTGGGTTTTTTACTATTATTTCCAAACCCCTAGTTCATCCCTTTGTTCTTGTGGAAGTTGTCTGGCCTTGCCTGTGTACTGATAAAGCCTCCCTTGGGCTGAAGCAGAGTCACACTCTCACCTTCGTAGTCTGCATTTAGAAGAATTGATTCGTTACCTGCAGTGACCGTGGTCTGCAGTGAGACAGCAAATGTGTGGCCAGAGGATGTTCCAAGATCTCTCTAGCTGGTCACGTGCACGAGCACAGGTGCCTCCAGCTCCTTGTGGCCATTTCCCAGCAGCAGGTTGTAGCTAATATACTCTCACGGTGGCTGTGAAAGACTCCTGTGCCCTGGACTAATCTATCTGATGGAATAGGATGAGTTTCAACTGCTCAACCCTCCCTCCTGAGGCCAAATGCTTTAAAGTAAGATCTGATGCAGATCCTTATCCTAGGACTGTCAATAATGTTTTCAGAGCACGTCCCCTCTTTTTCCTTTCAAATGTAGTTTATTAATTTACTGGTCTTTCCAAGTCAGCAGTTAATATACACTACCGTGTAAATTGGGTGGAGTTGATTTAATTAATAAATAGTACAGAGTTTAGTTTAAAATTTACATTAGTATCGCCAGTAACGACATGCAAAAGTCAAAATTAGCAGCCCTCCTCTCCGTACAAACATACTAAAATGAAGAATTTGGTTACAAACTTCCCCAAAATTAAAGCTGCAATTCTTTTCTGTGTGTCTTCTGATTTTGAAGCTTTAATGTTTCAGGCTTTTCTCCACTACTGTGATGCCTAACAGAAACTCCCCTTTGTTGAAATGTTTTTATTTAAGGTCACTTAGCAACAGGACTTGCAACATTTTAACAAAGTTAAACCAACAAAATCCAAGATGATGCAGTGAAAATCATGAAATATTGCTTCTCCCCCCACCAAAAAAAAAAAAAAATTGGTCTTTGCTTCGGTAGGTCTGGAAATATTTCTCTCTTTGGTCATAGCAAGAAATAAAATTATTTCCCCAGGTAGTGATGCCTCTGAGAAATGTGTGGAGTGCTGCTCAGTAAGAAGTCGACCTTCTTGGCTCCAAACTTTTGAAATGAGGGTTTAATGCTGCAAAGGGGTTCATGCACGTGGGCACTACCACAAACACACATTTGGGACTCCAGGGTTGGCTTTAATAAAGGAGATGTGGCCTGGCTTGTGGCAGAACTGTGGTTTCCATTGTCCAGAATCACAGGCCTTTGCATTCCTTATTGTATTTATAAAAATTATTTGATGCTGCGAATAATTCAGGAAACTTCAAGATTATTGGGCTGCCTTTTTAATCTTGTGTTTTGTTTTGCTTTTAAACACATTCATTTTCAAACTTGTGGTTTCCAAATGGCTACAACTGTCATTTCTCTCAGGCGTAACTCAATTAAGGAAAGTCTCATGACACTTCATATTTTTTGGTTTATATGTAGAAATCCCCTGTCAAGAATAATAACATTTTCTAGTGTGAGTTCTTGGGTTTGCAAACTTGGAATGTGTTTTCTATGGGTACTCATAATTTTTCATGCTAGGGTGAACATTCCTGGTTTGTGCTTTTAATATTTGGTAAAACAAACACACAAAAAAGATGTGAAAAGTTAATAAGTATAAAAATGGGAATGAATTTTACAAGGAATATCCAAGTATGTGTGCAGCACTGGCTTTTGCACATCTGCTTTTGCCTGAAGAATTGGTCTTCCTTTAAACATTCACATTTAAGCAGCTGGATTCATTATTGAACCAACTATCAACAACCAAGGGATACGGCCTTTATCAAATTTAATGAACCTTTGAGGACTGCAGAAAGAATACACTTGTCTTTAAAGATCAGCCTGTCCAAATGAAAACTGAACAGAACCTTGGATCAAATTCTTGCTTGTGGATGCATTGTGAAAGCCAGCTGTTCAGCATTTTGCAATAGAAATTAATAATTTTAACAAACCATTGTACTTCTTTTGATGGCCTACAATGTTAATTCTCTGTCTCGTTTTTTATTTTTCTCATTTTTTTCCTTCTCCTTTGACGTGGAGATCCGAATCTGGCCTATATGTTGTAATACGGTAAGAGAAGTATACGAATATAAGCGTGTCTAAATATGTGAATACAAGTTAGGCTATTAATTCAAAGCGCCTTGCCATGTTTATTAATGTTCTGTGTTATGAGATTAAAGCTATAATTTAGAGTTACAGGAATTATAAACAACTCTTTAGCAAGTCATATACTAACCATAATAACTTTTAAAGGGTGGAGTGTAATTTATTCAACATTGTAAGGAAAAATAAGGTAAATGAGTTAGCTTAGGGGTGGGGCAGCAGCAAACTGCTTGTGGAGACTCTTACTCCCTGAGGTGATAGAGGTTAAATGCATTACAGAGCTTATAGGCTGGCTCCCTAGAGAGAGAAGGGGCCAGACGTTTCTAGCTGACATGTCAAGGACACCACACATTTGCCCTTCTGACTAATGGCACGATACTGAGCTGATAGCAAGGCTGCAGCCGCAATTTTCAGAGAGAAAAATGGAACACAATAGGTGGCTCCTAATTAGAGAGGAGGGCAAGATGCTGGCACAGTCTTAGGGCTTAAGAGGTCCACTGTAGGAAGGCACAGTGAGCCTGAGACCACTAATACAAACTTGGAATATTATCGAAGCATTAGTGGCCAAGAAGGCAGTTTAGGTGAAGTGTCCACAAAGAAGCCTTCTCCAGTGCGACCTTCACAAGGAGAGTCTGGACATTAAACTCAGGCTGGGTCCTGCACCACTGAAACCAGGCAGCTGCTTCAACTGGTTATAGAAATGTCTCTCAAGTTTCCACTCTAATTCACTAATTTTACTTAAGAGCAGCAGGACAGATACATAGAAAGAGGAGGGAGGGATACTCTACAGTGATGGAGGGGGGATGTGTCAGTGGATATGCACATGAAAGAAGATGCCTGGGGAGTGGCAGGATTACTGTGTGAAGGAGAAAGTTGTAAGGAGATTAGAATATAGAAGTGAGTAAAGGGAAGACTTGGAGTAGGGAGGTAAAGTGCAAGGAGGGAAGGAAAATGAGGAAGGAGGGGCCCTAGTTGATCTCAATGTCACAACTCAACCCAAAAGTTATTTCACATGAAATTTAGGAACTCCAGACTCTTAAAAAAACAAAACAAAACAAAAACCAAAACACAAAACAACACCACTTGTGTTGCAGAGATCTTTTAGCTAGCAGATGCTGTATAGTAACATATTAATGAGGCTTGGACCTGGAGAAACACAGCAAGCCAAAGTTGGGATTCCTACTTGCAAAGTTATTTTACTGCAGCTGTTTGAAGTCTCATCAGAAAGTTATTTGTTTCTTTTAATGTCCTTTTAACATCACTCTTCATGAAAGCCCCAGGTGCAGAGGGGACTGCATAGGTAAGCAGACAGTCTTGAGTGTGGAGCCATGTGTTAGGAGAGCAATATTGCTGCTCTATGAAAAGTCTCTTGGCAAGTCTTACACATTGTCCTGAAGAGCTTGATGAGAAAACGAGAGCTAGCATGAGAAAAGGAAGGGCTTAAAGAAGACCAGCACCATTCCAGTATTTTCTCGTGCTCTGAGTCAGACATTTTGACAGAGGAAATGAGAAACTGAAGGTGTGGGTTTTACATGTTGGCTAGAATGGATTTTGAGCTTAGCTGCTTGGTAGCAGAGATGTGCAAATGTTGCAATAGATCACACTGAAAGGTAGGTGGAAGGAAATGCTCCATTGATGAAGGTACATGGCACACAGAGAGCAACAAAAAGCACATAGCTATTGCTCCTCTGCCAGGCCCTTGCCTTTCCAGCTACCTCTCTTGCCCAACAAGCCTCAAGAATGCACACTCCCTTAATCCTCTGCTGGGAGGTTTGGGGCTTGGTGGAAGAAAGGACCTTCAGCAGCAGGAGGGAGGGTTGTTTGGAGAATGAAATTCAGTAAACTCCAACCTCCAAGTGAACCTGCTGGGACTGATTCGCTGCCAGCCCCTGGGAACAAGACTGCAGCACTCAGTTCCTGAATCCCATCAGCTCCCACAGCCTGGAGGGTTCACACTGCTCTATCTGGCACCTCTTCCCATGTCAGAACAAGGCATTGTGTGTGTGTGATTTCAACATGCTTCTGGTTTTGTTCTAACTGCCAAGAAACACTAGTTGCGTTATTATGAAATGATTGAGGAGTATTTGCTCATACAAATTATTTGTTTTAAGAGTTTAGTAATTAAATGTCAACACAGAGTGTTGGTGTCTGAAAAGCTCTTGTGTGAAAGCCCTGCTCTAACTTGAAACTGCAATACACTGTTTCTCTTCTCTCAAAAGAGATTTGTTTGAAACACCCTATTCAGTAGAATGCATCTCGCTGTAACACGCATGGTCTTTGGCCTTCAAAGACACCCTTGTGCAAAGGGCGTGTTGCATTAATTTATCCAGCCAATTAAGGGTGGTGGCATCAATTTGTTTGGCCAATTTGTTTAGAATCTGGCAGGGCACAGGCACCCAGTGCAACGTCTGTGCATAATGCCTGTGTTATCTCTACACCAGATCTCAAGAGCAAGAGATTTACTGCGTGATGCCAGCCACACCTTGAGCTGCTGCTCAGGGGAACAAAGGTAGAACCGAAGCAGCACGGTGCTTGCTGAGGGCGAGTACGAAAATGCATTCTACACTTTGAACAACTGGTTTCTACACACAGTGCCTGAGCTGCAGGAGTAAGTGCTGGTACGAGTTCACTGCCAGCACTGGCTGTGCTCACCTGGGGCACAGAGGGTAATAATCACACCCACAGAAAGCCCCACTTCGCCTCAGTGAAAAGCCACGCACAATTCAGTGTGAACCAACTACATTTTGGTGCAGTAGTGTGTAGCTCACTGCAGAATGCTAATGCTAAAGCCCATCGAGCTTTTGACTTGCATAGAAATAATGTATTGTAATCCTATATAATTTTGTAAGATGTTTCCCTCTCATTCCTATTTCCTGTCATGCTCAAGATGAATGGTAATGTGCTTTCCAAAATATTTCTTTGTAAGGACCAGCTAGTTATAATTAAAAATTGCAAAAGTGACCAAGGTCAAACTTAAAAGTAAACAGCTGTTGTTCAAAATGTGAGCACTAATTGACTTCAACAGCACTAGGCTTTACATTGAATTGTTGATGAAAATCCTTGTCTTTTTTTTTTTTTAGGTCCTAACAGGCAACAAGGTCTGGGATTAGAGCTGATGGAAAAGGCTGTAGCATTTTCTATTTTCCATTAAAATTTATTTTTCACAAATGTCTATAATGCCAGTTAGTTTTCTTCAGAATTTAGGCTAAATGTCTGTATTATTGTGTTTCTTAGAACACATGTATATGCTGAGAAAGACAGGCAGTGAGGTCAGTGATATCGTGGAAGAGCTTCTGCTTGACTTAGTCAGATTTTTTTCAGCTTGGGTGTCTACACTGTTGAATTTAACAGAGCAGATAAATGCAAGAAAGGGTACTAGGCCTAGATGTGTATACATCTAGACCTTCTTATACACATTTATATTGTGAGTTGCTGTCAAATTATAGAGTAGGCTGAGAATTTTGTGACATTTATAAAGGTATCTTTATACAGTAGTTTAAAAACACATGTACAAAATCACCAGGCTTATTCACTGGGCACCTGGGAGTGAGGTGTCACTGAGATGCTGGAGACTGGAACTTGTGCTTTCTACATTACATATGAAATGCCAAAAAAAATCGGGTGTGCAGAAATGCTCTCATTTCCCAGAATAAGACTGTACATTTCAGAGTGTGTTAAGGATACTAATGGATGACCTACAGTGAGCTATACACTGTGCAATCTAAAGCCAAGGGCTTTATGTCAGGCTTAGAGATTTTGAATGGTAACACACTTTTCAAAGAGCCTAAAAGTAATTAGCCTTTCACTCCAAGTTGACACACTTATACTTTTAATATCAGGAATAAGGAAAAAGACCAAGGCTTCTAACCTCAAATCCATACCAGCTTAGGCACTTTCACCTCGCTGGTTTTGTTATGACAGCTCTTTGTTTGGCTGATAGTGAGTGGTGTTTTGAATAGAAGTGCTTTTGCTGTTGCTTTGCCACTTTCCGGTAATAAGGGAGGACTTGGAGGTTATGCAGCAAGGTGCTAATTGACATTAACACTCAAGACAGGAAATGCTGACACAATTTAAAATTAACATCCTGTCAATATACTGCTGACCTGCGTTAAACGTGTACTTTGTCAAACTTTCAGAATTAGATTTTAATACAGAAACAGTGTAATGATGAGAGTATTGCTGGTCTTGAGAAAAGTGAATTTAATACAGTGAGAAGTCACCCAACAGTTTCCCATTTTAGCTTACCTTTTCTCAAACAACAAAAGTTAAATTTTGCCTCAAAAGGTCAAATATATGTGTAAAGCCATCTAAGACAACTAAAAATTATACCATATTTGTTCATGTTCAATTACTAAAAGAAACTGTTCTTCAGTTCTTAGTTTGTTTTAGATGTTCCCTTATCAATGACAATGATTCCTGGATATGGATTTTACAAAATACTGTGACAGATATATGGCATAATGCACCAAACCAAGCTAATTGAGTAACTTACCTAGAAATTAAAATGAAAAAAAAAAAAAAAAAGAAAAATGCTGACAGGAAAAAACCATGCAGCAACAGATCATAAAAGTGGCTTATTTGCCAGTGTGTTATTCATTCCTTAACTAAAGAGCTATGAGGATATTTCCACATATTAGTGACTCCTGGGTTAATTGGAGAAGAAAAAGTGGTATCATGGCCCTAGTTGTCAAACAAATAGTTACCAGGTGATGCGGTGATATTTACCAGCAGTTATTGAAGGGTACACAGAACTCTTGAAGCACAGTGCAGCTCTGGGTTGATGCTGTACTTTTCCTTTGGTTTATAGATGACAGTAGCTATTTTTGTGTAAAACTGTCCCATTGACTGCTCACATGCAAAGCTCTGGTGGTACTTGCAGAGTGGCACACTCACAAACTGTTACGTAGCTTTGAAGAAGCAAAGGGTGCTGTTCGCTGTCAGGCAAGTCAGAGCCTCCTCTTTGGAAAGGCGGAAGGCACGAGACAGAATGATGCCCATAAGAGAAACAGAGCTGGGTGTGGTCTGATCTGTGGAGGAGGCTGTTTGCTGAACATTAATCAGAGGTTGTCCCAGGCGTTAGGAACAGCACGAAGACAGGCACGGAGCCAGGAAAAGGTGATGAGGAAAAAGGAAGCAATTGGAGGAGAAGATTGGGCTGTGTGGAAGGAGGTGGAGCAGGGCAGTTTGAAATGGGAGGTGTTGGTAGGAGCAGACCTGCGCAAGCTCAGGGAATGTGGAAACGTTTCAGGAAGGTGGTGCAAGCTGCATATCACTGCTGGCAAACTTTCTCTAAGAAAACAGTAAGTGGGTGGCCTGTTGCTGTGTGCGCTTCCCACTGACGGTTCCTGGGAGCAGGCCAATACTGTGTGTTGCAGTTAAGGTTACAGTGAGACTGGAAAAATATTGGCTGTAGCCCTGGTTCTGCAAATTATTTGCACAGGGCACCTATTGCCATAAATAACCAAGTGCTCTGAAAGGCGACCGCCTCAGTTTGAGTGTGTGAAAAGGGGGAAGGTGCTCCCACAGGGAGACACTATTCTAGTGGAAAGTCATTCTTTAGAGCAGCTGCCACATTAGGTGGAAAATCTCTAAAGCAACAGCTACTGGGTGATCCTATCCTGTGTTACAAGGTACTGGTTGGGCTTGTAGGAGAGCTGCTCTGATCTGGAGAGAAAGGAAATGAAAATCGTAAATGGAACATACACTGGAGTCTTGGACATTTTCTCTGAAATTATTTGGCAAAGGACTCTCAGAGCAAAATAGTCACCATCAAATGGTCTGTTTTCCTCTGTTTTAGTTCTTTCCCACCAAAAAAAATATTCTTATTTGCCATTTTTCTGTTCTACAAAAACCAGAGCAATTTCTAAGTAAGCAGCTCAACTATCATAGTCACACTGTGCTCTGGGGGAGAAAAAAATTGCCTTCCACTACAAAATGTTTACATTGGCTGCTGAGGTTTCTCCTGATTTCCTCTGTTGGGAATGAATAATTAGGAAGTGAACTGGGAGGTGAAAAAGGCCTCTATGTATTTAAGTCTAATGTCACAGCTTTCCAAGGACAAAGCTTTTAGTACAGAGAAAGGTTTCTCTGTCAAGCAGATGAATTCAATAGCTAAGCAAGACAGCAAGAAGAGGAGTCAAACAAAGCAGAGAATTCCCAGTAGGCAGCTTTTAGTATGCACTTACGACAGGTACTGCATGAAATGGATGCAGAGCACACATATGTGGGACACACAGGCAACACACATAAGGTGTTAATAGTCTTAGCTGATGCCAAGGAAGAAAAAGAGCAGACAGGGTCAGCTACTGTTTCCTGAGCTAAATGTTCTTTTTCTTATGGTGGTCAGAGCCAGGGGTAGTTTTACAATGTGCAAAACATGCACTTGTAATTAAAGTGAAACTCACACTGACAGAGAAAGGGGATGGTGAATGTTGACCTCACATGCTGCATCTGTAGAGCATTTGGGGACACATTCTTTCAGCAGAAGTGATGTTGGCTTCTGATATTCTTTTTTTAATAAAAGGTGAACAGGAATAAAGTTCTGTGTTAATTTTAATGCATGGCATGAAGCCATTTCTCGGGAGAAGGCAGTGCTGATGGTACTGTAGAATAGAGAACTACTCCTCTATATTCATTTATTTCTCCATTCTTCTATTTAAAAACTGGGTTTTTGCCATTGCTTGTAAGCAGTGGAAGTTAAAATAGTAACTAGGAGAAAGGATAAGTAAAACCTATTTTTTCTTTCTGTTTGTTTTCTGCTGTTAACTATTCAGTACTATGTCCGCATAGATATTTAGGCAGGTAGGTCCCTAATGTACTTTATTAACACATCTACCCAAGTCTGGCTTGTAAACTTCTTTGGAAATCTACCCTTTTAAAAGAGACTTGGAATAGGAGCTGCTGAAAACGTTGTCCATTTTCAGATGCATCTTGGCTGATATAGGTGGGCCTACAGAGAGAAACGTGTGGAATTTCTGTCAGAACCAGTGTGCTGCTGACCCTAAGAAGGTGGATGGAAAGGCAGTCCATACAAATACAGAGGCTCAGATCCTCAACTGTTGAGTCATGGCTTGAGCTGCTCTTTTCTGTTTGCCTGGGGGAAGATCTCTCCCCTGGTGTTTTGAATTGAAGATTGCAGGGGAAGACAAGAAAATCTGCCCCCTGCTCTAGCCCTCCTAGACTTTTTAATCTCCTGCACTAACCAAAGAATCAACAAGTATATCATCTTCCTTGCAGAGAGATAAGAGCCTTTAAGAGGCAGAGTGCTCTGCCTTCCAACAAACTCATGCATAAAAGGTTAATTTAGAGGGTGAGATATCTGTGTATGTTGGACAAATGGGGAGCTGAAGGGATTCTTTTTATTCCTCCCATTCTTAGCCTTGGCCAGTGAGTGCAGGTTGAACGTATGACTTTACATTATGGAGCACCTCTCCATCACCCAGGCCTTTGTCAATTCACCAAATGTGACAATTATAGCATTTCAGAGATGAGACTTTCTAATCCTATTACTCATTCATCAACCTGCGGATGATAGCAGAAGCCAGATCGAACAGTGCCAAAAGAGCAGTGAGGAGCCTTCTCCAGTGCTGTGAAACTAGGCTTAGCTCAGGCACAATAGGTGTGTAATTTAAGGTTTTGTTGAGCTGAAATCCAATCACATACTTGACTGGTAGATCACAGAAAGACACAGACAAAAAGAATGAGATAATTCTACCTCACACAAACACTTGAATCCGGCTTTGACTTAATAACAAGTGTGTGATCAACCTTACACTGTTTCTTTCTTTTTTATTTTTTTTTTTAATTTTTATTTGAACCTAGAAATGGGATGGCACTGAAATACTTTGCCGACTTGGGTGTCAGCCAATTTTATGAAGAAAAAAATACCAGAAGGAAATGGAGGTACTTGTTTAGATAAATAAATCTAAAAAGTACAGATGCTCATTATATGAAAGATAATCAGAAAATTTAGCTTCCAGGCTTAGCTCAGTATTATCTTCTCAGCATCTGGTACCTGTTGCTTTCCAAAGATGGGAAGGACTTAGCAGAAATACGAGGAGAACAAAGCTAAAAAAAAACCCCCAACCTTGACTATAAGAAGAAAAACTATACTGTGAACATTATTGCCCTCTCTCTCTTGCTACTAAAATGCTCCTTTTGCTTTGTCCTATTTCAGTTATGGGAGCTCCTGTGTGTGGGCGGGTGCCGGGTGCTGCAGCCCTGTGCCACTGCCGGTCACGTAACCACACGCAGCGGACTGGCAGCGTGGAGGAGAGGAACCACTCTCTTTTATGGAAACAGAAAAGTGAGTTCGTTCTGTTCTGTGTTTAGAGGTGTAGCTTTCCATCTGATAGTGTGTTATTTATATTGGGTTTTGTAAAGGATAGTCTTCAATACAGGTTACTCTAGGAGTGACCTTTAATATTAACAAAATTAAGTGTAGGGCATGTAAGTTAAAATTTTGGGAAGAAAGCTCCTTGGAATAAGAACTTTCATATTTACATCCATCATCAGTGCTTCCATATAGTGTAGCAGTCCAGCTTCTCTGGCCAAGTCCTCTGTCAAGACCAAACTCAAAAAACCACATTTCCATCTTTTTTTGGGCATCTCAAGCTCTTTGAACTGACAAATTCAGTGGGATTAACTGTACAAGGAATTTGGTGCTAGCTTGTAGGTGTCATGACACTCAGAAATGTATAAACCCCAAACTAGAGGAGACATTAAAAACCTGAGAACAAGCCCACTGCTAGGAAAAAAGGCAAAAAAATTTAACGACTCAGGCCTGGCAGAGGAACAAGCACTTTAGTGTAGTGGTGGAGAAAGTATGGGGTTTTAAAGTCTGCAAATCAAGAAACGCTTTCAAGCCACATTACTTGAGTGGATATGTACGACTCCAAATGCCTTAGACCAAATTACACGGCCAGGGAATCTCTGAGGTGCAACCAGCTCGTGAACATGGGCAGGGTGGAACTCGTGTGGAAGGCAGCTGGCAGAGCGCCTCTGCAGCCACGGGTAACACGGGTACCAGCACTGCGCCTGTGCCAGAGCTCAACAGCCAGCCTCTGCTGTCAGTAATGCAGTGGGTAAGGCAAAAACCCAACAAACCCAGAGAGACAAAAAGGAAGGGGAACCTTGGGCATCAAAGAGTTAAATTAAAGTTTGAAGCTTGGCATTAGTCACAAAATACCAAAACTCAAGCAATATTTTGCTAATGGAAAAGTAAATAAATTACCAGTTTGCGGGGTATCAGACGCAGAAGCGTACAGAAACAACATCAATTGAAAGATTTGGTTTTTTTAATAAGTGAATTAGTGGAGAAAAATCCTACAGTGATGAAGCTCATATTTAAACATGACAGAGGGAGATATTTTCAATGGCTCATAGGAGTACAAGGAGATTGAGATATGTTCCAAACACAGGGAAAAAAAGATATCCGCAACACAGTCTAATCTGAGAAATTCAAACAGGGTTTAATGTGGTTCCCAAACTGCAGAGATCTCATAAACATAGCGATTTCCTTTAGCAGTATAAACTCTGACATTTGACCAGACAATTGCCTTGGGGACATTAGCTAAAATAGCCTCAGCTTTAAAATTGAAATATGAACTTCTAAAGGCTTTGGTAGTTGCTTTCCAGTGACACTGAGACAGCTAACATGACTAGTGGCTGCTGCTGGATATATCAGCATCCCTTATTTAGAAAGAGGCTGTTGAGCTGCAGACACCCTCTGATCTGGAAATGTTCTTTCCCTTTGGTTTGCACATGTGGGTAGCTCAGCTGCCTTTCACCAACAGGAAGACAGGCATAACGGGTACCATCCTTTTTGCCTGTCAGGAAGCCAAACGCGATTGTCAGTGGTGTGTGGCAGAGTTGGTGTGCTGGGGTGGTGCTGCTGCTCCTCGGGTGCGGGTTCACAAGGGGGAACCCACAGAGGACAGACCCTTAACATGGCTTGGGGAGTGCCCGTGCAGGGCAGTACAGAGGTTGCTGTTGTCTTCCATGTTTTGGGGAGGAGGCATCAAGCATTTATGCTCTTAGCTGGCAGGTTTATAGTTCCTTTTCCTGGTAGAACACGGTTTGGGTTCCTTTGTGCTGCAGCCTCGGCCCGTGAGGGGCAGCCTGCTGGGGAGCATACCCTGAGGGTGAGCGACGGGCACCAGGACAAATGCAATTGTTGGTGGTCTCGGGGGGCTGCAAGTGCTCTCGGTGGGAGCTGTTTGATGTTGTTGACCCCACACTGAATCAGGAGGGGAGGGAGGAAACTGCATTCAGCACTCTCTGTATAAGTACATCTGCTAATGACCTGTGCCTGGTAAGGTGTAAATGTATGCATACAGTCAGCACTTTTGCAAGTGCCCTCTCTTTGTAGCCATGCTCGCACACCGTACTGTATTTTTAGTCAGTATGCTCATTTATGATCTTATATTGCTGCAAAGTGTCACCCAGATTAACACTGAGAAAATGAATGCTTTTTGCTGCTGCTGGCTTCTCAATATCCTGGAGCAGCTAGAATGCTTTAGACTGCGCAGGTGAGCATTTGCTCACCTGTGCAGGCCCCTGACCCATCTCTCCTTTAGCAACCAAATCGGCTGTGGGGCTAGCTATGTGATTTTCCTGCTTTTGTCCAACAAAGACAGCAAGGTTAACCAGCTTATGGGTCATGCTGTCTTCCCAGCCACAGAATATTTTTAATTGTGTGATATGGTCCCTTCAGCTCCATGGGTTCATTCTCTGCACACCAGCTCTGAATGCACATAGGTCTCTGCAGACTTCATCAGGACAGCACGTGGTGAGGAGAGTCGGGGACAAATTTCGTCTGTTCCTAACTTCTCAAATCAAAACAGCCAGGACAAACATCACTTCTTCCCCCTTGCTCTCTTCCACCCAGTCTCTGCCTTGTGCCTTATGGCCCTCTGCAAACCTGTGTGAGCTGTGGGAGACCTGGCTGCCTCTCTAAAATCCTGCTCTTTGCAGTAGCCTTTAGAAGGTCAGCCTCCATGGGCCAGTGGTGGGTGTGTTTGCATCACTCTTTTCTTTTTGCCTTCATACTCTTTCCCTTGGTTCCTTGTCAAACTCTAAGAAAAGCTCTTGAGGGCCACAGAACTGGGGCAGCTTTGGCCTCAAAGAAATTTAAGTAGCATGTTTCTGTCTGTGCAGATCCCAGATCGTTGCTGTCTGCTGCTGTAAAGTGTCAGACTCCCTTGGTTGGTGACTAACAGCAGCAACACTTAACGAAGTTGAGTGAGGATGATGTTTAAGCATTTCTCATCCTAAGGAGCTGCTGTGGCAGCTGCAGAAGGCTCCTACAGTCTGGCTGTGCTCTGAATAACCTCTCTCACTATGGTTCACATTAAACATTGTGATTATCTGTCAGACTGCTGCTCCCCTTCTCTTCAGCTATCAGAGTTGCAACACTCTGTAGAAGTCATTTACTTGCCAGCGGTACCGTTAGCCCTTTGTGAACAATTAAGCTGAGGTCGGAGGTTGTAATATATCAAATTTGCGGACCATATTAAATTTTATTTTTACTGAAAGGAACTTTTTGTCTCTTTTATCAGGAGGAAAATTAAGCTGTGAACTGGAATTCCATCAGGCTGTCTACTGTGAAGCCCCATGGCTTTAGAAAAGAGGCAGCAGTGGTCAGAAATGACACTCAAAAGGTAAATTTATTTCTTTTTTATTAAAAAGGATTAGTTATGACCTGTACAGTATATCTTAAAGAAGGAGGGATGTTAACACGATAAACTGCATTTTTCCATTTCTTTTAAAAAGCCTGATCTTGCCAGGCCAGAGAAGTTCTGGATGGGAGGGAAGGGGATGCTGAGCTACCACTGAAGCTGCAGAGTCTGGCCTTACTCAGCCTCTATGCCTGCCCCACTGCAGCAGCTTCTGGTTTTAGTTTTTAGATAAAATGTAGGAGGTTCTCTTCTGGTCTGAAAAGAGCATGGAAATGTGAGCTAAATATTCTAACTATCCAATTATAAATGAACAAGCAGCTCAGGATAGGTTTTTGGAAAAGATTTTCTGTTTGATTCTGGAGCTGGAAGTTTCTAGAGGTAAAGTTTTTATAACCTTTGAAAACAACTTCAGTCTGGGCTTTTTCTTTCCAGAAATTTTGCCCCTTAGAGATTGCTTTCCAAAGTTTTGTTTGAACTTACTGTCTGTGAATTTCTGCCACTCTAAATAATTATCATTTAATAAATGGAAACAATGTTATTATAAAACCAAACTCCAGTGGAACCCTGTGTTGTTCCCTTTCTTCCCGAGAACAAACATTTGGGATACCTGGTCAGCACCCAGCCAGGCTGATGCTGCCTTTCACCGCTTTGGGGCTGTATTCTATAATTTAGGGGGAGGATTATCTTCTGGACCTACATGTGCAAGTACGTGCTTGTTCTCTTCCTATAAGATAGCTCTTCCTGTCCTGCACATATATCACAGTCTGTGTGTGAGGCTCAGGAGCCCGCACTGATCTCGTCACTCCTCACACAACCTGCTCTCTTTGCACGGGTCTGGCCACCTGTGGGTTACACACAGATGTTGTTGATTCTGTGCACAGTGGCTGATGATATCAAATTAGGCTGCAAAGATCCAAGAACCCTTTCATTTTTCTGTGGGATTAAAGGATTGCCCTGCTATATTTGGCGTGGGTTTCTCCTCCCCTCTTTGCTGCACAGTGTTATGTTCCACTCATCCATATCTCCTGTGTTTCCACCCTGAAGAAGGCGGAATTTCAACAGCAAGAAAATGGATTCTATTGTGCTCTGTATAATTTGAAAAACACCCTGTGGGATGAATTGTGCAATTTTAATATTCATTATCTCAAATGCAGACAATAGAATAGACCTTAGTAGGAAAGACTGATTAGCAGATTACTGAATATAGTTTTTTCAACTTGGCACATTTTTTGATGATAAGTGGGTAAAACAGTTTCTCAGGATCTGAGTTTTTGGTATTAAAAAATTCAGTGTAATGGCTATATGGGAACCATTCTTCAGTAAACACATATATGGGAGCTCACAGGCCGTGCACAGGTAGAACTGACTTCCTTTGTAAGTCTTAGGCCTTGCTGGTTTAGCAGCTGAGACCAAGGGATTTCTGTTTCTCTCTCCAACATTAAACGAAAGACTGAAGAAGGGGAGCATGAAATCAGTCCATAAACTAAATGGTAATGTTTTAATTACAATTCTATTGTTATTCTTCCTATTTGTCTATTTGTAATTGTGTACCTTGCATATTCATTCCTTTTTCTCTCGAGAAGGATTTGTTGTTTTGGTTTGGATTTTTTTTTTTTGTTTGGCAAAAGTTTGACTCCAAAAAGAGGGCAAACTTGTCATTAACAGGCTATAAGGGAAAAAAAGAAAGAAAAAAGGGCTGTTTTCCCTAAATTCAAAGATTTCTGTGGGATAAGAATACAACATGGATGTAGTTTTGTGGAAATAGAAACGCTAAATTTTTTTGTAGACAAGACCAAATGAAATTATGTTTGTCAGCATGATTAGGGAGTGTAGTAAAATTTAACCAAGCAAAAAACTCTTGTAACTGTCACCCAAATGCATTCAAAGTAACCTGATAATTTTTATAAAGGCTGTAGTCCTTGACAGTTCCTTTCTTCAAGTGAAGTCTTCTGGGGTATTCATTCTGTTAAAATCTTCAGTGAAATGCAGCACTACATACTGGCTTAGCTCCTTTCCCATAGAAAACAATATTCAACAACATTTTTTATTTCTTTCTTTTCAGCAAACAACATGTAATTAATAGAATTCCAGTTCCTGTGAAACAGAGAAGATTCTTTTACTTCACACAACCATCTAAGGAGGTAAGTTCATCTCCTTATAGAAACACTATCACAGCTACAACCTTCTTGACTAGTTCTTTATGTCCTCCTGTCAAACATTATTCTCACTACACGGACTCTTCTCGAGGGTTTGTGTCAGTATGCCTTAGACTCGTAAGAGCCTGCTGGGACAGTGCACAGAGCTGTAACAGCTTCCATTTCCACGGCTGCTTCGATAGGAACTGGGGCTCTGCCTCTTGTTCTGAGGTCAGGATGGATGGTGTTAGAGGGTTTCTTCAAGCCTAAGCCAGCCTCAGGTGTGGGAGATGCACAGGAGCTGGAGCAGGCTGGGGTAGAGGCTGCGCATAGACCAGGGCTTGGAAAAGGTTGACTTGAGGAACATTTTCATTCATCGTAAAGTTAAAGTAACAGTCAATTCAAGCAGCAGCCTCTGATGCCTGCCTAGAATTACGGTGTTATGTGCACCTACACAAGATCAGGGAGCAGGGGGAGTCCACTGCAGCCTCCACTCATGTAACCTGTCTGCAGCTGTCACTAGAGATGCTCGAAAGCAAGTCCCCATCAGAGGTATTTCTATTTCCTGGTGCTGTCAGATGATGTGTAGTGACTAAAAGGGTTGCTGAGGCTGAGAAAAGAACAGGCTACAAGAGACAATACTTCATAAGTGCATCCTGAGATTTTTCAATTGTTTCCATACTTACACGTACAATATTTTAAAATAGCTGTGCTTGCTTATCTACTTTTTTTTCCTAGCTTATGCTGTCTCTGGGCCTGAGAACTTTCTTTCCATTGTATGCTGTCTTACAGACATAGTATAATGACAAACCAATCCCCTTGCTTCTAGTTAATGAATAGTCTCCAGGTTTGTGGATTTTTTTTTTCCAGGCAAGAGTGTTAAAGAAAGCCTAGCTTTCAGCTATTAAAAATATTCAGTGATATTTATGACAGATTTTCCACTTCTTCTTTCCTGCTGCACATAATCTTCAAGATCATTAAAGGGAAATTCTGAGATTTTCCATGCTCAGTGCTAATGTAGCACTTGTTTCATAATGAAGCTTGAAATGGTGGGTTTTTTCTCTGCACGTGATTAATGCTAAAGTCCACATCCTTATCTGATAGAAAACACCAAGAGCTCCACTAGAGTAAATGAAGTTAGGATAATTTGCATCGGTTGAGGATGTGGTCCTGTATCTGGCTGACGTTATCCTGCCTGCTACCATATAGACACCAGCTGGGTGCTGTTGTTCATTCCTGTGTGGGATAGGAAGGGTCTCAGTGGGGGAGAATGAATGTGGAGAATGATCATTGCTAGCACAAGTTAGGAATGAACTGTCTGAAGTATAGGACGGTTGAAGGAAAAAGGAAATCTCACCATAACAGAGTGAGGTGCAACTGAAGCAACCTGAACCTCATGAGGGTGCTCTGCTTTGTGTTACTCTAGAGGGATCAGTGCTCAGAGGAATTCCTCCAGCCCATGTCTGTGATCAGGGATGGGAAGCTTCTCCCATGCCCTAGGGTTTTCAGGTCAAACTAAACTGGTTAGGGGCTGTGCCTCAAAGCCATCTGGAGGTTCTAACTACTACTGTGCAAAATGCCCTGTTCCTCAGGTGGAGCTGGCAGGAACCAGTTCTTCAGCTGCAACGTTGGCTTTCTATTTGCATTTGGATGGAAACCAAGAGGTTGTTTTTTTCTCTCTGACTTTGAATAGAACTCTCTCTCCTCCTTTCAGCTGCCCTACTTCTTAAGCAGTGATGATGTTTGCAGTGCTGTAGCTACCTGGTCCTGGGCTTTTGTTTCAGAACGCTTGTGCCATAATATTCCCCTCCGGAGGCGTCTTGCTAGAGGCACTCTCCCCCCTCCAGTCCCGAGGAGAACACATCATGTCTCTGTGGCACAATGGAAACTTCTGGGGTTGTCATTCTGTCCAGCACGACTGAAATAGCTGTAAAATATGGTGTGCAGTTTTAGTAAGTTACAACTGTGTTCCTTGAGCTGAAGGAAGAGAGCGTGTGCAGCAAAATAGGTAAAGTTTTTACTCAATTTCTTTCCCCCAAGTAAATTTTTGCAGTAGTTTTTCACAAGTAATCCTCAATTAAATAAAACTTTATAAATACTCGATCCAGGCATTGTTTAAATCAGAGTAGAATTCCTGTTGAATTGAATGAGTCAGACTGGGGCTCCAAGTGAAAGTCAATACAGTTTTTTAGTTCCTTCTTTCTCCTTCTTGCCCGATCCAGCACTTACACATAAGAAAGTTGGCCAGCTGTGAGGTGGTGATTCAAGAAGGATGGGTATGCCTCAGAAACCATTGCTCCAGCTGTCTCAGGCTGTTCTGGTAAGCCAGAGGTTTGTGCTCTTCAGCCCAGGGATAGAGAATTACAAATGTGTGCTGAAATAGAAGCCAGAGTTCAGGGTGAGGACACAGTAGAACAAAGCCCATTGCTGTGGGAGAATTATAATAAATGGCATGAAACAAAGCATGATCATTTCAAATTCTTGCCAAATGTGACTTGTGATTGTCACTTTTCTTGGGAATATGGTCTGCTACAAAAAAACCCCAGCAACAACAACAACAAAAACCAAACCAAAAGAGAACCCAAACCAAAAAATCCCCGAAAACAAAGAGAAAGAAAGAGAGAAGCTGATGATTCTTTGGAATTAAAGGTTTAGGATATGACATGGGGAATTAGACATGGGCCTCCTGTTAGCAAGAATGTTGACCTCCATGCATAGTTCTGAAAACAAACCCTATCCCCAGCTCAGCTGGATTTTTTTCTTCCACTGAAGAACGGGCATAGATGTCACCAGGGAGGAGAGTAGATCTCATGATTGGAAACTTTTGATGTCATTTTCAAATGCAGTTGTAAAACTGAGTGTTGACATGTAGGTGTCCGCACCCATAATATTTACAAACCGAGATATGTGAGTGCCTAGTTTTTATGGTGGCAATAAAATATTGCTAAACATTTCATGGTAAATTTTTAGGCTTCATCAATTATCGCTGAAAAAGAGGGGTAAAAAGGCAGCTTTAGCAGAATTGAGAGTATAATGCATAAAAAGTCCTGGTTTTTACCATGGATTTAGAGTAAAAATACTGTTCTGTAACATTCTGGACCCTTCAACAATCTTTATCATAGGCATGTACTTTTGGCATGTAGCTCCACTGAAGTCTGAGCAAGTGATGATGATACTCTGAAGTCAACAGGAGGGTAAGGTGGCAGTAAAACATAGTGTGTGGAATACTAAACTGAGACTCACAGCATCAAGTCCCACTGCAGCACTGGGTGTGATTTGGATTCTCTGTCTCAGTTTCCTCCTGTGTAAACAGCAATGATCTCTTTTGTGAAGTCCTTTGACGTCTGCAGAAGAGTCGTACAGTAAAAAGACTTGCTATTATGCATATCTTCAAAACAAAGCTTAATGCTTCAGCTCTTTGCTGGGTTGGGTGAGTGTGCTGAGCACTTTGTGTGATCAAGCTGTAGATTACATAGGCAGTGGTTTGTAATAAGAGCCTTATCAGTAACAAAAACCCTTCTGTCATTATCAGACAAGCAACAATCGCATTTTAAAATGGTTGCCAAATGTGTTTATTTGAAGATGGTTGTTTCTAGCATGGCTCAAACCATTGTGTGGCAAGTGTTCAATAGCTTCCCACTAAAGCCAACATTTATAGCTTGGAAAACTCTGTTAGATAAATGTCAGTTTCTGCCATAATTTGTGGAATCAATACAAACTGAGTCAAAGAATCACAAACAGTAATGTGAAAATAAAATGATCTGCGTTATGGTTTTTAAGTAAATGATGATAAACTAATAAATGCCATTAGCTGCTGCCATTACTTTGTTGAATTTAGCTGATGTTACTGTGTTGACTTTAAAAGCTATCAGCTTAACTATATAAATCCATTTGACATGTCTTTATTCAGATAAAACTTTAATACTGCAAGTGTAGCAAATTAGATGCAAATGCTCTTTTTATTTTAAGTATATTTAAAGCTGCCTTTTCAATGCAAATTTTACAGGAAATCTCAACAAGCTAGGACAGACATCTTAGCTGTCAGCGTGCAGCACTTTCATTTCGGTCTCAGGCATGGGAGCTGCGTTTTGTCCCTGCAGACTGAGATAATTAAAACTACAGAGAGATGGTTTTAAATATACATGATACACAGTTACTTAAATTGTGGGATAATGCATAAATGCAGCCCTTAACATTTTTTGATAGCACAACACTGACCAGATAACATAGCAGAGTGGATTGTAGAAAAAAATATCTTGGTGTAAACAGTTTAATGGTTTTGGTTGTTTTTCTTTTTCTTTTCTTTTTTTTTTTCTTTCTTGCTTTTTACTTAAATTATTGTGGGGGCACAGAAATAACGATTCAAAATCTGGTCTGTGAATGCCCTCATTAAAAAGATACTGATACTATTAACTTTTTTTCTTTTTTTAATTATGCTTTAACTTCTTTGTTTTTGAGCAGTCCATAACCTCCTCGGAATACATATCTATTTCAGCTTTCATTTGCTGAACCCCCTGAATGAGTTTATCCAAACAATGTGAATTTACTCAGATCTTTTTAAAATCCCACATCTCTTGTGGTTGATAAAGCTGACTTTAGCTAAGAAGAGTTGGATCAGGGTGATTTAAATTTCACAGTGAAAATGATAAGGGCTTTACTAGAAATAATAAGCACATTCAAATACTGTCATGGGCAAACAGTGGAATGTGCAGTGAGAAATTTGGCAAGGCTAGTCTTTTTCAGTGTTGATTTAATGAAGTAATGGATAGTAAAACAGAAAAAAAAAAGAGGCTTGCATTCAGAGGTAAACTTATGTTAATTCCATATCAGTAGTTTTATAAAGCTTTATTCATTAAAAAGGAGCATTAATGCTCTAATAACTTTAAAAATGTCACGCTGTTTAAAAACAACAAAAACCCCAAACCAACCCACCAGCTAGGGAAGAAGAGTCGTCTCTTTTGGCAGCTCTCTACAAAGTGGCTGAGTGATACCCTATTATTGTCAGGAACCACATGCCAGTTTGTTGAGCCTGAGGATAACTTGTGTTTCAGGGAAAGAAAAAGAAAAAAAAAAGGCAAAAAAAAATTTAAAAAGCCCACATCCATTTAAGCTCCAGGGCAAACAATAATTGTCCCCAGTTTAAAATCGTTTTGAATATTCGCCTGTCGATTTAAACAACACAGAGCCTCACCTTTCTCATTCAAATGGTGCGGGGAATCTGCACAGCCCCAATTGCAGGGGAAGGCTTGTCTGGAGGTCTTACATTTGCAGGACCCAAAGGTCCAGATCTGTGAATTCAGATGTGCTTTTAAGTGATGACGGCTGTTTTGACCATGGCTGTGGAATAGGGCAGGGAGAGGAGCAGGAGAGGGGCAGGAGCAGCCAGGAGAAGACAAAGTTATTTTTCGAGGCACTTTTTCAGGTGCTTTATTCCCTTCATAAACAGGGTTTGTGAACGGCAGGGAACTGGCATCCAGAATTAGTGTGGTCTGATGAGTGAGAAAAAAAAAAAAAAAGCAAATCTACTGTGTACGGCACTTTCAAGAAGAGGCGAGGGAGAAGAAAAGGGAAGAAACATCACTGTGTTGCCAAAGGGCTGAGGTTAAGAATCCCTCTGTGCAATTTAACAGTTTTTAATTCCTACATTTTAATGCCTCGCAGGCCATTGTGTCAGCCTACTTTAGCTCCTTCAAGGAGCCATCTCACTGCTGCCAAGTGGATTAGCTCCCGGAGGGGCTGCCGGCTCCCCCCGCCCGGGGATCGCATCCGTATCCATCCCCCGCGCTCGCTGCCCCAGCCCTGCCCCCGGCTTTGGGCTCCCGAGCTGCCCGCACCAAACGCTGCCTGGCAGCCTCTAGGTGGGAGACGCTTTGTTTTTCACAGGTGCCTCTATGATCT
>VZTG01010637.1:1611309-1683933 GCA_013397845.1 Melanocharis versteri | reverse complement strand
CCGGGGCATCCGCAGCCCCGGGCGCGGCCGTGCGCGGGGCGGGAGGGACGGGAAGCGGCTGCGAATGACCGACAGCCCGCTCGGACTGTACAGACGGGGAGGGAGATCGTTAGTGAAAGCACCGAAGCGGCCACATCTGTGATTGAATGCTCGGCCCTCCAGTCCCTGCTGCTGTGTTTATCGCTCCGTAATGCGGTATTGTTTACTCACAATTAAACACTTCACCGTTAATTCCCCTCTCTAACGCTGAATTGGTCACACGGCCGCAGCTGCCAGGCAGATGTGCTCCGCACACCGGTGTGAGCAGGGCTGGGGTGGGCANNNCCGGCCCCGTTCCCGGCCCCGTTCCCGCAGCCGCTCCCGGCCCCGCTCCCGGCCCCGCCCGGCCGCCGGCGCGGAGCTGCGGCGTGGGAAGCGCTGATTCTTGTCAGCCTAAATTTCACACCGGAGATAACAAACGCTTGGAAGCCAGGCACTGCTCGGAGGAGATAAACACATTTTCCCCCATTAATTAAAACGTATCTGTAAATTCAAGCGGAGATGGTGGCTGTAATAAGTTTTGAACCGGCGACAAATGTCAACAGCAAAAGGCCTGAGATAAGACCATGTCAGATCCCTGTGCGACAGTGTGTGTGTGCCTTCACCCCGAGCAAGCTGGAGCATCGCACAGGTCAGGGGTGGTGGCTGACACCAGGCAGTTCAAGTAACCTGTAACAGGGGCTCTGGGGAAGTAGAGAGAGCCCTACTAGAAGTGTGGCTTGTACCCATCTCATAGCGCAGTTGGGAGCTTACAGTGATTTTGAATATTTGGTATTTCCCTAAACTTCTCTTTTGATTCTTTGGCCTCAAAGAAAGTAATTCAATGTACAAGCTGTGTATATTGGTGTGTCCAGCATACCTATTGCAAAACTGACATCTGAAGTGATGTCAGCCTCTAGAATTTTCGTGGATTTCTTTATAACCCTGCTTTGTTCTCCCTCAGCCCTTTGCTAGTCATGTCAGGGACACTGTAGGCAATTACTGAAGCATCCCTAACCCATTCTGTATGTCATGTAATTATTTCTGGAAAAATGTGTGGATGCGTTTTATGTTAAACACAAGAATGTTAATGAAAATTGGGAAGAAAACAGTGGCAGTGGGATTCCATTCCTTGCTGGAGGTGGACCCCAGAAATGGTGAGAAGTGCCTGGTCTCGAATCAATCAACACTAGAATTGTATTGCAGCTCTTGGTCCCATTCTCTTCATCAAGGTATGTGATACATTAGTTAGGTCCAGATTTGCTCGCTGGGTTGCAGCTGGGGGATTCTGGGTGGAAGCTGTTTCTGGCCCAGGTGTCCTGGTAGTTCTAATGCTGCAATGTTTCCTCCTTGCAGAGGAAGAACAGAGACAGGGACATGCCTAGGAATGCACATCCGGCTTCTCCTCAGAAAAGAAATATATCTTTCTTTCTCCCTTTGCCACCTCTCCTGGACTTGCCAGAAATGTGTTTACCACGGAGGTGGATTTGTGTCTTCTTTCATGATAAAGAGCATCTCATTCAGCTAACCTGCTGGGGATTCATAGACTTTTGGACACTCCTGGCTTGTTCTTTGTTTAAAGCAGTAAGTGAAACAGGCAGGTCTGCTGGTGCCCACTTGAATCTGTGGGCCATCCATTCTGGTATTACAGAGAGATGGTTTAATTTGAATTTCTGAGTATTTATGTAGATTCAAGACAGGAACTCCATCTCTAGTTCTGGCTTAAGGCTCTATCACCAGGTCTTTAGGACTTATCTGGTTGGTTATTCGGTATGAAGTCTTGTTTTGTTGGTTGGAGCTTTTTTCTGCTTTGTTTGAGGGTTTTTTTGTAATACTTATATGCATGTGATTATAGGATACTCAAGAGAGCAGATCTGTGAGCCCTTTCTGATGGGGTCACCCTTGTTTTGTGAGGCATCAGTAGTAAAGATGGCAAAAAAGCGCAATTTTTTAAAACAGTGTAGGTTTAGAATTCCCAAATTCCCCTAGAGGTTGGTGGTAATCAAGTGGTCATCCTTAATATCTGATTTATTTTACATTTTTACCTTATATTAGATTAGCTCCTGTTACATACTAAGTATCTAAAATATTATTACACAATTTGATATTATTTTCAACTCAAAACATTAATAAAGTTAGTATTTCAATTATTTACATTGAACTGCATGAATGATTCAAAGTGAACACTTTATTTGATCAAGTTCCTTATTTCTGTAATTGAAGTATATCCACAACCATGTTCAAACGTCTTTAAATTTATTACTAGACAAATACATTGTGCATATTTTTCCCACAGAATTGATCATAATGTCGAAACTTTTATCTGGAGCATAGGTGGCTTATTTCAGGCTGTCTAAATAAATCAAAATATATTGTGCCTGTTCTTGTAAGGCAAGTCTTATAAATACTGTGCAAATTTAAAATCTGGTTTCAATAAATGGTTGTGTTGTACTGATTTGCTTTTTAAATTCACTTTTGGTGAAAAACACCGAACATCTACTTATTTTTGCACTCACCTTTAATCAGTTTCAGTTTTTAAAGAAAGTGTAAAGATTACTCGGAAGGAATAAGGTGCTTGCTATATGTTCCTGGAACTTTGTGTCATGTGTAACTTTTGTTCTGCAGGTTGTCTTTTCATTCGCTTTCAAATCAAAGACAGGGAATGTGGTGCAGAGCAGGTGCCTCCTATACTGTGTCAGTTCACTAAACCCCAGGCTGTGGTTTAAAGGAAGCAGGGTTTACAATTCACAAACCAATTTTAGTTTCTGTAGAGCTCCTAGGATGTTCATTGGCCTATTGTAGATTCTTAGGAGTTGCATCTGATTTGAAAACACATCCTCTCTCTTCCTAAGTCTGTTCCCCTGAAAGAGCAGGTATTTGTAGACCTCCTGCCCACCAGCTCCCGTCTCTTAACATCATGCTCCACCCCCTTTGTTTCATCTCTTTCCTAAGTTTATGATCAGTCACCTAAAAAAGTGATACCGCCAACTTTCCCTGACTGGGAAGTTGACAGTGCGCGCTACACACTTGTCCCTCGGTGCTACGTTCAGCAGTGCAGTGATAACTGGTTTTTTTTAGGACTATCTGTGTGATTTAGCAACCCAAGCGCATTTCCCGAAGCGACCTTAGAACGAGCGGTCGGTGAGAGGCATCACCCCAAAGGCCAGCGCTCCCGGGCAGCTGCTGCCAGCGGTGCCCGGCTCCGGCCGCTGCCCCGGGCTGCCGGGAGCCGCCTCCAGGGGCCACGGGCAGCAAAGCCACTGCTGTGCCAGGCCCCTCTTTGCTGCGGGAGAATTACGGGACATTAATCATTTTGAAATGTCCCTGCTAATTCTTGCACTTTTGTTCCTGTGAGCCCCGAGTTTCTCCTCCCTTGAAGCCTACACATTTTATTAGGCATTGTAAGTGGCTACACCTGCAGCTTTAAATGACTAACACAAATGTTATAATGGTCGCGATCAGTCAAAGAAAAAGTTCAAAGTTCAAAGGTCGGTCTTTTGTAACTGGCGAGGAAGAGCTAGGGGAAAATAGCTTGTTAATGTTATTTACCTCATTCAGCTGAGAAACTTTCTGTTGTGTAAAGACATTTACGTGGGCAATTCTGGGCATTGTCATTTGAATAGGGGTTAAATTATTCTGTTTTGTCATTAAGTGATCCTTGATTGGCAATCCATTACACAATGGGTGATCATTAAGGAAAGGCCATAAAACTGTTACACCATTTAAGAGTGAATGGTGAATGAAGCCAGATATGTCCAAGACCCGTCGTCCCCTCCATCCCCAGACTACAGCTGCTGGAGAAGCCATTTAAAGCAGAAAGGACTTGGAACAATTGGAACAGTCATTTATTCCCTAATTTTGTTCTGAAAATATTTACACTGAGGTGAACAGTAGATAAACCTGCTTGTAGTTACCTGAAGTGTGTTTAGCACTGTCAGGTCTCCTGATTTTATGGTATCAGGGTAAACATGAGCAGGGTTGCTCTATTTAAAATGGTCTGAGTACTGAGACTGTATCAGAACATTAGTCTCACAAATAAAAGCAAACTGTGGTTTATTAATTTCAGTAAAATTAGGAAAATGAGGCAGAAGCCCAAATCAAAGAATTCGAGAACTGGCTGACACAGAAGGAAATGGAACTTGCTTGGCGAAATTGCCTCCAAATCCAGATGTTAATGGTGTTCTAGGCCTGAGCCATGGCTTTTGTGGGCCCTAGGCTGATGGCTGCTAATCAGACCCAGATGTTTTCAGCCCTAACTTTTCTGTCAAGGGATGTGACAGGCTTTTCAGCCTACTGTAAATCACTTCAATTGCTGTAATGTTTAAGGTAGGCCAGAGCCAAGATTGTTCACTTGTTAGGCACTGGTTCTGCTGTGGTTGGACCTGTGTAAGTAGGGCTCCTGTGCTCCTCTCTCCCCAGCAAGGTCCTGGCCCTGGCTCCTGTCCAGCCTCCCCTGATCTATTTCATTCCACTGGAGGAGCAGGGAGGTGCAGGGTGAAACATGTGGCTTAGACAGGACAACTCTCTGGCCTTGCCTTGCATCAGTTAAGCTGTTGGTCACAGGACCAACATGAGGAAGTTCTCATGCTGTAACAAATGGATGGCTTCCAACCAGCTTTACCTGACTCTACCATCCTTAGCTTTTGCAGTTACAATACCCTAGGTGACCCCTGAGGACTGGGTTTTCCAGCAGCTGTCCAGATAGTTTCACCCATCCTCTTGGGAATGGTGATTTTTCCATGACTGAAAAGCCAATGTAGCATTTAACTGAAACTGCAGAGCTAATTAACTGCTTGGTTATTTGTCCTTGCTTCTTTATATTCCAATTACAATTGTGGCTCAACCCACTTGAGAAAAAGCCTGCTACGTGGCCTGCAAAGAGACTTATTTTTTCAACTACAATCAAAGATAGGATTCTTTCCTAGTAATTAAAGATGTGCTGCTGCAAGCTGTGAAAGCAGGCTATAAACAGCCCACTGTGTGCTGGGGAGAGAGGGAGCTGAGGCAGGCTCTGCCTGTGCTTTCCAATCCCTCAGATGCAGAGTTAGACACCCGGTCTGCAAACTCTTTTGCTTGACTTGGAAGGATCCATTGTCTTCAGGGCCTTTGGAGAGTATCCTGGTGACAAGTGTATGAGATCAGATGTTATGCTGTAAATCTGCCTTTAAAAGGGAAAAAAAGAAAAAAAATAGGAAAACAACCATGTTTTTACATTGAAGTTCCAGCCTAGCAATAGTCAAAGATGTTTTGAATAGCAACAGACAAAGGTGTTTTAATACATTCTGTGTATTTTCCAACATCTGAGTTTCTCTTTAAACTTGTACTAGGTAAATGTTACTCAGTTGCCCTTTTAGAAAACAACAATTTGACTTTTTTCCCCTCTTTGTATTCTGACAAATATTGGTCTTGATGAGTGTTAGGGGAGTAAAAACGCTAAACATCAAAGTGCTCATTATCAACCAGCCAGCTGCACTCCCCCCTGCACCTCCTCATCACACACAAACCTGATCTTTTCTGTGGGGACCGTCTCCCCCAGAGACACAGAACAAGTTCTTCTCTATGCTAACAGTGCACAACATTGTCAAATGATGTGTAATGATTTTATAATGTGAACTAATGCCACTAGGGACTGAACTGAGACTTCTGATTTCATTACACTCAATGCCGAGACTGGTTTGGAATATGAATTTGGGGCAAAGATAAAAGGCTATATTGGTGTCCTTTACCTATCAACCCTCGACCAGTTTTATTTGACATGGATTCAGACAAGGATCCCACCTCATGTATCTCAGGAAAAAATATTTGTTATTTATGTATGTTTCTATCAAACATTATGAGTGCTAGCTAGTTAGTCTTTTACATCTTTGTGCTACGATTGAAATCTTAGCATAAGTCAGAAGAAACTTCATCTCTGTGTCAGAATCAGCCCCTGGCTGGCCAAGATGATGTTCTTAAAAGCTACTGTTGGCTAACATTGGTCCACAGTCTTTGTGTCATAACACTTAAAGGTGAGATTTTGTTCTTTCAGTTTGTTTGCAATTAAAATAGATGTATTAGTTAACCTTTGATTTATAGGTAGCTCCTGAAACATAAAGGCAACACATGTATTTACACTGTGCACTAGATTTATGGTCTATTTCGTTGAACTGAATAACACCTTTTTATACAGTGACAGAAACATAACTACAGTAGCAAACGGTGCTCCTTTACCTATTATTATCTGTGTCACCATGAAGCCTAGGATACCTGTCTGATTTAAGTTACTTCATCTTTCTGTGTCCTAGGAGACTGTGAAAAATAGAAAAAAATGCCATAACATTTTTCTCTAGAATGGATAATATGGGAATTAGCTTCCTCCTTCATTCTGATGTAAGGAAAAAAACCAAACCAGGCTTTCAGTCAAATTCTCATCTACTGTAAGTATGTCTGGTTCTATTGTTTTCAAGACAGTTTATCCCATTTGTACCAGCAGAAAATGTAGGCCATGCTAGTGACAGCAGGGAGATGAACACCCTGAGTCTCCAGCTAATTTTCAAATGTAATCTACCTGCTAATGTGTGATATGGGAACTAAGTGTCCTTTATATACTCTTAAAGCACTTCAGATGCAAGAGGGATAGAAACTAATCCACCTTCAAAGATAATTATATTGGGAATTACACTACTTCATGCAGTAAACTGTATTCAGTACCCTGCCCTTTTTTTCCAGCACTATACCATTGCCCCTGTTTTAGATATGAGTAAGAGTTAATCGTAAGTCAATTAAATTCAACATGTGAAATGAAAAAGAGAATCCTTGCAAAGATGTAAAAGCATCTAAAATATAAGTGGCGATTAAGCTTGTTTCCTCTTGTGCTTATTCATACTGGACAAATGATTTGCTTTCATCATCTAATATATTTAAACCATCTTGGTTGTAGGGGTCACAGCCACTGTGAGATGGGAGGAAAGACAATACTAATCAAAAGTAAACCATGCCACTTTTTTTCTCTAGTGCCGCTAATCTTAATTGAATCAATCTCATGGCATATGTTGACAGTGAAAGATTACTTGAACCTGGGAGGCCAAGCTGGACAGAGCTTCCAGAATAAATAATAAAAAAAAAATCTTCCTTAATCATTAATTTGTTCATTCACACCCATTTGCTTCCATTCTTCAATGTCTTAGAAGATGTACCCCATGCAACCTTCCTCTTTAGCAATCATTTCCAAGTGTTCCTCCCAATATGCTCATGTGCTTTTGAAGAAACTAATTTGCCTGAGATGAATACAGCAGAGATGCTTTTTTTTTTTTTAAGACAAATGTGGTCGGATTTTATAGAATTGAGCATTTTGCGAAAAAGGATAGCATTGCTAATGAATTGCAACAGAACCGAGTTAATTTTGGAACTGAAATATTTCCTGTTACAGGATATTAGGTAAATCCTATTGGCCTAGGATGGAGTTGAATAGTAGTTTACAAACTATTCATGGATTCACAGTAGACCTAGTCCTATGAAAATAAGGCAGAGAGGTGAAAATCCTTTGAAGTTCATGGAAAAACTGGAGAACTTTGTACAGGCATCCTGAGGGTTCCACGAAGCTATAATCATAACCACCAATAAATAGTAATACTCTGTCAGATTAACTTTTCCTCTGGGATTTTACTGAATTTGGTACTGTTAGAATGCCACTGTTGACTTTTATTTAAATTTTGTTATTGTTTTGTTGCTACTGAACAAGCAGACTCCACACACATGCTTGCGCCTCCTTGCCCAGTTTCCCAGCACTATACATATATTGCATTATAGGTTCATTAATGTTGCAAAGTTACTTAAATAAATTTATTAACACATAAACTTGAGGAAGACATTTAATGGATGAGCTAGGATTTCTGATCAGGCCTTCATATCTGCAAATGTTTGTGTTTGCTGAATTATGAGTGTGAAAATCTTAAAAACCTAAGACCTTGAAATGAAGTCTGAGAGGATAGATGCACCCTTGCAGAATCAGGACTTTAAAGGCTACATCGAAGTCTCTCCAGAGATAAGGCTAGATTAAATCTATTCCTCCTAACAAATAGTTTTAATTAAATAATGTTGGTAGGTGTGAAGTTAAGATTTAGATGAACAACAGTGTTCACGTTTTATGTAATCCGTTATGAGCCCATATAATTTAAAACATTGCTATTTGTGCATTAATAAGACTCATATGCAATTAGATAGTATTTGATGATGAAAAGCAGGTTTACTGGTGAGGTGCAATAAAATCTCTAACATAGTAGCAAAACCTTGCTAGAGATGTAATGGTTTGTGCTGAGCATATATTGTCTATATGAAATATAAATATAAGAGTGTGTAAATAACATCCACTTATTTTCCCAATACATTTATTCTGTTATAAAGTAACTCCATTTTATTATTCCATTTGATTTGGGTATGTGCAGACAGAATTAGTCCCTTAAGAGCAATAGACTCTTAGGTCATTTCTCAGGGATTGATTGCACTTTATAACTTGAACTTCTTCCCAAAGCAAGGAAGTCACTTTTAACTTCTTATTCTGGCATTGAAAAAAACAGATCAAATACATTTCTCAAAAAATGAAAAATCCTTTATGTTTTAGTAGCCTAAGTCAATGCCATTGACAAAATTACACAAGAAATTAAATAGGAATCCCCAAACCTTTCAAATGACAAATAAATAATTTCATCCATATTTAAAATCAAGAGAGCGTATTTGGTAAAGTTCCTGCCTCAAGCCTACCCTCTTTAAAAGTGCCATCTTGTTTCATTTTGATGTGTATCTTTATAGCAGAATAATTAGCATTTTACAAATCAGTGATGGTGAAGTTGTTCACTTTATTCTGAGGGTAATAAATCCACATGCACATAGTTTTGTACTATAGAGATCATTTAAGTGAGTGTAATTTTAACATTTTGATGACAGTTTTAGGATCCTACCAAGCAGTGATAAAGCTAGCAGTTATACTATGTGATAATTCTGCCTTTCATTATGATGCAGTTTCTCCATACTAAATCAGGCCAAGATGCAAGCTATTACCCGTGGGCAAAATTCATTCATTATGCATGTACATTATTCCTAAAATTATTGATAACACTTCTAATAATAGTTATTTTTCATTAATTAACTTTTGCAGATATATAAGTATTTACAATAGGTTTATTAGTCTTGAGTTTTTCTTGAATAACAAATATAATCTCAGAGCTTATTATAGTTTCTGTAAGTTGAAAGATCTCATCAGTTTTGATGGTATAAGGCCACAGTGCAGTTGTGGAGCGCTGAATTAAGCTGTGCTTAAGGAAAACATTAGAAAGAGGATAATGAACATCCTGTGCACCCCTGCAGTTAAAGACACGGCCCAGAAACCTTAGTTTGCTGTAAGGAAAGAAATGAGGCTGCTGAGGCTGATTACATTTCATGAGTGTAAGCTTGGTACCAGGTTTGTCCTCTTCCCTCATGCAAAATGTGCAGGTATCAGCTGATCAGAGGAGTCAGCGGCTGGAACCTCATCAGCTGGGAATTTCAGCAAGGCACAAACTGGGCTTTGCTGCCAGAGATGCAAAACATTTGCAACACAGGAATTTAAGAGTCAGGCTATGCTTTTAGTGGTGCCTTAGTCAGTTCTAAGGACATATGGAGAAGAGTGAAAATTCATCAGTAATATATTTTCTTACCTGCTCTTTTATTGCCTTACTCTTGAGATCATTGTGGTCTGTAAGATTAACTACATTGAAAACTAGCAATTTTCAGGCGGATCTCACCATCTCTTTCTTTTTGGCAGATGTTGCATATAAGATGATGCCATCTCCTCTATCACTTGGCCTTGTGAAGCCTGGCTACAAGAGAGGCAGCTCAATAGCATAAAAGGCAGCATGGCATAGGAGGAGGTTTCTGCATCAGTGGTCTGGATAGAGTTCAGGATATGTCCTGCATGTGGACAAGGCATTGCTTCTGTGGTGTGTGAGGCCAGTGCTAAGCTGAGGACAGGGAGGTGCAGTGCAGCAGCTTGTGGGACTAAGGGTTGCACATCACCTTTATCCTCCTGGAACCAGTAAGCATTCCAGCTTCAACTTAGGTATGTCCTACAAGATGCCTTTATCCTACAAGATGCCTTTATCTGTTCCCAGCAAGCGATATTTTGGCCTGGATTTATCTCACTTAATTTCAAGGACTTTCTGTGACTATAGAGACAGTCTAAGGCAACCCAGTTCACCATGCAGGGTGCTAGTTGAGAGTGTGCGTCTGAGCTCTTTCCTTAGCCTACTTCCTTGCCTCCTGGTCAGGGATCTGTTTGAAATGAGACAAAGGTGGGAAAAGAGCTGGCAGGGTGGCAAGAGGAGACATTTCCCCTCACTGACTGAATGGCTTTTATACCTCCTTCACATGCAAGGAAAAAAGTAAATATGAGTGGAAGTGAAAGTCATCCCTCAGCAGGTCCCTGTATTTTCTATATCTCACATCTATTTTTAACAAGACACCAAACAGCTGCTGTAAGATCAACCAGAAATAGTCAGTGTTACCCCAGATAATCAAGTAAAACCAAGAAAAGGTCTAGTATTCATTAGACATTTTGTTATCTTCCAACTGTATGAAGTGCTTTCTTTGGGGAATAACTTCAGAGACTTGGATTTTCATGGTTCGCTAACTGTAATAAATAAATCTGAATAAATCCAAACTTCAATGCCAAGGACTGAATCAAACCCACTTATTTTTATACTGAAAATATCCTGGCATTAAAAGGCTTAACATGTTGGGCTGTTCTGTTTAACAATGAGATGAAAAAATGGTGCAGATGACTGTAGTAGTAACTAAAAAATACTAGAACTCTTCTTTAGGTTTTCTTAAAGAGATGGTTTGAAGTTGCACACTCAGACTTTTTCTTCACATGACTAATCCACTCTCCTGTGACCTATCTTTAGTTTGATATTGAATCAGGAACAAGAACTGGAGCTTCAGCTGACCCCAAACATTTAGTTACATTAATCACAGGGCGTTTTTGGACTCTGAGCATACTGAATGAAAGACACTTTCTTTGCGAGACATTGATCAAACAGTCTACAGGTATCACTACATCGAGGCACATTAATCATCTGGTGCATTATCAGTTCCACCAGGAGAATATGTAAATGTGATTCCTGTCAGTGATAAGGGAAAGCAGAATTTATTTTTAAAAGTGGTCCTTCTGGAGCTGTTGATATAATCTTACCTAAGACAATAGGTTGCAAAGATACATTTTAGCAGGGCTGCCAATGAACATAAAGAACAAGCAAATTAAAGCCATCTGAAAAAAAAAAAGGAAAAAGATAGTGACTATACTTCAGTCACTTATGGGAATTACTGTTCCACAATATTGTGGAGGAGACTTTTTTCTGCTTAATAAAACAGGGCAGTTTTCTGAAAACCCTTATAATTGTTTTGTAACCACGAAAAGCTTTATTTAAGAGTGCTTCTATTCTATTCTGTTGTATGCTTCAGTGCTCTTGCCCTAGAATACACCTGTGATATACTTGCCTCGTGGCTGAGGATGTGATGCTCATACTGACTGTGAAACTCTGAGGCGATGCCTCACCTTCACAGATGGCTCACCTTCACTCATATTAATGGGGCTGCCTGGCTGAGGGTTGCAATGTGCATCTTGCTGAAAGCATTTTTGCATAGATCTCCTTATATAATTGATCAATTCACTCTGTTTCTTTGCAAGAAAAAACGAGTTTTACTTTTCTTTTTTTTTCTTTCTTCCTTATTTTTAAACCTGTGCCAAATTAGTACATTCTGTCAGTGTTGGGGGTGTGAGGACATATTTCAGGCAGAAGTATTTTTTGAAGTCTTATCTGAGGGGATTAGAGACCTAGGGCAGGGAAATTGGTAGAAATTGAATATACAAAATGGTCATCTTGTTTCTACTTCTTCTCTCTTTAGTGCTCTTTTCTATTTTCCCAGCATCTTTGGGCTACCAAAGCGGAACAAGGAGTCCTTTGGGAAGACAGGAGGACTCATGTGTAAAGGGTATGGCTCTCACTGGCTTTTGCTCTCTGAAGGCTGGAAGAAATGCGGTGCAATCTCTGTGCAAAGGCTGAGGACAGAGTTTGCTTTGGGTCTAATCTTGGCTCTGTCCAAATCAGGTGGAAGTTCTGCAACCATGCGGGATCACAAAAGATTTTAGGATTTTTTAAGCAGTTTGAAGGGAATATGGGCTAAATTCTGAAGGTTTGGGGAAATAGGGCTAAAAAATATTTTTGAGAGATTAGGGTTATAAAGCCATGTAATTAATGCCTCCTCATCTTGTAATTGAGACAAGATCCATGGGGTTTGTGTTTTCTCTCCTTACTGTACAGCATTCAGCTCTCTCTAATGGTCAGCACTATGGTTCTCATTTAAATGTGGAAGAGTTAGGAAAACTTGAGTGTGATTGCAGTATGGCTGTATAAACACAGACATGATTAACTGCATATGCACAATGCTGCCTGGGAAGCTAGCAGAGAAAACAAAGTACAATTTCTACACGTGCAAAAAGCCTCTTTGAATGTCCTTCCTTTTACATGTTTAATACTGTTTGTCATCATGTTGCAACCATGTGCCCTTCATAATTATATTTACATAATTGTAGTTTTTTTCAAGGTCAGAGGATTATGTCTGCACATTTCAATAATTAGTTATACAGTGTATGGTAAGTGTCTTATGGATTGCCTTTATCATATCTCTGCACCGTTGAGCAAAATCATAACAGAGTTCTTAAGTGAAAGTTCTTGTTGAAATGCAGGTTTTTTGTAGACATGTCCCCAGCTCCCAGTGACTAACGTAGAGAAGATGCCACTGTGTCCTGGGGACAGCCTGTGTGTAGCTGCACCTGCATGGATCCTGCTGTTAATGGCAATTTTATATGAAGCTTTAAAAGTTCTAGGTTTACTTTTTAAAGATAAGAAAATAGATACAGTATTTCTAGTTTGTACTGCACCTCGTATTTCTCAAAGACCTTTCAGGAAAAGACAAGCTGCTGATATTCTTCCTGTGTCCTTTTCTGCTTCTCTGGAGCACAAAACTGGAAGTTAGTTAGATGTTATTTATGCAGAAAATAATGTAGGCTTTCAACAAACCATGGACACACTTAAAACGGTAAAAGAAACTCATGACTTGCTTAGGAAAGGGAATAAACTATCTGGTCTAAACTGGTATATAATACGTGCCACATATCTCAAACTGGGTCACAGAAAGCTTTAGGAATCTGCAGGCTCATTACTGAGGGTGAACATCTGCCAGTTGAAGTCTTCAGGGAAACCAGGCAGAAGACAAAACCCTTTGAAATTACCAGGAAATCACAAGTTTTCCTGAGCAAGAACAAAACCTTACAACGCCTGTAATGGTGGTGGTAGACTTCTATCCACAGAGCTCAGGACTTCAAGGCTGTCTGGAGAGGCAGGTGCCCAGGAGGAGCCCAGAAGCTGCTGACATTCCCAGGGTGGCAAAGGACTCTGGCTCGTTGGCAGAGAGAGCCCAGGGCGAAAACCAACCCGGCTTTTTTCATTGCTAGTGAGAGCTGGAAATGACAAGACTGTCACCCATTGCATGTATTTCTCTCTTCCTTCCCCTTGCCCCCTAGGTTTTACAATTCTCCCTTCTCCCCCATCCTTCTTTAAATATTTCTTTCACCCTCTTCAACTCTTCTTTCTCTTAGTTCTCGGTTGTATTACCACACTGGAGTATTTAAGAGTGTCTCTAATGAAACAGGACTTGTGCTGCCAGCAGTCATTTTTCTAAGGTGTAATCAACTAACTGGTAAAAATAGCTGATTATAGCAGCAAGTTCATGCCACAGCAGTAAAGAGAGGCTTAGCGTTTCCATTACAAGACTCATTATTGAGAAGTTTATAGCTCAGTTATTAAAAAGAAGGTGTCATGAAATTTGGCATTTGTAATTACAGTACAGGGAAGTTTTTCTGAGTCCAGTGTTTAAAAATCCAGTTTATTTTATTGATTTCTATTTCACTGTCATGGTCTATGGGCATAGAAACAATAAATAATAAGAAAAAATATGTGCCCATACTAGTGCTAGTGGCAAATGGTGGAGGTGGATAAATAGTTTGTAACAGAGCAGAATAAAAATTGCTGCTCAGGTCTTGAAAGAGGTGTCCTTAAGCCAACTCTGAGCCCATCACATGGCAGAAAGGCAGAAAGCCAGTACCACAAACTATATTCTGGTTGGTTTGGCTGTTCTGGCCCTCAGATGGAGTGGGTGCTGTAGAGCCTGAGGTACAGCCTTACACGAGCCTTGGACACTCATGGAGGCTTCAGAAATTCCTGCAGATGGTGATGAGCCAGCTTCACTTCTGAGACCACTCCTTCTGTTTGCTTTTCCCTTTGGGAAGACCTGATTCATGGTTGATGCCTTATCAATAACACTCATTTATCATGAGAGGTTCATGCTGTGGCCTGACCCAGAGGAAACTTTCAGAAGAGGAAGAAGTTGTCTGGTTTTCTGCTTCAGACTGACTGGGTCTTTGTGGCCACAGTGTTCTGGCTTCTGCTCTTCCCTTAGAATAATCGTTGTCTTTACTAAAGATCACCTAGGATCTTCTCTTTTAAAGCAGATTTATAGGCTGTTGGAAATTCCGTCTGGGCATAACAGAGTGGTGTGTGGTATCTGGGATGTGTTCAATGTCCAGAGAACACAAAGGAAATTCAGTAGATTAAATATATATTGTTAGAAAAAGAATATTAATGTAGCTTTGAAGGACAATAAAAACAATGAGAGATGGAATGCAGAAAGCATAAATTTTTTTGTCATATATATAAATATAAAATTTAAAAAATTTTATTAACTTTTTGAAATTGTTTTTAGTGCAGAGTCTGGGTTTGTATTAACAGTCCCTTCCTTTGAGGTCACTGCAATGGAGCTATATTCAACGTTGCCATAATCTTTTCTTTTTTCTCCCCTTTTTCCTTTCCTTTTGAATGAAAGTTCAAATGAAAAGTGTTCAGCTTTGAGAATATGAGCAGACTAATTTATTGCAACATAACTACTTATAAGCTTACAGATAAGAAAGTAGAGAAAGGCATGCAAGAATTGCCTTCTTTTTAATATGTCTAAAGGTCTTTGAATAAGAGGTAAGCTGTTTGAAATTTTAATGATGTCAATATCCTCTCAGGTCGGGGTATGTTCTTTTTGTTTTAACAATTGCAGACAGGTTTATATTGCAGTTATTTCCAGGGGATTTTAATTTTTTTTTCTCATTTATGCTTCACTCAGTCCTGGCAATATTTTAGGTGTTCTTTTGACATTTCTAAATGGAGGTTCTCTCACCTCAATGTATGTATTTCTCTGCATTTATGTTTTGCTAGAATGTTGCCTTATTTTTCTGCAATGCTGTAGCTAATTTTTAAATTTTCTTTACCATTCTGCTGTGCTTTATTTTTGTTGTTCTTGTTGTTCTGGAAAAGACGGCTTTTAAAAAACAGATAGGTATTCAAAAACCTTCATTTACCATACCTGAATTGTTCTGGTTTAGAGTGAGAAAATACTAGAGAAATGTTGTTTGCTTGAAATTTTCAAAGATGTACCAAAGGCAGCCACCTGGAAATATTAAAAAAGGAGGGCTGAGGTATTTATGAGGAGTATTGTGGTGGCTTTCTCCATCAGGATCATCCTAAGAGACATTGTTTATAAATGGATTATGAGCTTCAATCGTTTTATTAGGATTTTTATTTGTGCACGTTAAAGCCGGGTGCATTATAGTTGACCCACAGTTGCTGCAATTGCTGAGCAAGTCTGATCCCCAGATACCTGAGGAGAGTTTCACTGTGTGTTTGGTAGCTGTGTAATTTGGGAATGTGAGTTCACCTCCAATTTTAAGTTTGTCTTTTCTTTTAAATGGTGAAATGCTTCTAGGAACAGGGCTGTACATAGGAAATTCTGACCCTGATTTTCTAATGATCCTTTGTTGGCTGTTGCAGACCTGGGTTCTTCACTGCTTGTCTGTCTGGCCACCCTGCTGGAAGGGGTAATGCCTGCAGACATGAAGTGAGAACAGATTGCTGATGAACTGCCTTGTGCCCTTTAGATTTTAGTTTTCTGTGGATTTAACTTGCCTGGACTGGATGCAGTTGTTTGTGTGCAGAAAAGATGGTTATGTGCAAATTCCCCATTAGACTTCAATCAGAAAACCCTTTGAGGAGGAAAGAGTAGATATTCCACAGGCTTATTGGTCCAAAAATGCGTGGTTTGTCTATGAGTCTGTGGCCTGTGTGCACAGTGGCTGTCCATGGATCGCCCACTCCCTGCTGCCTCACAGCAGAGTCTGACAAATCATGTGTTTTTAGTGTGCTACCATGTTAAACCCTTGCTTTGCTGGCACGTTCCTTGGGCTGCAGTCTGGAGACAGAAGTCAGAAGACATTTCATTGGTTGAATAGATGTGGAATGAAAACTATTGCCATTTGAGAGCAACATCTCACAGAGGGAAGGGGAGGAGGGAGGGCACAGGAGGAGCGTGCTGATTGGGACTGACATGCGCCTCAATATCTGATGTGGCTTCCACACTTGGAAATATTCAGGACTCCATATGTTCCAAAAACCCCGCTGAACAGTGCATATAACATTGCCTTTATCATTCTTTAATCTCAGTTTAATTGCTGTGGTCAAATTACCCCACACTTAATAACCCACAGCTTGGTATATTATTTAATATGGTTGACACATACTTTGTTTTAAATGTCAGTGCTGGTAAAGCCCTGGAGTTGGCAATGCTGTGCATGATAGATGGCAGAGGAGATGGATCATCTGTTCTTTGTCTGTGCTGTTGGTATGTTGGCTGCAACTTTTTCGACTGTGACACTAGACTCATGCCAAACCCAAAGCTACTGAATGGGTAACATTATCCCTTGTATCTGATGTTTTGTAGCTGATCACTCTCAATTTCTCTGGCTTTTTTTACAGGAATGTGTAATATTATATCACCCAAGTCGAAGTGGTGAACTAGTGTTGCTTCAAATGGGTTGATTTAATTATTTCAGCACCCAGTGGCACCTTTGTTATTAAAGGATTTTCACAAAGCAGTACATAGTCTAATTACGAATTTACACAAGAGACCGTAACAGCATCTGCTGGGTAAATAATATACATTTGTAAAATGGTCTAGCTACTAATTTACACAGCCGACCACTGAGACACTGAAAGGCTGTGGCATTCTGTCATGTCAGCTCTCAAACACTTCCAACATTCCTGCTTCTCCTTACAACTGTTAACAAAACAGAGAAAATCACGTAACTAAAACTCCCTTTTAGATAAAAACCAGAACTGTTTGGCATTGGTGAATTTAGCTGCAATTTCATTCAGAGCTTTTTTCTTGTCCCCAGCTGGTAGCAGAGCATGGGAAGTGCTAATCACACATATTTTGGGGCCCATATCTACATCAGCACGAGCATGCAGGTTAAGAAGGAGGTGCACATTTTCATTCTGGATTGCTGTCTCTGCTCTCTTGGTGCAAATCTGTCCTCAAACCTCTGAGATTAGCATCTCCAGAGACTTCCTCCCTTCACGGGAGAACCCAGGGTAGGACATGCATGCCACTGTAACTCCTGTGTCACATCCCTACAACAATGTTCAGACTTCAGCCAGGACATGCTTATCTGAAAAATCCTTGCCTACAATCTTGGTTCCTTGCAGCTATAAAAGTTTGGTGCCAGTTGCAGCAAGTCAGGGGCTGCACTCACTTGTTCTGGGAAAGCTGGTTGGTCTGAGATCTGCAGATGCAAGTGCAGTTCACTCATTGAGAACACTTTGGCCTTTTTTTGGCATCTGGGTGTTGATACAGAGGCACAAATTACCCACTTCTGAGAGCAGCTATGATAGATTCATGCAGCTCCTGGGTAACAAGACGATGACAGCTGGGGAGTAAATCGCTGGTGTAAGGTAAAATTTTTGCCAGATCAGTGAGACTGACATTCCTAGTCTGGAACCTATTAGTGATTAGTGAGAATAAGATTGAAGATTTCTCAAACCCTCAGCTAAATGCAGCTTTGCAAACTGCAAAGTAGAGCTTTAGCTATGGCTTAGTGCTAAGAAGAAAAGAGCTCAATGTTAGGAAATGCCTTAAGTATCTTAACTATCCATGGATATGCAGTTGTCTACCAAAAAAAAACCAAACCAAACTGAAAAAGTCTGAGGAGAAAGAAATACAAAGCAGCATCCACTGTGGGATCCTACCTCTTCCTGTGTTTCTGGAAGGAGAACATAGTGGTTTCATTGCCATCTGTGCAGTAGGATGCCCATCATCTTGAACTCTAATCTTTTGCAGGCAGAAAACTGGACAAGCTCTCCCATAGCAAATGCCTTGTTATTTCCTCACAGCTGTCTCACCTATGTAACCACAGAGCCTTTTCCAGCAATACTGAGAAAAGATTTATGTCTGCAGTACAGGAGAAAGTCTCCTTCCCTGTTTAAGCCTGAATTCTACATCAGCAGGCTGCATCTGGGGAAGGGAATTTGGACTGGTTTTCCCAAGTGCTCCATTTTCCATTTAAACATGCTTAGGAAATGATCACAATAAAGCTTGTGTTTCACATTAAAAGCACATCCGTGCAGCACGGTTTATTTGGAAAAGGAAACCAATATAACTATTTTTCTTGATTTCTTGAATATAGTATGGGACAAAGGTGGGAGAAAAGAATGGGAAAATTAGAATTAGAGACTCTGCTTCCTCAAGAGGAGTGATGATTTTCATCAGTTGTGCCTCTTGCTCCTCCATCTCTGGTGTAATTACTCAAAATTATAGGAGAGTGGTATTGGAGAAGAAAATCATCATTGCCCTAAAACAAAAAGACCCCTTTGAAATTGCATATGGGACTGTTAACCCTTTGGACCTAAATACCTGATTTGTTTGCATATAAGATCCTTTTAGCAGTTGCATATTTTAAGCACTGGCTTGTATTTTTTGCTGAATGAGCAGCTGGATCTGTAAAGGATCCAGTTTTCACATTGACCAGGAGACAATATCCTCTGGATAAAGGAGAAATATTTGTTGATTATGTGTATTGACTCTTTTGCCTCACATTGCCTTCATATTGAAGGTAACATGGCAGTTGCTTGAAAGAAAAGAAACACATTTTTGCTTTGTTACAGGCAGCAAAGTATCTTGACAAAGCTTTTGGCTCTTGTTCAAGTATATCACACTATTCGTGATGGCTTTATAAACTAAGCATGGTTCAAGACAGTCGAGGATGAGTCAGACTGAAAGAAAACATACAATTAATACTTTACTGTAAATTTGGGATTAAGATTATCCATGAAAATCAGAACTATTACCAGGCTGTGCATCATGAATGGTGTTTGGGGGGGTAAGTGGGGAGTTAAGAAAGAGAAAAACTGTGTTTAAGATGAAAGCTGCTTTCAGTGAAGACAGGATCATAGCAAAAATGTAACAGGAGAAGTGATATATAATTAGGAACGTGACATTAATACTGGATTTGCAGAATGTTGCCCAACAGGTGGGTGGAGTTTATTTGACTTTGTTTCAGCTGGAGTATTGAACCACACAGATGTAGCCTTTAAAATTAATCTAGACTGTGAGAAAAAAGGTAACAGAATGTTCAAATACATGAGCTCCCACCACCAGCATGTGTCCTTGCTCTTTCTCTTCTAGCTGTAATAATCACCTCCCAGTTAAGATGGTTCTTGCTCTTCCTCTGTCATTTCTTGTTTCTGCAGCTCTGCACTGGAAAGCAGAGGGGATATTGGGTTTCCTTTCATCACAATGACAAGTCAGGGAAACATCTGTTTTAAACAAAATGTGCAAAAGGTTTGAAAAACAATTAAGGTGGGTTTTTTGGCATTTTTTGTTTATGCCTGTTAGGCACCGATTTTTATTAAAATAAAATTTATGAGTATAATATGAAGAGAAGACATTTAAAAGATTGAATTTAGAGTGTTCAGAGAGGAAATCTGTGAAAGGCAAAATGTCCAGGGTGGACAAGAGGAGTTGCTTTCTGGACTCCAGGATGGAAGCATCAATATAGAAACATTTGTTTCAGTTTATGAACTTTTTTTTGCAATCCAGCTAAAAATATTAGCACCACCTGTGATACGAGAATCAGATTTATTATCAGCTTCTCAGGAATTGCAAAACAGCCTAACTCCACCCGACTGTTAATAAATCAGGTGCTGAAAGCACTTCAAATGAGAACTTTGCTGAAGAGACAAGTAACTCACGAGGATCAAAGGCTCAAGTCAGTTAAACTGGCCATTTGCCCTTTTGGCATAATCGGAATATATTTTCAAAAAAGAAGAAAAGAGAAAAGTAAATGACATGATGCTTTTATCGGAGTAGGACAAATATTAAAGTGGGAGTGGGCATCCCTAAGTCAGTCACTCTGATTTGGCAAAACTGTATTTTCTAACTGAATTAGTAAAGCTTATGGATTTGACCCAAAGCCCACTGAAGTCAATGAAAAAAGAGTGTTTCTTTTGATTTCAGTGGTTTGGATCTGGCTGTTGGAAGCTCCCTGCTTTGGACAACAAGCATCCACCCTCCCATGAAGCTGACTTCACTGTGTTCCCCTGACATCACACACATGCAGAAAATCCACTGATAGACAGGCTTCAATGAAAGAAATTGTCTGAAAAATATTGCAATATCCAGATTCCTGGATTAATTAATAAAATTACTTGCCCTTCAACATAGATTACATGCTGGGCATTTAGCTGGTATGCTCTGAGGAAGGGGTGAGAGAAAAGTTCAGTGGAAATGTAGGGAAGAGAGAAGAGGACACAGGTGAAGAAACACCATAAATATTGATTCATGATGACAGGAATATTTTTTTAAACACTGCATAGCTCTGATTTGCATGAACAATATTTGCCTAATTCAGAATCACAGGATATTCTGAGTTGGAAAGGACCCACAAGGATTATCAAGTCCAACTCTTGAATGAATGGCCCATACAGGGATCAAACCTGCAATCCTGGCATTATCAGTGCCCTGCTCTAACCAACTGAGCTCATCTCAGGGTCTTAAACTGAAGCTGTCAGCAACATCAACACTGGCAGCTTTACAGGATTTTAGCTCTAGCTCGTCTTTTTGCCCTTGCACTGGTTTTTGACTGTAGGGATTTTATTACTCAGTGTCAACCAGTCTCCACTTATGTTTTAGTTTCCTCTTTCCTGGGTCCTCTTATGGATGGTCTGCTGTAGAAGACAGGTCATTGTTATGGACTGGGTGTTTTTTCTTTTTCTGGATGACTGTTCAAGCCATAAAGAGAATTTTTGGCTGATGGTGTTGCTGTGTAGCAGTCTGGAAGCGGTCTGTATGTCAGAGTGAGGATGGGCTTCATGGGGGCCTGCATTATGCTTGGCAGATGATGGATTGACCTTGTGGGCAGCAGGAGGAACCACAGGAGGAGCACAGGCAGGGCCCAGGCACTTCTCCCACACTTAGTAGTGAAGCAAATGTGAGTCACAAACAGCAGGATGGGTGGAAATGATGTTTTGCAAGAATTCAATGCAGAAACCCATGCTTTCAGGCTCCCAGCTGTAATGCTGAGGGGTAAAAGCTCTCTTTTTATTGGACACCCAGGTGCAGTGCCACTGATCTGAGCAGAGTTAGGCTGGGTTGTAAGTGGTGCAGGAGGGAAAGCAGCCCTGTTCCTGTGGCAGCGATGTTCGCGTGAAAACAGTGCAGCAGTGATGACTCACAGGTCAGCGTGTGACGCTCTGCAGTTCACTGTTTGCACATGTGGTTGGTTCTGTGTAAGAAACTGAAGAGCAGCCTGGTTTGTACCGGGTTGAGTGTGTGAGGAAATCTGTGGAGTGGCTGAGAGCTGTGCATTTTCAACTAGGCAAACACCAGACAAGAAAAGAGCGTGTTTGCTGTCCCTCTCTGCTTTGCTTTTGCAGGATATCTGACGTTCGGAGAGCACGGTCATTCCCACAGTGACCGATCCATTCACGCCCAGCACTGTGCTCTGACAAGAGCCATTTCAAGCTTTGGAGTGATGTCTCCAAGCACAATGGGGCTCCACCCCGCACCTTTACTAGGAATTCACAGAAGTGCAGGTCCTGGTGTTTGCTGTGCAAATCTTCACCGGCCAGGCTGTGGTATGCCAAGTGAGGGCTGCTGCTGATGCAGCCCAAAGACTTGTTTTCAGAGAGCTCATGTGAATTCTGCTTTATTACTGGCACTTGGAAAATTATTTTCAGTCCTATGCTTTAAAATGAACCTTGAGCACAAGCCTGTTTTGTTTAGGACTTGCTTCTCTGTTCACTGGATTTGCAGCAGTGTTGATGCTGGCAGCAGAAAGGTCAATATTTCTGTCTTAGGTCTTCTTTGGAGTATTAAAGGTACTTGAGTATAATAATTCCCAGTGTGGGATGCACTTCTTCTTAATTAATTTTCAAGACAGCATATTACATCTTGGGCTGCCCTTCTGAAAGCCAGGAGAGCTTCCCACAAAGGGTGTGAGCTGTGCTGGCTCAGTGGGCACGTCCTTCCCCCAAGAAACAACACATACCCCTCAGTGTGAGCTTCCAGCTCTGCAAAATGGCAACCACCTCAGCTTTCCCAAGCTTAATTAATCAGTTGCTTTCTAAATTCATGGATGCCTAATGTGGGATGACCTAGTGGATGCTTTTTGATCTGTGTAGATACCAGGAAATTTTAGATTTGTTCCACTGCGTGTTCTACGGCAAATTAGAAGCTCTGGAGTCAGGAAATTGCATTTTCTGTGGCTGAGACTGGGCTGCACTGCTCTTTTGATACAGAAACTTTAGGAACATTGATGGTTGAAGCAGACGCATCTGCTGTTTGTAGTGATTCTGTCAACAGCCCTCATGGTATACAGCCAGCCTAATAATCACAAGTGCTTCTTTCTGTTTAAATCCCAGAAAAGGAACTGACATCTTTTATCAGAAAGACAGACAATCTGTATCCCGTGACAATTCCAGATTATGGATCCCAAGAGACTTTCCTTACATTCTTATTTTATCATGGAAATCACAGTTAGTGCTGTTTACTTTCTATACCTCCACACAGTTTTCAAGATGTTGCCAGCAGGACCTGTGCTGATACTGACATATGTTGTTGTCACATTGCAAGATCTGATAGAACACCCTTATATATATAAATATCAGTGTTTTCTTGGATCTTCCTTTGCTTTCTGTGGCTTTGGAAATCGTGGCACCAGTTAATTCACATGCTTTGTCTATTTTGTAGGCTTTTTTCCTACTTCGAAGGAAAGACTTGTTCCTAGTAGGCTGGTTTGGAGTATCACTCTCTTTTGTTGCTCTTTTTATGGTAGGGAGCTATGTATACATCGTTTTCTAGCTATTATTACAGAGTAGGATAAGAATAAATATCTGAGGGAAAAAGAGAAATGCTGGTTATTTGGAAAAATAAGTGACTCTTGCCTGGTATTTTTTTCTTTGCAATATTCCTGTCATGCTGCATTGAAGTTCACAGCCCAGACCCACATCAGAAGTGGGGGGGATCACAGCAGAACTGCTAAGGAAATGCAGGGCTCCAGCTACACAGCCACACTCCAAAAAGCTGTTCACTGTCCTCTGTTGTGATATAAAAGCTAAAATGTCACTCAAGTTCCTTCCCTCTGGACTTCCTTCACCCTAGGGATCAGTAGTACATGAGAATGACCCATCCCTGGTGTACTGCCATCCACAAACCCATGATTTGTCATGGTTGAGGTTCCTTGAAACTGAACTTTGGGTTTGTGAGAACAACAGGTTCTTCATGCTGATCCCCTGTGATTTGATTTGCTTTGCCTGGCAGACTGTCAACCTTCTCTAAAGTTATAATCATCTGTTTGAGGCTTGGGGCACATTTTCACTAAAAATATTTGCTCCTGAACTTACCTACCACTTGTTCATTTTGTAAACAACAAAGAAACAAAGAAGTATTAATATAATAAATATTCCCACATACATTCATACACATATATATTCATATTCTTTTTTCCCACCTCAAGAAGGCATCTTAAAGACCAGTTCAACTGTCCAATTGTCAGTGGGTCCTACAGCAGCCAAGTACACTGTACGATTAATTTTTCTCACCAAAAATATAATTAGTTTTCTTGCCACATGCAGAAGATAAGGAGTTTGGGGTTTTGTTTCTGAAGCCCATACAGTGCATTAGGTCAATCCAGCAGATGCATCTCAGGAAGGAGCTACATTCCTCTTACTTTTATTGGGGCTTGAGATACCAAAAGATGCTAAAGCCTTGAATTTTCATGTCATGACACCTCATTTAGTTTACTTCTACACAAAATGATATGTTATCAGACTCGAGGGCTTTGCATCATGTGTCCACAAAGCAGGGTAGGAATCAACACATAAATCCAAAGCTTATATTACTCTTTTCTTTTCTCTATGCTATATATAAAGTGTCCAGATGGTTTGTGGCAGTGGAATAGTAATGACAGTAGGATTGTAATTTCATCTTGAGTTTTACAAGCAAGAGGAGGTGCCAAGAAGGAAACCAGGTATGAAGGTTGCCAAATATATCTTCCATTTATCATCCCAGCTAACAGGGGGTAAATTATTTCTGAGTGGCACTTTGAAAAGGGAGGGGAGAAGAGAAGGACACACTAATATGTGCTGCAGAGGTGTCTCTGAGGAGTGGCTGGTTTGGTAAGCTAAAGTATAGTCCTTCCTGCAGGAGGAGTACAGTGTGTTACTCATGCAGGAATTCTGGTCACGCTGTTGGATCTAAAGTACCTGGACTCATACCCAGATGGGAACAGGCTCTGGTCTAGTGGTAGTACAAAAGATGGATCTTTTTTATGGGAGCTGGAAATGAAGAGAATATTTTTGTCCAAACAGAGTGCTCTCACTTGGGGCACCAGCAATGTTTCTGTCCTGGACAGCATTTCCCATGCTCTTTTTGCATAGTAAAGAGACTTCTAGAAATGTAAGGTTTCATACCAAATACCCCCAGAATTCAGCAAGAAGAAAGGGGAGCTTCATCTTTTGCTTTACCATTTCCATCTAGTTTCAAACTGGGGTAACTATTGCTGTAGACTGTGATAAGGAACGGGGCTGTGCTGATATAACCAGTTCAGGATGTGGCTCATTGTATGCACCCTGTGAAGGTGCTGTTCTGAAAAGAGTTACAAGCAGGCAAAGCATCCGGTGAATGGAAAACAACCTGCTTGAGTAATTTCTACTTGACTGTTTTATAATATGATATTTCTCAGGTGCAGACTCACACGTACTTGTCTAACCATTGCCATTATTATTATTATATAGTAATTATGATTTACTTGTACAAATTAGAGGAAGGATTAAATGACATATAAAAAGCATACTGACCGGAACTAAACAGAAAATTCCAAGGAGGAGTCCTTAAAATAAAGTGATTGTATAATACTTAATTGTATAATATAAACTGTAATTTCCCAAAAGACATTGTATTAATCTTACAGTGGTTAGCTATTACATTTGGTCCATTTATAATCACTTTGAGCTACTTAAATACAAATTTAAAAAAGGATCAAACTTGTTTCCCACTAATATGCCTAGTGCCTTCCCCACAGCGTATTCATCTTCAAAGCTCTTCACCAACATTAGCTAATTATTTCTTTTTTCTAATTAGTAGAAATTGACTATGGTCAAAAGGGCCATTCGGCAAATTAGCATGTCTCTACCTTCAAATCTCAGAGCTTCTGACCCAGAGCTTTCAAATGGTTGATGAAGATGTCATACAGTGGTTGTGCTGAGCCCATAGTCAAGGCAGCCAACGGCAGAAAAAGAAAGAAAGATAGAAAAAAAAAAATAAAAAATTACACCTCAGGGAAGTGTGTCAAATGTCCTCATCCACAGCTTTCCCTGGAGGCAGCAGCATGGAGAATGCAGGGCTGGACCCAGGCTCCTCCTGCTCTGAGCACAGCTGCCTCAGCCAGGGGCCAGGGGATGTCTTGCTCTTATTCTGAAGACTTAAAGGCACGTGGGGTTTGTGGTGGCCACCTGCTCAGGGGCCACTCCTGCTCTTGGGTGCTGGAGGTGGCAAGGGTCACTTGTGTTACGTGGGTGGTGGCCCTGTGTGTGCCCTGCCTGCTGGAAAAGCAGTGCAAAGCTCTGCCCAAGTGTCAGCTTTGCTCTGGGGATGTGTTCTGTCCATTTTGAGTTGTAAGGTGGCAACACAATGAGATGGATTTAGGAAGTGGTTCGGAGTTTTATAAGCCCTGTTTGCATTAAAACTGTCCTCTCAAAGGGTGTTTCTTCTGAGTCTTACATGTAGCCATGCCACCCGCCAAGAGTTGCATTTCTCACTTTATAAGGGTTCATATGCATCTATAACTTGATAGCTGTAATCCAAAGGTAGCAGAAAGGTCTCTGGAAATATGAACTAGTTCACCCTTCCTTTGTATTCTGAATTTCTTTACTTGTTCTTCAAAAAGGCAGCTAAGTGACAAATCCTCACCGAGCAGCAGCTCTGTTTGGCTCTTGGAGAACAGCTGTGAATGTGAGACTTGTTTATGTTTCAGAAACTGTGAATGTTTTAACCCTGAACAACAGTGTGTGCTCCGGGAGATTAATATCTGCATTACATGGACTTGCTGAGAATAAATTAACTCTTGATGACACGATTACTGTCTTAGCAGTGTTCACTGCATACAATTGCATGGTGTCAAAGATATTAATGTGTTTTTGTGAAGAATTTAGGAAACAATTTATTTATATGACTGTGCTTCATTCCATATCACACCAGGACATCAATTAGCTACTATCGCCTGTAAAAGAAATGTAAATCATGTGTCTCATTGGTTATGAGGATAATAGTGGGCCAATAATTCACAAAGAATAATTCATTCCATGAATTGTGCCTCATTCTGTGCTCATGAATTGTTCAGAAACAGATACAACTTTTTCAAGTTTTCATTTTTCAAAATATTATAATGGATTCTTCTTGGTTACAGTTCACTCATGGAGGTTTTGAATATTAAGGACTTGAAGTCTGGGGTGATTTTATTTGGTCACACGGTAAAATATATTTCTCTTTTGACTGAATCAGTACAATTTTTGGAATCAGTTGATGTTGCGAAGACTTATGAGGCAATGCAAATAAACTTCAAAAATGTTTGTAAAATAGGGTGCTGGGAAAAAAAAATTCTTTTGACACTGGCCAGAAATACATAAAAATGTGAACCTCCAAAATGGTGAAAAACTGAGTAAGCTTTAAAAAGAATTAATGTTGAGATTTGAAGGAAAACACTCTGGGAAATGATATATAAAAATAAAACAACTATCACCTCAGTGCAGTTTCTAAAATTAGGGAGCAAAAGTAATTGGAAGATAATGAACTCTTTCTTTTAAAAGAAAATTAATGTAAGAAAAAAAAAAGAAATTAAAAAGAACAAAAAAACCCCCAGACCTCAAGAAATGTGTGGATTTTAGTTCCTATTTGTTTCTGCATAATCTTTGGCTTTAATAGAAAAAAAAATTTTGAAAGGTTTGACATTTGCATTATTAGAAGGAGTTGTGTTTGTATTGGCAGCATGAGAACGAGGAGAAAAAGGTGAATTTTCTAGAAAGTGCTGGCTTTTGAACAACTCAGAGATGGTTTAAGAATTTTCCTTCATACCCCAGCTGCATACAAGCAAAATAGAAAATACATATGATAAAAGATAAGGCATGATTTTAATTTTCAAAATAGAGCCTAAAATAATGTTCATGTCTCAAATTTATCTTTTTTCCTGTACGTGCTGGCATAAACTAGAGACAATTTCAACCATGCCAATTTTTGAGCCTACCCTCAGTACAGCACATGTGTTGGAAGTGAGGTAGCTGGTTTTCCATAATACTTCATGTGTGTTGAATATTGGACGGAAGGGTCAAACCTCATTTTTCTTCCTTTTAGTGAAATTAGATAAGATGGATAATTTGCAAGAGTTTCATTTTTTTTGGTGTTTGATATGACACCCAAAGACTTTTTCCTCTGAACAGCCTACTGAGAATCTGAAATCCATCCTCTTCCCTCGTATTGCCAGGCATGCCTTTCCCATGCTAATACGTTAAGTAACTTTTATTGCACTGAAGAGCATATAAAGTTCACTGCTTTGCCATGACCTTTTCTCCTTTAAATTGTTTCATCATTGTGACCAATAATGGACCAAAGAGAAGATGTAAAAATGTTAGGGAAGTTTATTTCTAAGGAGGTTAAGCAACTTTTGCTATGCCCTTTTTACATTCTTCCAGACCTTCTAAAAAGAGACCGTAACATGACAGCGATGCCCCCCTTAATTACATTTTGTTGTCAGAGGAAGCATGCTTTAAAAGAACAGTAACCCAACACTCCTAGAGCTGAGGATTTCAATAATCTCAACCAGGTTCACAACATTTGGAAAACCCCAAACCTTCTGTCAACCGACTGAAGCAAATTTTACGCATGCAAGAAATACAGTCATCTGGCACAAGGTTCGGTGTTACGGGGCTCGGGCAAAAGGATCTCGTTTCACTTTGCCAGATTTTCCTGAGCAGTTGGGCAGATTTCACAATGGCAATGGCTTATCAAAAATCCAAAACCTAAAGAGCGATGTACTCCTGCTGTGCTTGTTTTCAGTAATGTTCATCTCCATCAGGTACTGGATGTTGCCAGTCTAGTATTGAAATATTAATAACAGCTGAAGATTCAAAAACATGGACATACCAGTGGAGCTCAGCAGGGGTAACACTTGATCTCCTTCCTGGCCTTTTTTTGGTTGGCACTGAGTTGTTTTTATCACAACTGCTGGTAGCTTTGTCCAAAGCAAAGGAGAAAATTGCTCCTGGGTGACTCCATTTTATATTTTTGTAAGATCTATCATGATTTTAGCAGAGATTGCCAAGGAAAAGAAATCAGATTTTCAGTGGACTGCTACAGTGATACAGGATATGTGGACTTAAAGCCCAGCAAGGGTGGGCAAAGGGTAATGCATTGAATTTATCAGGAGAATACAATGGGTAGGAAATGCCAATGGTAGGCATGAGCATTTACGCAAAATAGAAAAGGCTGTTGTCTGAACATATTCTAGAGTTCCTGTAGCATGCCTATTAGTTAGGTCAGTGAACCTGCTGGCCTTTCCTTGCAAGATGAATTGCCTTCACTCAAGACTGTCTGGGGAGCAGTGTAGCTGTTGCGGCATTTACAAAACAAAAAGGAAAAGGAAGGTGCTGTATCTGTCTGCCTCCCTCTGGGAGGACACAGCCTGTGTGTCCTGGCTTCTGTACCTACAGAACAAACATGAATACAGTCTGTACCAAAATTAAGGTCCTAGGAGCAAAACTTCTAGGCTTCTATTCAGGGCTTGAGAACAACGAAAAATTAAATTGGTCCCAGAGCAGTTTTCATAGGTTGCATCAGACCAAACCCTGTGCATTTTGGGTGAGGCTTGTAGAGCCTGTACAAATATCTATGTAATTCAGATCGGCCGTGCTCATATTTTAGGCATCTACCATCAGCTTTCATTGGCATGGTTCTGAACGATCCCTGTGGCCTCAAGCAGAACAGTCGGTTGGCCCGGTGTGAGCATCAAATCCTCAGGATCTGAAGAGTGCCTTACAAACGAGTAAGATGCAATACCCTGAGCAGCTGCTCCCATGGCCTTCAGGTACTGCTGAGGAGCACAAAGCATGGATTTGTAACGACTCCTGAAACAGCCACTCACAAGAAGTACATAGAAAATGCCTAGATTTGAGGGCATTTATCCAAAAGGAAGGATGACAGGAGCCTTGTGGAGGGATTTATGCATTAAAAACACTGGAAACATCGGTGCATTTAGCCATAGTATTGTGCTGGGCAAAATTGCTAGGTAGGGTGGGATGTTACTGTTGTTCCCCTAGGATCTCCTTTGCTGGCCATGGAAAGAAGACAGAGAAGAAAGCAGAGGCTGTTAGTATTGTCCTCTGATAAGCTGACAGCTGTCTTCATAAAGACAAAATTAATTTTAAAAAAAGGTAAATAAAAAGGTGAAGGAAGAAACACAGGAATATTGAGAAAAAAGGCAATTTTGCTCTGTGCCTGGGAGGGGCCCCTGTGGCACAGCGATGTGTGGGTCCTGCTGGGAGGAGGATGGCTCAGAGCAGGGCGTGGGGCTGTGCCACATGGAGCAGCATTCCTGGCGAGCTCGGCCTCAGGAGAGCCTTGCTGGCCAGCGTGGGGCTGTCCTGCTGAGCACTGCACAGCAGTAGGTTGTCAGGGCAGCTTTGCCACCGGGAGCCAGACCATTCCAGCTGGCTTTGAGGGACCACAAATTCTTGCTGCGTCACAGCAAGGGAGCCTTCAGACAGGTTTGTTTTCCCTCTGTGAGATGTGGGCCCGAGATAGACACCCAAGCATTTCCTCCCTGCAGGCTCTTTGCAGCCGTCTCCAATCTGAGCATTTCCATCTGAGGCTCTTTCTCTGGGGACTCGAGTCCTGGGGCTCGTTCAGTAAATCTGGGGTAAGGGAAAGAGCTCTGACTCCCTGAGCTCTGCTTTAGTCCGGGTTACTCAGGTTGAGAATCTGGCCTAGCCCACCACTTTAACATTGTTTCTTCAGCATGTGCCTCTTACTATTGTTTTCTCCACATTCCTGCCAAGGCAATTTGTTTCTATCAGGTGACCCAAGTGCAAATTTTTACCAGATAACACAGAGGAAGGTGTCCCCTCTACAGTTCTGGAATTCTTCTGTCCTGAGATATCTGAGGTTCCCCTCAGAGGATTCAGATCCTGTGCACCTCACAAGCATGAGTTTTGCACTTGAAAAAAGATTATTATATCTCTGACTATATTTTACGCTTGGAAAATTTGTTTAGGAGGTATTTTATTAGTGATCACAAGACATTTCCATAACCTCAAATTTGCAAATGCTCAGACTTCAGCAGAGTGGAGAAGTGTTTCAGAGGAATGTTTTATTGCAAGTCTCTTTATTGCTGCAATGTCTCATTTTCATCTTTTCTGCATTAGGTACTGGAGAGAACAAAAGCTAAAATGGACAAGTAAGTAAAATTTTGAGGTCTGACTGGTTGGGCAAGACAGTCACATTCTTGGAACAATAAATAGCTCCTTCCAGATCATGATGTGCTAGCAGTGTTGAGGAAGCAATAACATGGGACTGGCCCAGGTTAATGATATATATTAAAGGAGATTATGCAGATATTAAGGACATGTTTAGTAAAGCATCCATTGTCTGCATCTATCACCACAACATTCTGGCGAGTGTTGGGAAACATGGAAAGTGTGAAGTAGGAGGAGACAAACACGATCTGCGTTTGTTGACTGCTTGTTGACAGCAACTGAGACATTTGCTGAATGCTTTAAAAATTTTGTAATTAATTGTTGGGATTGTTTATGCATCAACTATAAAACCCATTCTAATCATGTTTCTGGCTGCCAGAGTGGGGAAGGGTGTTGCAGGGGAGAGATGTGCTTCTTCAAGTGACTGTGCATTTGAAGGACGCCAAGACGCTTAGCACTAAAGCCTAGTCCTGGAATAATTTAGGCTACAGAGTCTTCACAAAGGAAACAGAGATTGACTTTTGGTGGTGGCAGGAGAAAAGCAGCTGTCTTGGAACAAGGACCTATGGTACCATGAGCTGGGCTGGGGATCTGTGTCCTGATGGACACGTGTCACCCACCGTGAGTGAGTACCCACAGCTCAGCTGGATCCCTGACAAAGGCCCAAGCGCTGTGGCAGATGGGGTGTCTTCAGTTCTGTCTGATTCAAACTTTGCTAAAATTTGTGGAATGAAGCCAATCAGCCATGGATAAAGGGCTTTAATGACTATTTATTTTTCTAACATTTATATTGTAATTAAGCTGCCATTTCTTAAAAACAAAATCTCCTCCCATCCCCCAAATTGCCATCAATCCTTCCAACAGGAGCATGCTGCAGTTTTATGTAAATTGGGACAAGGAGTGGGTGTGGAGCCATGCCAACACAAATGCTCGTTTTTACAAGCATAGTCCTGAATGGGGGATGGAGCAGTTTTGTAAGTTCTGTGTTCTCTGTTGCTGCTAGGTTAAGTTTTGAACAGTTTTAGTTGTCCTGTCACTTTGTTGGTCACTCTCTTGTAAATCAAATGGACTGTTTTGCTGTTGGTGTGTTAAGTACTAGAACAAGCACAAACAAGAGCTTCTGTACTGCTTTTCAAACTGTATTTCAGTGCTGAAAAGGTGGCAGTTGTATCATGATTTACAGCTCCTATTTGGTGTTTTTAATTGGGAATTTACACGACAATTTGTGGCTACATGATTATGTTAAGATTATCTTATAAAAGATCTAGGACAGTTGTTTGTGAAACCCTGGGGGCACATACCAACCTCCTTAGTTATCTAACCAACTGTTGTGCTCCTCGGTTAAAAGAGTGGGGCCTTAAGAAGTGGTTTGATCTTCCTCTGAGAGGTTAAAGGTCGAATGACTCATAAATGAAGAAAGAGTGATTTAATCGAAGGAACCTGTGCTGTTATTGTAAAACAATATTCACCGGTGATGGTACACTGCTGTATAAATGACAAACTGCACAGCGATGGAAGTTGTTATTACATCATTGGAAACTTCACCTGCACTACATTTATGGCTTCATAAACACAGGTTTATTTAACAGCTGTGGGAACACCTATGGTCATTTTGTGTTAAAGGTCAGGAGTCCTAAATTTCAGTTTGCATGCTAGTGTTCATGGGTGAGGTTCATAAAATATGATGACTCGTAGTGAGTGATCAGAACATAACCAAAAAGTAGTGTTGAGACAAATGTGCTAACACAACCATTTATGCTGTCCTGCATTCCCTTGAAGTGTTTGGGAGGATTGTTTGTTTGCTGAGTGCTGCTCTGAAAACAGATCTATATCACTTGGTCACAACTCTGTCTTCCTCTCAATGGGAGCCTGTAATTGTACCTGCCACCAAAGTTAGACTCCAGCAGTGGTCTTCCTTCTAGGATATTTTTAAAGGGGGGCAGTCAAGTCCAGCCTATTTCAGGATATGAATTGAAGGCATACATACAGCAGCTGCTCCTCAGTTCCTTTGCCAAACTAGATGATTAAAAATATTAATATTTATTCTTGAAGTTGCCATGTTAAACACTGGGGCAACTGGCTGACTGAGCAGCAAGCTATGTATTGCCAAGTGCACCAAATAAAGAAAAATTAAAGGGAAAATAATGTGTACTAATGTAAATACTTTTCACATGAGAGTGTGGTTTTACGCAGGTGGTGTCTTGTTGCAGTAGGTCCTTCATGGAAGCACGTGGCCACTCTGTAAAGGATAAAAAAATAACTGCTGAGTGAATAATTCTTTTTTGTACTCTTGAAGCATTTGAAAAGTTAAACTGGTCTACATTTGGAGATTAAATTGCATATATGCTGTGGGAGAACAGGAATCTCTCTCTGGTTTGTGCAACATTGTTCTTTCTCAGCTCTTTTCCCGTGGCCTTGTCTAACTCATGCCACACATGAGTATCCGAGTGCTGCTTTACATTCCCCGCCCATGTTATTGCTTCAGGTGTTGTACTGTTGCTCAGTGAATGGTAGCAGATTTTTAACAAATTTGCAACAGCAATCTGGACTACTGAAAGGATTATGACTAAACCAATAAATTACTATTGTCTGCTTTCATCACACGACAGATTCCCATAACCCAGTCCAGTGTGGCTGAAGATTTTATGCTGATATAGATTACTGGTTTACTTACATTGTAGAAACACTATTGTTCCATTAGATTCATAAATAATTGTTAGTCAAAGATCAAACAGAGATAATTACTGTTTTTTTGCACTTTTGGAACACAGATGAGATGATTAGAAAAATCCAAAAAGATATGAAGCAACAGCGAAGCTTCTCTTAAGCAATGTCAAACATATCTTTCTTGTTCAACAGCATTTTGTATCTCCATCAATAATCTCGCCAATAGTCATATAATTAACTATGCTAATAATGCTTCTTTTAGTCCTTTTATTACTATTATTGCTGTGAACCTACTTAGGAGCAATCCACTGTAATTAGTAATTAATCTGATGGTTGTGTTGCCCTATGCAAATGTGAGATGGAGCATGTTGATTGAACCACAGCAGCCCCAGTCTCTGCTGCACGTGTTGCTGCTGCTGTGTGCCCAAGCTCAGCCTGCAGCTCTTGCTGCCCTGCACTGCCTGGGGTGGGGGCTGCGGGTCACAGCTGCCTTCCTGGGGACAGAGCAGCCCATGTGTCACCTCGGCAATCTTTCTTGGCCGCCCTCAGCCCCTGTGCTCTGTAAAGGATACCTGGTGCCATTGTCACCTTGTGGCACACACGGTCAAGAGGGAAATGCAAGACTGGCTGACTTGGGCAGCAAGTATTCCTGTGAAATGCCTCATTGAGTGTTTAATATGGAAGTGTTTCTACTCAGGTTTGGTGTTTCACACGGAAGCCATTTCTTTCTCACTTTCTAAATATTGCATTCAATTGTCTTTTCTTTAAATCTCCCAGTTATCCTCATCTATTCACTCTTGTTTGCTCTGGCAATCTTGTAATGCTAGCATTTGCCAACATCCCACTTTCTTTTATTCTTAGTTTAGAATAGGAAACAAATGTGATAATATTTGTTGGCAAGTAGTGATGTTCTTGTGGCAATTGTGCTGAGCACTAATAGCAAGGGAGAGGTGAAGAGAATTCCCACTTGAATTTTTTTCCTTTTTTAAATTATTGGTCATGGCCCTTCGGTATTAGAATTGCCACCATAGGTGTTTTTTGTAGAAAGTACATGGTAATGAAAATGAAAATGTAAAATATCTTTTAAAGAGATCTTGCAAGCCATGACTTAAGCATCTGAACCTTGGAAATCCAGTCTTGCATTGGCTTCATCTCCTTATTGTCATCCCCTGTTGCAACAATGCAGCAGTAGGTACTGATTTCTCATTCTCAGTGCACATTGTAATTATTTTCCCTGTTTTATAACACAGCTGGAGGTTTCTGAAATTCACTAGTAGAAAATGATGAGTTTGTGTGTCCCTATCATAACTCTTATCCTTCTCTAAACAGGAGTTAGAACAGAGCATTCAGCGAGCAGACACAGACACTGCCAAGAGCTCGGTGGACTGTGAGGTGCCTCTAAGCCACTATAAGGAACGCAAGTGATATTAAGCCAGTGAGTGGAAAAATTAATTTTAAATGTTTTGTAATCGCATACAAGTGTAAAAGCTGAAGGCACAAATCAGGTTTAGGGTAGATAGTGCTACTCAGAGCTAAAATACATAGAAAAAGGCAAAAATATTTTTCAATCCAGTACTTGCAACATGAAGCCTAAACCTGCCTAATCCTGGCTCCACATAATCACTAAAATACCTGTCAAAAGTCTATCTATCTGGAGGTATTTGACACTTTGTAAGTGTCCCTGAATTATCTGTCTTAGCAACATACACCTCTGCTGAGCTGTGCAAATACAGCAAAAGGTAGGGTTCTGGTGAAACCAGTATTTACACACTATCTCAGTGTTGGAAGTAATTAATCTTCAACTGTATGAGGCTCTTTGTGATGTAAAGCGAGTGCTGACACTTTTGTGTAAACATGAAGATTAGCATATTTACAAACTGGTAGATGTTACTTTGATCAGTGGCTGCTTGCACTGGAAAGGCATGCTGGCATGTGGGTTTGCTCTTCATGTGACAAAGATGTCTAATCCTTTTACACTATTCTCAGATCCATATTTAGAATTCTGACTTGTGTTTTCTCTATCCACTTGAGCTCACTGTTTGGTTTGTTTAGCAGTGTTCATCCACTCTTTATACTCACCAGTGACTCATTCCAGTTTGTTTTCTTTGCAAAGCAAGCAGTTAAATTCCAAAGTAGTAAATGACCTGGGTGAAAAACCCTTAAACTCCTTTCGATTTAATTACTAAAGCAAATTGGAAACACTTGCAGTCAGGCTTTTTGATGGCCTATATAAAGATCTTCACTGTTTTCTTTCTGGCTTTTAAGTAAGTTAGTGTGAAAATTAGTCAGCCAAACTCCAGCCTACTTCTAATGCTGTTATATCAAGACATTTGTTTCTGTGTACATTTTAACTCATCTGGAAGACTTTGAAAGAGGCATCCTAGATGCTTGTTTTTGTTCATTGTAATTTAATGGTAAACTGTAAACAATACATAATTCATTTCAGTGCAAATTATAGCTTTACATACTCTAAACTGGTTAGTGACAGGGCATCTTGTGGTAACAAGATAATGACCTGAGCAGGTTAGAACAGGCTGGGTCTTATCTTTTAAGAAGGATGAAATAATGTTATGACATTGTCAGCATATTGTCTAACATGCTGGGATGCTAGCAGCTCATTACTTATGTGCAACCCATCTGTCTGAGTGAACGATTGCAAGATTGGCCCTTCTAGGTGTACCTGTGCTGGCAAGACCGAGCACGCCGGCGGCCGCGGAGCACAGGAGATGTGTGGCTGAGGTGGGCCCACACACTTGCACAGGAAAGGTGAGACTGCATCCGAGGGCTGGGTGGGGCTCTGCTGCTGCTCTCAGCGCCACGGCCTTCATTTGAACACTGAAGGCAAATTTGCTCAGCCTACCCACAGTCATTGGAGATGGTAGATAGATCTGCTTGGGCTTGGAAGCTTTCCTGCTTTCCTCTGGCAAACTGGAGCTTTGCCTCCATCCTCAGGCATGCATGTTAACTTGTCAAAGATGAGGAAACTCCTTCTCACCAATCCGCCGTGTTCTAGAAGGTGTGACGTTAAGTCCTGACCCTTTAGCCACTTGACCTGGCTCCTATCCACACACTAAAACCTCAGAGCTGATTTTAGGGCTTTGACTCAGTTTCCATTTGACACCAGCTCCCAGTCATGAATGAACAATTCAGAGACACAGCTGCCATCCTGCTTCTTGCCCTAATGGCACAACTGGAAAGACTACTCCAGCATTTTACCAGTGGTTTAAGATAATATATTTGTTTGTAAAGTTGAGATACTGACAGCATCCCATTCCATCCCCCAGTACAGAGGTACGATTGCTGTTAGAAGAGTGCAGCAGGCACCTGGTGGTGGCAACCACTTCAGGGAGATGGACTACAGCCCTGAGTGGCTGTTGTCTGCCTTACCCAGACCACTGGGCTCTCCATGCAAAGTGAAAAGATCATTAAATCTCAGCCATCTCTGTGTCTCTCAAACGAATCCGAGTGATATATAATCTCACATACTAAAGGACCCCACCAGCTTTCCAGCCAAGCAGGACATCTATGTTCACATGGTTGGCCTGAGTCTCTCTGGTGGGATATCAGACTTTTTACTTTGTTGAGAAACAGCTGTGAATAACACGTAAGAAAGACATATAATGATGTCTTTTGCAGTACATTCATTTTTCCAGGGCCAGTGTCTCACTTAGCATTTTCCCCTTGAAATATTGCCGTCTGTGGGCTGCAGTCACACACGTTTAGAGAAAGTTCAGTTGCATGGAGCTGCCCCGTTTGTATCTAACATTTGAACAATAACAACAGGATCTGTGTTTTGATTGCTTGTTAAGCAAAGTAAGCAGGTGAAGTGCTCAGAAAGAAAGCTGATATACTTTTCTTGTGTTGCTTGCAGAGCATCACACATATGTTAGATCTATTACTGATTAAAACTCTTGTTAAACTGAGGATCAAAAAGAAATCTCGACACCTCATTTAGCTCTTTTCATGACTGGATTAGCCTAAATAGAACAACTTGTCTATATGGGAACAGCAGAGACAATTTTAAAGATATGTCCCTATCTAGGCAGAGAAACTGTGAGTAAATTACTTAAATCAGGAGGAAAATCTTTTATTTTGTTGCAGTTATGAAAATTAAAAAATTATTGGGTGAAATCATGAGCCCACCAAAGTCAAGAAAAGTTTTTCCATGGTTTTCAGTGAAGCCTAATGTATTTTCTGTTGATATTTGAGGGGGGAAAAAAACCAACAACTTTTGCAGGTTACATTGTTACTTATTTAAAATGGAATAGCTGGTTGCACATTTATGAAGTAAAACTGTATGAACAGAAGCCTTCCTAAGCATACATTAATCTCTGTGGTTTACTAAAAGCTTTCAATATATCTGGATTGCTTTCAATTTAATAGATTAGAAGACAGGTAGTTAATGTGCTAAACAAAACGGAATTTTGCTTATTTTCCTCTCAGTGCTATTATTTGTGTCTTCATTTTTTTCCACATTGCAAGTGTTCAGCACTTTTGCAACCTAAATGCACAAGCAGTCTGCAGCCACACTGGAAAATAAGCCTGGATCCTTCCGGCTTTCAGTCTGATTCCCTCCTGCTTCTCCTGTGTTTCTGCATATGGGCAATGGAAGATTCCTTCTCTGGGTTGCTGAGCCTGGGCTCTCTTGCAGACCCAAACAGATATTAGCATGATGACAAGCAAGGTAGGCTTGGACCCTTGGGATTACAGCCTGACGAGGGGCTGAGAGCGTGGAGGAAACATCTACAAAGGCTGCAGAAAGGGAATAGAGTTTCAGTGAAGTTGGGAAGCTGCAATAGCCCCGGATCACAGGATCTGGGTCTGGCAAGCTGATTATTCAGCTCTGCAACACTCAGAGCCCAACCATGAACATCATATGAACTTTGATGTTTTTAATGTTGTCCATGGCTGGGCTGTAGTCAGCAGGACTGACCCTTTTATGCTCCCACAGGTCTTTTTTTTCTGACAGTTTTATGGGCATAAATAGATAAAAGTCTTCATCTTAGGAAAAGCATGTATTTACGAATTCTAAGATACTAATTTCATGTTGCCCTAGAGCATTTTCTGCAAATGTTAGCATGCACATACTATTTCTGGTGATTAAAGCAGAGTATTTTGACTTTAAAGTGGCATCTTTTGAATAAATGTGTCTTCAAATGATTTATGCATGCCATTAGGATTTAGTGCTGGTAGTTGTCCTGGGAAGCCTGATCTGGTCTTTCAAGAGTTGTCTTAGCTTTATCAGTCCATTTACATGTGGTCATATTTCAACCTCCAGGAGCTTTAAAATGTTTAGTACACAGAACACAAATTTAAGCCTGTGTTTGTTTTTATTGGTGGAACCTCTTTCCTTTCTTCAACATTCTCAAATGTTCCCTGGTTTAAGTAGAGTTATCTAAGGTAATCCACTCTTGCCCTTACCAGGGATATTCCACTTTGTTCATAAGCACATAACATAACTCTAGTCCCCTGTGATTTCATTGTGAAATTAAAACCCAGACACTCATCCAGATGTCTTAGAAGATAAGGGCAGACCTAATCCGTATGTCACAGAGGACTTGAGGAGCAGGAATTCACCTATACATCATCACGTTGTTATTAGCCTGGACCATGGCAAGCCCAACACAAACATTTTCCACAGGGCTTGCATTCAGGCTTGGCAGTGTTAAGAAAATACCCTCCAGCAATGTGTTATTTTAGGCTGAAACAGAAGTAGACATGAATGGCAAGAGGAACAGAGAAGTATTGTTTTGATTTTCAATGTGAACCCATAACTTGTGTTAAATGAAAATCTAACCAACTAAGATGTAAATACCATCGTGTTCAAATGAGCTATCAAATATCAACACATTTATTTTGTGATGGAGCACTGATGCTTGTCTTAGGCACTGTGGGAAGGGCAATTTAGATAGTAGAAGCCAAAAGCTTTATCTGATTAAAACTGATATGATGATTGATTTTGACAGAGAGAAATCACTTCCATTGCAAAAAAAGGAGGAAACAAAAACATTGTGCATTTTTCATTAATATGAACGGTGGCACTGAAACTAGAAACAAAATGTGGGCTTCTGAAAGAGGCAAAACTTTGCCTCTGTCTTTTGCAGTTCTGCCACAGAAGTCAACTCCAAAGCTTCTATAATTATTTTATGAAATCCTAGGGTAAGGATGAGAACCCACAGGAGGTGACCTACCCTGCACAGCCTCCCATTTCTGTCTGTTCCTGCCCTCACTTGCTGTTTCTCCATCTTGCCCTGGGCCCAGAAGTGTGAAGAGGGATGCTGCAGGATAGCAAGGAGCAGAGTTTGTGATCAAAGCAGTAAACTGGGAGTTAGCTGGTTTGGATTCAGCTCCTGCCTGTGCCACAGATGTTCTGCATAGCCAGCCATGGCATGCTCGGTTTTTGACAAAATTCATCCTGTGCCGAGAGCCAGCGAGAGCCTTGGATGCCATCTGATGCTGGGAGACAAACAAGGCTCACCCACTGGTTGAACATTATACAAATATATTTAGAAAACTCTAATGGCATGTAAGCTTTGTGGTGTCCTCCAGCACAGGACTGAACTTCCTGTTTATAGTCAGTGCCTCAGTGCTCCCTCCCGCCAAGCAGGAAAACTGCAAGGTTTTTCACATTAACATTTGTGAAATACTACTGTGATGTAAGGGACACTTCAGTGCATGTCTGTTAGAAGGAAAGCCTACAGCTTCCAAGAGAGCTGCCCAAAGTTTTTGCACTAATGGAAGTGTTGGAGCCTCACAAGTGTGAAAAAGTGTCCTGGAAAATCTTCAGAAAAGAAAAATCAGTAATGACAAATTCTGAGGGCTGTTATTGTGCTGGCTTGTTTTTTTGTTTGTTGGTTTGGTTTGTTTGTTTAGTTTTAATATGAACATTAATGGTAAATTCATGCAAATGTACTTATGAAAATCAAGACTAGAGGGATCCAGGCAGGACAGGCAAACACTTTCTAAAATGGAATGTGGCTTTGATTTTTTTTGTTTTGGGAAGTGATCCAGTTTACCCTAACAGAAAGCAGAGACACTTTGTGGCTGGGGTCTCTTTGTGCACAATGCAATGGCAAAGCAGTTCAAGACCAGTTCATCTGTGTGAAAATATGACCCTTATGAGTCTGGAGGTCAATGAAACCACTGTTGATCTGCTTAGGGCATGCTGGTCACTGCTTTAGGGTCATTTTGATTTATGTGCTTGGATTTTCCACTTCCAGAAGAACAAAATATGGGTAACTGTCTCTTAGTTAAAGCTGATTTTTTGCTGGCAACATGCATTTTTTTCAGAAATATGCATTATATGAAAAAGTCTAACAAATTTAATGTAAATATATAAAGTGACATTTTTATGAAAGATGAATGTATTCACAGTGATAATTAGAAAAAAAAACCTTAAAAGCATAGTTTTTGATTTCTGTTCTTTTTTGTTTCTTTTAAGCAATATACAAGCTTCCCTCTTCTTTGATATTTAAACGTTGTGGTTTAAGTGTTTTACAGTTTTTGTAGATTTACTTTTAAGATACTCAAGTGAAGGATGAAATTGATGGTAACACTATTTAATGGATGGGATAATTGAGGCAGAGGCAGAATCAGCTAAAAGAAGTGTGCAGCAACCCAGAAAGTTAATAATTATTTACCTCTCTAACCCCTATCCAACTTCAAAAGTAAAATGAATGGAACCTTTAAATGTGCCTTGTTCGTACAAAAATGGCAACTGCTTCCCTGCTGAGATGTCTTGGAAGTGTTGCCACAGATGGCAACCACTCCCCAGAGAATCTGACCTTCAGTACCTCTTGAAGTCTGGTGGGGCCTTCCAGGCCTTCGTGACGGCTCTGGGCAGCAGTGCTGGAATGCCTTCCTGTGCTGTTCACTGGCAGAAACTGGTACCAAATAACTCCCCACTGTACAGCTCGGCATGGTGAGGGAAGTGGGGATCCAGGGTCCTGCTGGAGGAATCGGGGGGCACTGCACACCCTTCCTCTAACACAAGGGAGATGGGGAAAAACATCATCTCAGCTGACAACAATTTTTTTTTTCCCTTGATCACCTTGCATTATTAATTTCAGTGTCAGTCAATTTATCTGGATTTTTCTTTTTTTCTGGTTTTCTGTCAGACGTTTAACTGTTCTGGTTTCAGTGTCACTTGTCCCTCTGGTGTGTAAACAGTCTTCCCCATGCTAGTTGCTATTCAAAGTACTTCTATCAACTGCTATTCTACACCATTGTATTTCTTGTCCCATTTATTAAGGAGTTTTACAAAACCCAAAACACTGGCTTTTGTTTGGTCTACAAATAAACCATGGGGCTGGAGAGGCCACAATTATGAAATGTTCAACATGCTTCTCACTACTTGTTCCTTGGAGTAACTGCTCCACAAGCCTTCTCCTTCAAGACATCCTAAAGGCTGTTAAATACTCTCCTAGTTGTCATTTCTGTCAGCACTCAGCACTGTGAAGAGTTGCTGAACTAAACCATAGTAGGAGATCTTTACAATTATTTGTAAGTATTGGGATACTCAGAAGATTATTGCACTGGTACATTGCCTTTGGTGCCTGAGGGGAGCACAAATTATATCTTATCTGCAGGAATAGCACTGAGCGGCCGTCTTAGGAGACGCTGTGGTGTTCAACCCACTTCCAATCCCATCACTGGGATTGTCAGGGTACAATTTATATCAGTGAACAGGATGGACACAGCCTCTAACATTAGAGTTTCGCATGAATCTAATGCATGGGAAATGGATTTTTTTTCTTAAATGGATAAAAACATCTTCTCATCTGAAACCTTAAACTGATGACATTTAAGAATTCCATTTGGAGAGATGGAAAAGCAGATGATCTGTGTTTTTTTAAACTCTTTCTGATAGCTGGTGCTTCTTGCCTATAAAGTTTGTTGAAGTACTACCGAGACAAAGCACTTCAAACTTTTGGCTATATATCTGACTCCACAAAGGTTTGTCTATAATTGCCTATATTTAAGGAAAACTACTATTTTCTGAAACACATCAGTTTGGGATTGTCAGGACTCGTACCTGAAAGTAGCGCTCCTAAAATTGAAAGAAATGGTCCAGTTTTCAAAAGCACAGAGCAACCTCTGAGTGCCATGGAAATTGTCCAGGATTTAAAGCTCTGGGAAAAGGTCAGGCTGGTTGTTTTGTAACCTAAATTTAAGCTCCTATGTACTAAAAATGCCAAGGAAGAAATATCCCCTATCATAAGCCAGTTCTTTAAAAAGAGACATACTTTTAACAACTGCTTAATTGAAAGCAAAGCTTATTTTCAGTACGATAGGAACATATTTATAGTTGTGGTTGTGCCATCTTGTAATTTGCAACTTGAAAGGAAGTCAATTGTTGCATAACTCTACTGGCCAGCGAGGCATTTCCCTTGGCTCCTAAAGTAGAAATTAAAATTTGTTTTATTCTTTATAGTTACATATATGTTTATTTATGGTCTATCTGCTGCTGGGAGCTGCTGAGTGACCTTCTGGTGTGCCCTATGGATCTGGCTAGGGGAAAGACTCACTGTCCTTAAACACTCTCAGCTCTTCCATACCAGGGCACTGCAACAGGAGGCTGTCGGGAGCTTCCATCTGACTGTAACAGGAGAAACTCCAATAATGTGTGCATTGCCCATGGTGGAGGCTGGAAATTAAGGGCATTATCTCACCAAAGAGTCACTGGTACAGGCTTTACTAGAGACTGCAGGTCCTTCCTAATTCATTCTGAGGGGAGCATGAAGAGCTTCCTACCCATAATGGGAGTGAAATCCTGCCTTGCTCCAGCTTGGGCTTTTGCCATGGCGTGGGGTGACAGCAGATCTCATCCTTGGATGGTGTATCCTGACATGGGTGTGAGAGAGTGTGAGCTGAGCTGGAGCACAGAAACCATGAGCAGGGCAGCAACCTGGAGGCTACCAGGTGTTGTAGAGAGAGAGGCACCTGGGTGGGCGTGGAGACAGGGGCAATCATTTCTTCATGCAAATGCTGCCTAAAAAGGGGTCCTTTGAGTGGCAAGAGGGTTTTAATACGTGAGCTCAAATTTTCTGTCTATTTGCTTGTGTTTGTGTCTGGTTTTTTATACTTTATCATGTGAAACATGGTAGAGGATGATGGCTTGTTCTCAGTCAGGGCAATTACTGTTAAAATATAGAATCAGAGCGAAATTCACATTGGAAGTGACCTTGGCAGAACTGATCCTTTTGGAGAAGAAAGGGACCTCAGACCAAGCTGCCCATAGCTCGATCCAGTGGGGCCATGCAAACCTCCAGAGATGGGAACTTCACAGCCTCCTGAGGGACCCTGTGCCCTGCCTGGACGGCCCCTGGGAATGAGAGACACATCCTGACTGGGCATGCTGGCTCTGCTGGCCTCAGCCAGTGCTAATGCTCTCAGGTCCCTTTTTGTGTTCCCATCTGAGAGTGACCTCTGTTCAGTTACTGTCGCATAAAGTCAAGTACTGACTTTATGACCATCATCCTGAGAAACAGTGTCTGACTTTTGAGTTTCTCTTCTTTTCCATTTACCCAGGAGAGACTTTCGCAAATTTTCTGAACCAAAAGTAGATGTGCCACCCCAAGGCCAGGACAGAAGAGCACCAGCTGTCCTGTGACTGTGATTTGGCACAGCTGGCCCCACACTGGCACTTGATCCCACTGGATCACCTCTTGCCAGGTCCACAGGCTCTTTCCAGCCATGGTGGCATGGCTTTTGTGTCCTGTTTAATTTTTGTCTCTCAGAACTCTCAAGTATGCCCATCCAAGCTTTCTATGTTTAATGTTTTCTATTAACTCCCCAGGTCCTAAAGTCATATGAGAAGCTTAGTTATTAATAAATGTTTTCAGGCTTCAGAGGGGTAGAAAAAGGCTTCTGAAGTGTGAATTTCAAATGCAAACTTCACAAACAAATACAATGAACTTTTATATTCATTGAGCTTTAACATTTCCTGGTTTTTTAGGGCATCATTTCTGACTTGTGACTATTGGAGGTTGGCAGCACTGCTGCTGACTCTCTGTTCATTGAGGCTGCATTTATATTGCTTGGTTTGATACATTCCTGGGAGACTTATTTCTACTCTCTGTGCATTTAGCTACAGCCTGGGCAAAGCAAGAGAATATATTTTTTGTTCTATGGTTCTTCTTTCCCCTTACTTTAGCTTCAACCTTTCTACCTTTTAGGATAATAATTTGGCTATTATTCTGAAAAATACGTTCACTGCTGAGGATAATTATTGGTGGTAAGTTGTGTAAATCACTCAATAAGTGTATACAAATTGACACTGGATGAACTGAAGGGATATTCCAAGAGTAGCATGTAAAGAATTACAAGGAAAATCAGAACATGTAATATTTTTGAATCTGCATGTATTTTGTGAATCTTTGCACATACCTTTCTTTTATATTTTTTTTCTGGTGTCACATATATGTTGTCACCTCTTGAAAGTACAGGAGGAATTTAAAGCTTTCTGTGAATTTTAAAAACAAAGAAGTTGTTACTTCTATTGTGAAAGATCTTGGTTAGAGATGTTATGGGAAGTAACAGGTGACTGAGGCTGCTGTCCAAAGTCCATGGTGTCAAAACCAATGAGATGGTCATCAATTTTGTCAGAGGACATGATTTTACTGACTCCTACTTAAACTTTTCATTTCTGATTAATAGGAAGCTCTGTACTGATTTCTGGATCATGGCCAAAGACGCTAAAGTCTTGTAAATTCTATTTTACAGGTTTTCTAAAAGAGAAAAGACAAAAACTCTTTTCTTCAACCAGGTAAATGTGTGACTATAATACCGGTAAGAGGATCCTTGAAGTGTTTTCCTTCACATGCACGGAAATCTCTTAAGAATAAGCCACCATAGAACCACACCTGAGAGATTTAAGGTGATTTTGTTGTTTGTGCTATGCTGGAATTTTTTTGTTTCAGGAGTGTTTGTCTTATAGCACACGGTTGAAGTGATCCTCTTAAATCTAGCATTAAAACTTGAAATGACACAAGCCTGAATCATGCAAGCAAAAGGGCATTACCTTGAATTTGTGTGCTTGAGTCTCTTGGCACAGGCAGAACACCTAGAAAATAGTTTCAGTCACTAGAAATGTTCACAAGTATTACAAGTGTGTCATTGTAGACCACAGTCTGAACATGTCTTCTCTCCTGCCCAACAGTAGACTCATATTGGAACAGGTCCAGTGCTTTAATGAATTACAAACGTGTGAAATATTTCTTTCTCTTTGCCTGTGGTAACTGCTCTTTAACCTGGCAGCGAGACTAGGTACAAATAAGCCCTTGAGGGGCCTATACGTGGGCAAATACGCTGTGTGTGGAAACAGGGGCTGTGCCACAGAGCCAGTCACCGTTCCTTGGCCATATACCGGGACGTGGTGCCAAAGGATGGGGAGAACCCTATGGCTGTGCTTGACACCAAGCACGTGTGGCAGCTTCTTGCCAGAGCAGGTGGGCAAGAACAGCCTCAGCTGGGAGCAGGGGAGAGGGCTGAGGCAGGGTCAGGCAGGGGAAGGCATTCCTGGCACTTCTGCTCCTGCGCTGCACAGGGAGAGCCGTGCCAAACAACACATGCGCTGTTGGCATCTCCAGTTACTTCTACTTCTGTAAGTCAGGAACCATTCCTCTGAAGCCAATGGCACCTCATTAACATCAAACTGATGTGAATAAAAGGCAGCTGGGACATATATGTTTCCATACCTTTATACCGTTGGGTCTGATTCTACTTTTGTTCACACTGGTTTGATATTGATACAGCTCCTCTGGCTTTCATGACACGAATCTGTGTTTAACCTGGGTCAGCAAGATCTCAATCAGCTTCTTTTACTCCAAAATATATGTGCCTAGAGCTGTTGGGAAAGGATGGGTCTGTAAGACAATAGAAGATGGGAAGCAAAAATAGGAAAGGGATCAAGAAAGAGCTCAAGGATGGAGATTTACAGTTCTTGTCTTTGCCTACAGTTTGTTGCCTTTGTCAGTGAAAAATGGGAGAGATGAAAGAAGGGAATGTCTCTTGACTTAGAGGTTGTCTTCAGGCTGAGCAAAGCCCTGTGGTAGAAGCATGTTAGTCCTCTCTCCTTTCCTCATTTCAGCTGTTCTTTGTGTTGGGAAAAAAACCCCACTTCTTTGTTTTTTTCCAATACAAAATAGGAAAGGACTACAAGGAAACAGAGCAGATTATTTTTTCCAGTTTGCCTTAGGGTTTCCTGGAATTTTTGCTACTGTACATTTATTTAAAGTAACCCTATCTGTTTAAATACATGCTGATCTTTGGTTGCTCTGAGATCAGAATCAGCCCCGAAGAATGCCTTTTGCTCGCAGTCATTTCTGTATTGTCAGTCCTTCCTCGGTGCCCCCCGCCACGCTGACCTCCGGGGTATCAGGTGACAGCAGGATAAACTGCAACACATGTGGGCCGGGCAGGCAGCGAGTTATGATCTGAACCAATGCAGAAATTGGGATCTGTTGTCAATCTCCTCAAGGATGACAAAACAATCTGCTTCCAAATGAAGGTAGATGTAAGATAAATTCTGTGCCTGCTATTATATTTTCTTGGCATTAGCCGAATGCTCTAAGTGTTTTGTGGCTTTGTCACCACCAATTATGAACTAAAATAACATCAAGTACTGCAGAGTGCCATGATTCAAAACTCCTCTGTCTCTTCGCAGCGACATTGGGAATAAATAAAATCAGCCCCAATGATTCATTAATTCATGTTTAATAAGGCTTTGCAAAGTTATGTCAGACACTTGGAAAGGATGTTTGGAACTAAAAGCTCAATCCCTCAGTGTCTAACCCAGACAAACTGCCTCCTTAATTTTGCTGAAACAATATGTGCAGTGAAGGGTTTGTTGGAGCTCTGGAAAGTTTTCTGTTGTGTACACTATTTAAAAATTCTGTGCAATTGTCATCATTATGTACCCAAAATGAGAACAAGTCTTTTATAGTGAAACTTAGGACATTATGCAATAAACTAAAATTTATTGTTTAATTCTCAACCAAGCTTTTGCATAACAAATGGAATAAATTAAAATTTTTTGTTGGCTGTCTCGATTTCACAATAATCATATTTTTGCTTGAGCAATGTGTGTATATTCTGAAAATATTTCAAGAAAAAATAAATTATTCAAATGGAACAGCTTTGTTGTAAATTATACTGCAATTTTTTTCCTTAAATGTAATTTATATAAGATTCATTTGTTAGAACTGATAAGATGTTTAAAGCTTTTAGAAAAGGTAAAATCATTTTCTTTTTATTGTCTAGACTCTATGTAAGCCATTGCTAATTAATACTGCCCTTTCTGGTGACTTTGCAGCAGGCAAAGCAGGCAAACTCAAACAAACCAATTATAAATGATTTTTCAATGTAAACTATTAACAGTGTAGCCTAAGGGCTTGCTCAACATAAAAGTACAATTTAGAAAACATAAGTTTTAACTAAGGTCAGGATATATCAAGCCATGATGGATGTACATGTAAAAACATCTGACTGTGGAATGATGACGTTTGCTTCAAGACTAAGCAAAATGTTGGTGGCAGTGATAAGCAAAATGAAAAATAGCCTTGAATGAACTGACCAGAAGGTTTGAGTTTGGCATCTGGGTTGCTGGTTTGGGGCTTTTTTTTTGAGCACGTGTTGTTTTGGGTTTCTTCAGAGTTTTGCAAATCTGACTTCCTGGGATGCTGCAAGCAGTACAGTCTGAGTTTTAGACCTCTATTCTACAGCAGGGCCATGAGAAAGTCAAGCTTTTAAACACCATCTGCTGCCTTGGGTCTCAGGTAGAAATCACCCCCTTTCCTTCTGCTCCAGCTGCTGGAGCAGAGCCGCTGTGCTGCGGGAGTGGCACACACCCCTCCGCCCGCGCGTGGCACGGCGCTGGCTGCTGTCAGCCACACAGCTCATCTGGCTTTGTTTTTCAGCTACTGAGTGGAAAACGTCGTGGCCCTGTGATGCAAAGCCCTGTCCCAGTATAGCCCACCACAGGTTTAAGCTTGTTCACCATTTTGGAGGAAAAAAAAAATCTGGGGAGAAGATCCCTGTTTGAATAGGTGGTGGTTGACTGCTCCACACTGTCTTTAAGGCTCTTCATCCTTATTGTCTGTCTTTCAACAGCCTGAGTGAAGCTGGCACAGGCTCACATCATGTGCTGTATCTAATTTGGTAGAAGCAGTCACATGCCCATAGTGTGATCTGTATCAGATTTGTACGGCTGAGTCATCTGGTATCAATTCTTGTGGAGCAAAGGCTCCATAGCTGGAAACCCTCACGTGCTCCCGCAGCTCCTGCTCCTGTCTCGTAACTCATTTAGCACAGTTCTGCTGTTGCTCTGCTCCTCTGCCCATTTCCCAACTCACCCGACACCTCTTCTGTAGCTTGGGAATATCTTTTCCCAGACACACGTGCCACCTCGTCCCAGACTCAGCAGTCCAGGAAGTCACACAAGCTTTGTAAATGATCTCTGAACCTCTGACTCTTTGCTGCTGTCATTGCATCCCTTCTTCTCCTTCAGGAAGTCCACAGGTTAACCTCCCTTCACATGTGGTGTCTCCACAGCCTCTCGAAAAGAGAACAGAGAACATCGTTTCTTATCAAGAAACTTCCTCTCGTTTCAGCCGAAAACCATTGTCCTGGTCATCAACACACCACCCTCCATGGCTGCTCCTGGCTCCTCCACTCCGAGCAACGAAAGACAGCCAAAGGCATACCCATGGCTTCACAAAACGTGCATGGAAACCATACACTGGAGCTGGGTCACCAGTTCATCAGCCAGGCTCTGACTGCAGGTTTGTCATTTTGTTGAAGCAAAAACTGATTTTGTTGATGAAGTAAAGCCTTGTTAATTTTATTTTAATAGAAACACTGCCTCCTTCTATATTTACTAGAATTCCAACCTTACTAACCACATAGTGTATGTTCATAGCTGTTGGCAAAACTCAATGGGTGCTACTTGGAAAAACAAAAAATTACTGCTTAGTTAGAATTAGAAACATTTATAACATCTGCAATCATACTTGTTTATTCTCTTTTCTTGTGAGCAAAGTTGTTCCACTGGTGCAGTCTCCCCTCTTTCTTTCTTGTCATCTATAATTATGTTGAAGCGATTAATAATCATGCATTTTATCCAGCGTCTCGGCTTGATGACAGGGCATTGTTTAATGAGAGCACAATCAGTGTCCTGGCTCTTTGGGAGGGCTAAGGCAGTGCTCGCAGTGGAAATCATTGAAAATAAACATGTGGAAGCCTAAGCGCTCTTTAATAACTCCTTCTGCTTGTTTGGTTAGCAATTTTGATCATTTTGTCCGTTGTGCCTGGCTCTGCTGCTGCAGAGGCACAGTTATTTATGGTGCCAGAAGAGGTTATGATCTCCTTATACAAACTACAGCACAGAGGTAGAATATAGTCAGTTCTGAGTCATAGTGAGTGTTTCAGTTCTGCAGCTCTAATGCCATTAGATCAAGAACTGGCCATTAGACTATAACAGAACTTTTAGGATACCGATTAGGATGCTGATACACCAAGCACTCAGAAAAGCTATGGATCTGTTACATAGACAGGCTTTGTCCTGTCTGTAGCTTTTACTTCTACTTAGGTATTATAGCTTATATTTGCAAACGGCAAGATGATGTTACAAAGTGGCACTGCCCGAGTTTGGAAGCAATTACTGGATTATTTCCTCCTCAGAGGTGCCATGGGTTTATGTACAGAGCTTGGGACCATATGTGCTTGATGTGAAACAAAGGGTGTAAAAAGGTCTCTGCTGGGTAAGATGCAACCTGCTTGCAGCACTGCTGACTTTGAGTGTTACAAGCCAGGGAACATGGACAGTTTCCATGGGAGCTCTGAGAAAGGCTCGGTCTCATTGAAGCGGAGAGCACCAGCTCAAAACTCACTTTTCCTGTTCTCTCTCTGACAGGAATCTGGAAAAGCTTGGCTTTGTGGTGTGTGATGCCTGTGGCATTTCCTGTGCCACAGCTCAGCTAGGTCAGGGCAGGGAGAGTGACAATCCCCAGTGTGCAGCACCTGGCTGGCAGCATCCTGTACCACTGGAGGATCAGCACAGGGGACAGAGATTTCTCACCAGTGAAGTGAAACGTAACTATAAATTAGAAGAGAGCACGAAAGTGCTGGTTACATGCACCCAGACAAATCCTCAGAGACTGACCAGTGCCCAGAGTACCAAGCCGGGTGGTGGCTCAAGGCCTTGGAGCACCAGAAGGTACCCCAGAATTAGTGCTTCAACACCCAGAGCTTTGTCTCATGGCTGTGGCACAGTGATATGCTGCTCTCAAATTTTTGGGGAACTTGGACTCCAGTCCTGGCTCAGGCAGTGAATGCATCACCCACTGTCAACCTTCCATTGGTTGGTATTCTCTCCTGTAAATGTATTGTTGAAGGACATGGCACAAGTGTTCCAGGCCTTATTAATGAGGGAAGCAGTTTTCCCTCAGATCTTCCTCAGATATCCATCGCATCACCAGGCAGCCTGGAATGCATTCTGCTGTCTTGCTTTATATGAGTTATTCAGATTTTTGCATAATATATTTAATTTTTAACTAATGTACGTATCAATTTGTGTGATGTTGGAGTAGGACATTTCCTTTTCTTGTTACTACTAGTGCTTGAAATGATGAAAACTCATCTTTCTCAAGGGAAGTACAAGGGGAAGGGTAGCCAAGAACTCAGGCTGTGGGTGGTGGGATAGCAGGGGCCAGCAGTTAATTAAAAAAACCCATCTATTAATGTGGAACACAAGGGAGGGGTTTTGTCCTCTTCTGTATCCACTTTATTTTTCAATGACAGAAGCCACCTATGAAAGACAAGGGTTAGCTTAGGTTAGCTCCTCATGCTTATGCACACACGCACACATTTACACCCCCACAGAAGCATGATGGTGCCTGAAGTCCAGAAAGCCCCAAAACAACTGGAGGCTGGAGCCAAGACCCAACCATCACCTACCCCATATGCTGCTCCTGTTGTGCAATGGCAGTTCATTTCATCAGCATACTTTTAGCCTGTCAATACCAGCCCATGTCTCCTCAGGCCCTGCAGTCCTGACAGCCTCTTTTCTTCCCTCTTCTTGGCCATCAGCGCTGACTCGGTACCTTGACCCCACTTTTCTCCTGCTCCACATCAGTGGTACTTGCACAACATCTGCTCCAAGATGCCTCACGAGGAAATGTCCTGCAAATCTCCATGTGGTTTGCAGAATGAATTCCCTGATGATCCTCTCATTAATAGTTTTCCCTGCCAAATGCTGTTTGCTTTTACTTACAGAACAGTCTGTATTAATGATTAGTTCCTCTACTTGGACATTATTTACATAAAGTATTGCTCTCATCTCACAGGCAGCAGCTCTGCAATAATACTGGGCAAGACCAGGAGCAATGACTGGTGAAAGCAAATGCCAGACAACAGTTGTCTCTGCAGGATGCATCCATGGAGAGCTGGGAATTTCCATACCCTCCTGGCTGCCCTGCCTGAGACGATAAGTGCTCGTGTATTTCACAGCAAAAAAGTCCTGGGAAAAGCAGAACTATTTCTTGTGATAAAGGCTGGCTGCACATTTTGGGAAGATGAGCTTGTCAGGGATGTTGCTGCACTCAGGCTGAACCTGTGGGAAGTGTGCCTGTTCCTAATAAATGTTGTGTGTATTTATGTGGCAGTCATTGTGCTTTGCAAGGAGGGAGTCACAGAAATAATTAGTTAAGAGCGTGAGGTTTTTGGCACACATTCCCTTTCTCAAGTAGCTGTGATGTTCATATATAAGAAAAATTGATTTGGCATCTAGACAGGATTTCAGCACGCTCATGGTTATGGAAATCAGCTATGGGCATGGAGGAAATCTGTATATTGATTCATAAACTGACTTGATGACTTGTTCATGCTTTAATGTTTTCATGGACTTTTACCCAAGATAAAATTGTCAGTAAGTACCACTTGACTGTGCTGCAGCACCATCTAAAATGGTGGGAAGAATGCAAGGAATAAAAGGGCTTTCCTATTGGGCAGAAGACTTTATTTTCTGTGCTAATTAACTTTTTCCTCAAACATAAGCATTTTTGTCATTGCTCTTGCTATTGAATTAGAATTTGCATCTATATAACACCCAGTGAAAAATGGTTTCCCATGATAGGCCCCCAGTTTCATGCACAATTTATTTTGCGAGAGCTCAGGAAAGCCAGTTCTCCTCCTATTCACACCAGGCTGTGTCCATGCTGCTGGAACTGCCATGGCTGCATGTAGGTAATAGAATGAGAATCACGTCACTTTGGTATTGTGTAGTAGGACAAAAGCCAGCATGGCTTGCTGACTGCTTTTTTTCTCTCCCTGGCTGGTGAGGGGTGTGTTTAGTGAGCATCAGCACCAATCCAAGACTGCCCTGCAGAAAACACCTACTAAGAGACTGACTCCTCAGGAACATGTTTCTCTGCAGGTTTAAATCTTAATCCCTGAATAATACCTCTGCCTGCCTCATGGTTCTCTTTGGAGACCTTCCAGCATTGACCAATCCTGACCCCATTTGACTTAAGCTTGAGCTGTGTGGGCTCGAAATGGAGGCAGGATGGCTGCTGGCCATAATTGAAATGAATGGAAACTATGTCATGTGCAAAGTCATCTAAGATCCAGCGTGATAACAATGTGTGACCAAATTCTGATCTCACTTGTAACAGTGAGCTTCCGCTGTGACTTCAGAAGAAATCAATGGGTGTAATGTGAGTCACAGCATGCACACTGTGCCATAGAAGAGCAGAATTTTCCCAATAAATAATGTCTCTTTTGTCAAGACTCCAAAAAAAGCCTGGAAACCTATACTATATCAAACTGCAAAATTCAGGAAAGAGGCCCCATACATAACTATGTTTTTGAAGGTGAAGGTTGTTCCTTGTGGACTAAATCTTCCCTTATGACAGCTGGTTACTCATTTTCAGAAAATTTCTGCAAGTTTTTCCATGATTAGTGTGTAGTATTAAAAGATCTCTGGGGCCTTGTTTGACACTATTGTGTTTGGACACCACCTTACATACTAAAAGCACTCATGGAGAAACCAGGGACATGTCTCATGGTGTCTCAAGGTGGGCTGCTAGAAACAGATATTTTCATACCCTCAGGAAGAGAAAAAAGGCCATTTTATCGTTTTGGTAGTTGGCTTCTTGCTGATTATTAAACAGTCTGCCAAATCTGTGGTTAATGAGTGATTTAAATGTAGTTTGAAGGCAGCTTTTGTTTCCTTCAGTTGCCATTCTAAGAAAGAGCCTTTAAAATTAATTGACTGACAAACTGTATAATTGATGCTGCCTACGTAGCTTGCACCGGCCAGAACTGATGGGAGCACTGGCATCTTGGTCAAGGCTGCTCTAAACCCTTCAGAGAACCTCTGCTTGCCCTCTCTTTATGCTCTTGGGTAGGAGAGGGCATGTTTAGTTTTCTGCTTACTCTGTTCCCTTTTGTACTTGTTCATTTGCTAGGTGCATAAAGGAGAGGAGGTCATTTGTGCACATGGGATAAAGAGGTATTATGAATTCTAAAGTGTTTGCTTTATTGGGAAAAGCACAGCGAGCAGGAGAGCTCAGGAACATAATGTGTGAATTTTTAATGAATGCTGTGCCATGTGTTTGTGCAGGTTTTTTTTTCTACCTGTAGCAGCTTTATTCATTTGGGAGAGTACTGTGTACAAGATATTCTTTAGTAGTGTGCTGGCTGCTGTTTAGTTTTAATAAATTAAATCCTTTATATCAATGTAATATTCTTTAGACAAGCACTTCCAAGACAGATTAGAAATGAACTTAAGGGGATTAAAAGCTTCTCTTGCTAAAAACAATGTTTCAGATGGGAAATCCACTTATTTATGTCACTTTCAGTGGACTGCATTTGGCTTTAATATGTTGCTACTGCTAAAGCAAGCAGTGCTTTGCCCATGACTGCAGCCTTTCTGCTCTGCTTTACATACACAGCGATGTTTATTTTCTTCCATACAGTAAGTCACTTTGGGAAAGATTGATGGCTTCCCATAACATTGCGAGAAACCATTTTCTTCTTATTTAGAGAAAACAAAAGATTTAATGAATCTGGCATTTTAAATAGCATCAGTCTCTTTGTAAAATAGCAAACTGTGTGAATGGAAGGTATGAGCAGAGAGAAAAATCTGCTCTGATTTTCCCCTTGCTGCATTACAGCAGGCTGAAAACGTGAATTGAAAGGTTGTCACTGTCTGTGAAACCCTGGACATCTTGGCAGCAGCCTGGTTTAGCTGGTGTTAGCTCTGGTCTGTGCAGCAAGTTCTTTCCTCTAACTCATACCAGGTTCTCCATTTCTGTATGAAAAGCCTGTCCTAGTACATGGTCCAGTGGGGTGTCAACCCCACTGGTGGGTCTCTGGTGCCAACCTGAAATATCTTGATTTGAAATATTATAAAATATGTAAGAATACAATATATAATGCGTAATAATATACAAAATAACAACATACATATGTGTGTGTGTGTGTGTAAATCAGTATCTGCTGGGTTTGGTGTACCCCCACTCTGCAGGTGCTGCTGGACAGCCTGTTTGTAGGAGACACTGTCCATGCCCCAATACCAAATCAGTATCTGCTGGGTTTGGTGTACCCCCACTCTGCAGGTGCTGCTGGACAGCCTGTTTGTAGGAGACGCTGTCTGTCCATGCCCCAATACCTGACTCCTGCTCTGCTGCAGACATTCAGCCAGCAGAAACTGGGTGCTTTGGTGAACACAGCAAAGCTGCAGCTGTGCCTCTCTCCAGAGCCTTGTCCTGCTGGATATCTGGCCACGCTCAGATGGCTCTGAACATTACCAGGAAGCCCTGCAGTCCTAGGCTCTGGTAGGAGCTTCACAGTAATCACCAGCCAAGTCACACAATACTGACCTGGGAAAGGCTGGCTGCTGCCCAACGCTCTCACACTGAAGTTTAACCAGGGCAGGATCCGCCTCTGTGGAATAGATGAGGAGGCTCTCCTGAGGGATGAACAATGACAAAACTGAATATTCTGAGTATTCACACAATTTTAAGACCACGTTTCAGCCCCACAAGACACAACCCAGCACTCTAACTTTCCTAGCATCCATGTTTGGCAATCTGAACTTTCAGTTCTTCTCCCAGACACAGAAGAACAGTTTTGGAGTTTACTCCTCACAGCTGAATGCAATGAGGACAAAGAAGGTATTAGGACACAACTGATCTCCCAAAAGGGTGAAAGAAGAAAGAACTCATCTTGAGCCTTCTCACAAAGCTGCCAGGAAGGGAAGGAGACTGGAGATCCTTTGAGGACAATCTGGTTTTGCCTTTTCTTAAGTGAGTTGGAAGTCTTTGGTCTACAGTGAGGACAGAAGAAATGATCATAGGAAAATGAAAACTAGAAGAAGAATGTGAAATTAATGTTTTAATTGGAACAAGGCCTTTCAGTCAATTTATTGTTGCCATTTGCATGTGAGACCATGAAACTACAGTGCTTAGTCTTACATGTCAGCTCCAAGAGCTCAGCTATGGTTTGCAGATCTGTTATTATTCAATTGCAGTGCAGATAGCTTGGGCAGAGGGAGTGGTTCCACCCCACAGCACATAAAGTTTGTCTTGGTAACTGTGTCCCTGACACAGTGCTGGATTTTGTTATTTTAGGCACACCTCCCCCCATCATTACTTAAAACTGTTTCACAATAATTTCTATTCCATCAGGTTTCATTACAGAGTAAAGTATTATTTATCTAAATGGTTTTCAAAGCAACCTATTTCCTGGTACCTGGTTAAAACACGATCATTTCCCTTAATGCTTTCAAGCCATTGAAACTCCAGGATCTGTGTCCATTTTGGTCACTCTTCAAGCACTGTTAGTGCCCTCTTTCCACACCCAGAAACTGGCACGCAGATTGAATTGTAGTGCATCTGATCAAGCAAGGGATATGTTTTGAAGGCAAAGCTCAAAGTTTGAGTTGCATGACTCCACCGGTATTAAAAGTGTGTAATGGTGAGGCTGTGTATTTACCCTGTATTCCTGGGATTGAAGGAGAATAGGCTGGTAAGCAGAAATTAAACCACCATCTTTATTTTTAATTATTTTCTTCTGTTTTGTTTTCTGAAGTTAGATTTCACTCCTTTCCCCCAAACAACATTTTTTGCTAGTCTTAGTATTTATCAGATATCTAAATCCTTATATATTGTACATGACAACAAGTTCTGACTGAAATTGCATCACTACTTTTAGAGGGGGGAGGGTAGAGCAATTTTCTGCACAATAATGATGGTTTCTTTAGTCACTGTAGCCACTATACGTGCACTGGTCATAACACCTGAGGATAAAATTTATATACATTGTCACATGGTCTATCTGAAAAAAATATATATTGTTCGAGAAAAAAACATATAATGAGGATCAGGGATAGAATTTCACTGAGAAATGTGGTGTAAAAATGCTTCTCATTTTAAATTAAGCTTTCAATGGCAAGTGCTTGGCTTTCAGCAACTCTTCTGAAACCCTTTTAATTGAAGTCCCATGAAAATCTGGGGAGTTCAGCTCAAGTTCACCTCCCAAACCCATCCTGATTTCATTAAAGATCTGATCTTTCTTTATTTGCCCATAAAATATATATATAAATGTGTGTGAGTGCGTATAAATCAGTATCTGCTGGATAACTGTTGTTTTGTGTTGTTTTGGTTTGTTTTTTTTCTTTCCCCTAAAGGAACAGTTTCCCTTTTCTTTATGAAGGATGAACTCTGCTCTGTGCGTGCAATGGGAGCTGGAACGGACGATCCGTGGGAGATCCTTCCCAGTGCCCCTGCCCCAGGATGGGATCTGGAGCACACGAGACCCTTACTGCTTCCCTCTCCTGACGTGTATCCTGCACTGGCTGTGCCAAGCTCACCCTCATCCCCAGTGGCCTGGGTAAGGACAGGGAGGTTCGGCGTGGTTTCCTTGGTGCTTGATGCGATGGGAACACCACGATCTGCATAAACTGGGCATTGAGCTTGCCTTGGTCAGGCTTAGGATATTGCCATGTCATTTCCATGTCACTATTTTCTGTTCCTGTCTTCTAAGACCCAATAAAGGTCTTGATAAATCTTGCTCAGGGCTCATGTCTGGACAGTGATTTCACCCTTTTGGGTTTTTGGTTCGTTCCTTTTCCAGCTGCAGTGGCCAGATATACCTGTGACTGCACCAAGGGGCTGAGGCTACTGGTACCACAGCATATTATCTCTTTGCTACACCAGTAAAATAGTGAGATGTCTCTAAAAATTATATCCATATATCAGAGGTTTTCAGCTTGGCTGTAGGGTCCTTTCAAAGCCATGAGGTTGGAGAGATTCATTTTGCCCCTTCTGGGCAGAAAACAGCGTTCCCATTTCCTTCCACGTCAACTCTGTTATGTAGATTCCCTTGGGACCTAGAGGAAGGGTCCCTGGGAATTGCTGGTGTTCCTGCTTTTATTTTGTGTGAGACTCCAGATGAAAATGTGTTGAAAACGGTGTAAATCCTGAGTTCCCCAAGGCAGAGAGTTGTGATATACTTAAGCCCTGTGTCAGTCCACTGTGTAGCAGCATGCCAATGACTCTTCCATTAGATATCACTTGGGTACCCATTTCTCAGTTTCATCCCACTCCTGGAAAAATAATTGCTGTCAGGTTCTTTCATTTTAATCAATTATTTTATTCTGTTACTATTGCAACTGCTACCTGTTCCACAAGGCTCCTGACAAGCTCTGCACATTGCTATCTGCAGTTTCAGTGAATCAGATCTCAGTGTTTCTGATCAGGGTCCAGCTGGAACCACACATCTTTTGTTCATGTATTTAATATACTCAAAATGCACTAAATGACAGTTTATAATATCATTATCAACAGTTAAAGACATTATAACTTCAAGAAATGAAAAGAAAGTGCAGCCATATGTGGAAATGCTTTATTTTGTGCACTTTTAACCCTCACAATAGTTCAGCTGCAAAAATGGGGATGGCAATGAGAAGCAGGGAGAAAATCGTATGTCTGCAAAATCATTTTTCAGCTTTCTGTCCACTGCTGTCATGAAAGAGCACTGAGCTATTTGGATGGCAAATAACAACCGAGGACTAATTTATTTTTCTTCATAAAATTATTTCTAGAATTGGATTCAAATGTGTTCCTTATTACACGGTTTGATAATTCAGTGATGCTTTCCCCCCATAACATACGAGCTGATTTAAACCTTCACTCCAAACAGCCTCGGGCTTATTAAGAACAGTGTGGACTGAGTATGGATTAGGTTTAAAAGTAATAAAAAAGTAGACCTGTTGGTTAGGTGAAAAATTCACTATCAGATTCCTGAGTGCAGCTTTCTTTTCATGTGCAAACTGCATTAAATGAGGCATTTAATTCAACAAATCCATAGTTCTGATCCACCAGAAATAGAGACTGGGTTAGTTCAATTTGTAACAAACGATCTCCATATGATCAAAGTCCTGAGAGCTGATTCCAACATACTGCTTAAATTAGTCTAACACCGAAGTGTTTGGCTCTGGGACAATATTTGGAATGTCTTACCAGAAGAAAAATTCCTCTGCACACATGGTTCCAATATCTGGGAATGCCAACCTTGCTTTTTAATGGGCTGACAGGGAGCCTCCGTGCTAACTTTCTGACTCCAAAAAGTTCTTGTGCTGTCACCCGCAAACCAGCTTGGATAATTTTTCCTTGGCTTCCTTATTAAAGCCTGAATGAAGGGATTGTGTGGCTTTCTTAATGTCACTTGGTCTGCTTGCCATAAATTCAAGCACTCATGATGAAAGCTCCACTTATATTTCGCTGGGAAATGGAATCAAGGAGAATGCACCCTCGTTCACAATAAATAACTAAAGTTGAGTTATTAAGTGTATTTCATATACCGGTGCCTTATTACATCAGCAGTTTAGATAATGGCTTCTTAAAAATACTCCTCTGCTGAAATGTATGATGAGCGAGTTGCACAGAGGATCCCAACGCATGGAACCAAACCAGCAGGCCAGAGCAATAACTTAGGACTGTATTAACAAATATCAAATATTTACATTTTTACATGCTGCTGTCTGTTTAGATTAAGCAACCATAGCAATAACAGCAGTCAGCAGTGAGGGCCGTATTTGCTCGGTTCCTGCCAGGGAATTCTCAGCTGGGATTGTTTGTTTGCTTTGTGCAGTGAAGACTCGAGCTGTTTACACTGTAGCTCCAGTTTTAGAGAGTGCTAATTATGCTCTACTGCTGAACCCCTCTCCTTCTCAGAATCTGCTGTTCTGCAAAACTACTTTACACTGGTCTCGAGGAAAGCAATCTGACTCACGGCAGGCAACAAAGGGTGCCCCAGTGCCTTATAACTTTTTCTTTTAATGTGGTGAGCGTCGCTAAAGGGAAGTTCATGCCTTTAACTCTGCTTGCTTTTTCTTTTCTCTTTTTCTTTTCTCTTTTCTTTTTCTTTTCTTTTTTATTTTCTTTTCTCTTTTCTTTTCTTTTCTTTTCTTTTCTTTTCTTTTCTTTTCTTTTCTTTTCTTTTCTTTTCTTTTCTTTTCTTTTCTTCTCTTCTCTTCTCTTCTCTTCTCTTCTCTTCTCTTCTCTCTTTGTTTTTTTTTAAAGAATGGACAACAGTTTCAAAGTCCTTGGCTGAATTTTGTCTCACAATTTTACTCCTTTTTATGGTACTTCTTAATGTGAAACGGGCTGATGTAATTCAGCTAGAGGGATGTGTAGCATCCATCTCTCTACATACATTAAGCATGCATATCATTCTTTACCTTTTCCCCCTGTTATTATATGTGCAGTGGGATGTAACAAATTGACACTCACCCAGGAACAGGCAGAGCTGACAGTGAGTAAATGCCCCGATTAGCATAGCATTGTTATAACTTTGCAGTTCCTTCCTGATTAGCTAAAATATGTGTTGCATGGCTATGACACTATTTTTAAATCTGTGCTAAGCGTTGCTCGATACTTTATGGGTGAAGGAGGCAGGATGAAGGATGAAAGGCTGGCACTCAGAAATTCAGCAAAACCAATTCAGTTACCATGTTTTCATGGTAACTATGCTGAACAGGTGGCTAAGTAAGCCAATTAAACAGACTTTAAGAACAAATTATGATAGTAATTCATTGTCTGGGATCACTGAAATGCACTGTGTGGAATCTGTTCCCCAGAGCTGCCTGAATAATGAAAATCTATTTTTGTATAATTGTATTGTTTTCCTACCATCATGAAATGTTCAAAGGATCTCACTTTTTTTTTTTAATCTTGGGGTGATGAAGGAGAAATGACAGAGGACTTTTTTCAGATTTTTTTTTTAAAAAGGACGTGATCCTATTAAAAACTCCAAATTATTAAAATGTAAGAGCATCTTTCAAACAAAACAAGGGTTGCTAATTAAATCTTTTAATTGTTTTAGAAAATATTTTTTTTATTATGAGTTGAAAACCTTCAATAGTTTCATAGACAAGAATGAGCAAAAGCTCAAAGTCCTTCCGACATAAATATTTTGATCAAAAAGGTGCCTGGCAAAGGCCAGTAAAGAAACTGTGAAACATGAGAGGTGCCAATTATGAGCCTTTTAGCTTCAGTGGCATGCTCCAGAGACGTGGGGGCTTCACTCTAGTTTTGGGGAATTATTGTCCAAGGGTGTGGAGGACAATGCTCCAAACCATCTGCCTGAGCTGATTCAGCCCTCTCAGCATCAGCTCTTTCACTTCATCGGCAGAGCTTTAAAGCTTCCACAGGCCCTGACAACTTTGGGGCTGTAAGTAGTGGTCTCCAGTACTCCAGATCATCTCTTCTTCGTGGTCTGGCTCAGTGATACTCTGGCATTGATTAAAAAACGTGCCGAAGACTGACAGACAACACTATGTATATATGTTCTATATACACTATATATAATATATATTCACACACTATATTATGTATATATGTATAAATATATAATATATATATAAATAGGGGGGCAATAGTAAATTTTTGTTTTTTTTTTCCTTTTTTTTTTTTTTTTTGAGATCTGAGACAGAAAAGGGTTCTCTGGAATGATCTCAGGCCATTGTACAGCAACAGCTCGGAGTGGCCACATAGGGCTGCATTTGAACCCCTGACCCAGGAACAAAATAAATTACGTGTAGACTGAGGTATGGAGATGGTGAGTGACAGAAGAATAGCCCTCAGAAATGGTGTTCAAGAGATTCTGTATTCATTTAAGTAGTGTAACTGTTTAGCCAATTTATTCATTTGACAAGTTCCTTTCTAACCATCCTAATTCACCATTTAGCCTAAGATGGCCTTCATTAGTTTATTAGATATTCATCGGAAGAGATTTTAGCATAAATACAGTTCCAGAGAGGATTACCACCCAGGGAATCTATTCTTTTAACCTACTTACTCGGCTATCAAGTATTTGTTGAAAAGGACTCGTATTTACTTAGTCTCTTAATGAAGTCTAGAAAAGCTTTTCTGCAAAGGGAATATTGTTTTGTCAAAATTAGCTTACTTAAATAGCTTTCAAAGCAGTCTGAGAACAAAGATTTCAAAGCCACAGCTCCAGCCTAATATTTACTTTTTACACTGTACAGTAGTTTAGACTTGCCAGAAAAAGTGCACTTGTGCTTTTTTGTTTTGTTTTGTTTAAATTTCTCTGCTTCTAGTTGTGAGATATATATGTCATTTCTAGGGGTATGGAACTAATTGAGGAATATGTCCTGCCCTTGTTGAGGTGAACAGGGCAGATAAATAAAAACTCCATTGGACATAAATCTCCTCCACTAACATCAAAGAAACAGGATCCTGCTAAGTGTATTTGTATAATGCAGTAATTTATGCAAAAAGCAGCTTTTGTCAGCAATGCAACAAAGCAGCTTTGATAAATGTCCCCTAATTTATTGTCATGTATCTCAAATCAAAGTAAAACATTTACAGCCTGCATACTGAAGGAACCCAGGCCCAGGGTACTTAAAGGGTTTCTCTCCCTTTCCATCTCCCCCCTCTTTTAAAAAAAAAAAATGTACAAAAAGCTAAGTTGGGCAAAAGGTTAAAAAGGATCTGTTTTGAATGCTAAGTACTTTATACAAATTATGGGCAAAAAATAATAATGAATCTACTTAAAGAATGACAGAAAAGCCTGTACAAATTCAGATTAAAAAATCCGCTTAGCTTTTCTCTTATGGGTGGTGTCTGACAAATCATAATGGGGATGCTAATTGTGTTTTACAGGGACAATTCCAGTTTCTCATGTTTCGAAGGAATAAAACAGTGACTGTAGACAGTGGCTGCTTGGAGTTAGCTCTTCTCTTCCCATCTCGCCTATGGGTTCTCCTGAGCAGCCATCTTTCAGATGCATGGCACATTCTGGAAATCAGCTCAAGTGTGAATTTTTGGGGAGAACTTTTATTACTGACTTCAGACAGGAAAACCACACCCTGGAAGAGGACAAGGCCGAATGTGCTAGCAGCTCTGTTCCCACCAAAGGGCTGATGGTACTTGCATGGTGCAGAAACATGTTGAATTTTCTCCCTACTTCTTGAGAAAATTATTAGATTGGCTGGTTTGACGAAGTCAGGCAGACTGCTTGGTCTCGCAATGCACAAAAGCTGTACAAAGGACCATTTTATACATGTTTTAAAAAGATATTTTGGATGGATATGGCACTGGTACAGAGTGACCAGAGAAGCTGTGGATGCTCCATCTCTGGAAGTGTCCAGGACCAGGTTGGATGGGGCTTTGAGCAACCAGGGATAGTGGAAGGTGTCCCTGTCCCTGGCAGGGGGTTTGGGACCGGGTGATCTTTACGGTCCCTCCCAGCCCTGGCCATTCTGAGACTGTGTGGCTGCTGAGGCTGGACATGAGGTGCTGCTGCCGTGGGTGGCGTTGGCAGCGTGTCCTGGCAGGGGTGAGCACACGGGAGCCGCTGCACCCACAGCCTGCAGGTCACCCTGTCACCCTCTGCATGTCTCCAGCCAGATGCTCTGCCTCCAGCTGGGCACTGAGGCCTGCAGGGCCCTCTCTGAGGAGATGAGAAGAGAAAAATCAGTGTCAAGCATGCTACTCACCCTGCAGAGGAGCTGCTGCTGGGGTTGCAGGCGCTGGACCAGGGAAGGGCTGAAATCAGCTGGCTGGAGGGACACCACCCCATGCCTATCGATCAGATGGTAAAGGAAAACTACACAGGCTTTTCACTCACCCACAAAGTCTTTCAGTTAAAAAGACCAAATGTGATACGGCTCCTCCTCAAGCCCCTTTGATATTTAGGGAGCGATAAATTAGGTTTTGTTTCAGCTGAGATCTAGCACGGCTCCACATGTCAGTTTGCTTCAGAAGTAGGCAGCATTTCTATGTTTTCTACTTAGAAATCTCTGTTTATAATAAAACAAACATACAGCTTCAGGAGTATAATATCCTTTGAGTGGAGTTGTTTCAAAGAGTTTTACAACCCATCTGGAAGACTGACTCTAACCATTAGGCCTGTTCTTGGAGAAAATGCCTTATTCACACAGATAGTAGTATGGTTCTGGCATTGCAAGCCAGAGGAATGAAACTTTGGAAAGCCAGGCCTGCTGCACCATAAAACAGAGACATGGAGTTCATTGAGAAAGTGAAAAGGAACAGTTGTTAAAAAAAACCCAAGTTTCATTTTCTTTGTATAAAGGTTCTGCCTGCTGGGAATGAGTCTGCCTCTCCCAGCACCAGCTCGCCTCTTGGAAGAGCATAAGTCATCTGTACTATGGAGCAATTAATTCTAATTTCTTATGCATGTCTCTCTTTGTTGCTGTTGCCATTAACACATATTAAGATTATAAGTTAATATATAATGATTTGAGGTAATTTCCTCATTGCTAGGTGTATAATTAAAACTTTGTACAAGTATTTTGCAGCTACAGTCAATGAAATGAGAGCTTTTATGTCAAAAGTGCCAAAAAAGTAGCTTAGCAGAGTTGGTCACATGAGTGTACCCTTTGAATGTGTAGAGCTCAAGGAGCTGTGTCCAGGAAAAGGGTTTTAAAGAAAGGAACAACCTCGTATCCCAAAACACACTGTTAACCCCAAGGAAGTGTCCATCATCATCACAGGGTCAAGCAGAACGTGGCACAACAGTGCCAGGACCAGAACTACAGCCCAGGTGGGTATATGATATATATAAATACGTGTATGTGCACAGACACACATGGGTGTGCGCACAGTAAATCCTGTGTCTCGAGGTACATTTATGCAGATAGACAGACACACTCCACATATGTTATGGTGAGACCCAGCACCTGATTTATCACCATCTGGCAATTTATCTCGTCACCTCACACTCTTCACCATCCCTGATGTAACGTAAGCTGCTCAGCTCATGCCCTGTACATGCACAACCTTCAGCCCACAGTGAGCTCTGCACAGGAGATCTGATGGGGCTCTTTGGTTAGAACATCTGATCAGGATGCATGTAAATTAGTGAGGTCAAAGAAAAGCCCTTAGAATTAAATTTAAAATTAAATTAGAGTTAGGAAGAAAAGAGACATGGTCATCAGAGCCCTTTAGCAGGTATTTCATGTTAAAAATACATTATCCTACAGATACTGGTGGACTGCTCAGGTGCTGGTGTGCTCCCGTGACATGGAGGCAAGTGGTGGCAAGTGTTTGTTGTTCTGCACCAAAGGGGACGTACATCCCCTTGGAAATGCATGCTGCCTCTTGCTTTCAAAATGTGCTTTTTGGTCTTGCTTATTACAGCAATGAACTTCGGATTTCTGAGCAGGGCACCTGATTGCTGCACTTCTGTCTCACTGTGCCTGAGCCCCCAGCCATGGCCAGGTCCTGCCCTGAGGGCTGCAGACCTCTTGGGGTGTGCTCCTTTGTTCTTCATCCTCAGGAGGGGGTGATGCTGGGCTGCCACCAGAAACTTCTAGGCTTTGAATTTTGAATGGCAAAAGGGGTCTAACACCGACCTCGTGAAAGCAGAAGTCTTCCTTTAATACAATATTTCCTTAACTTTTTGAGTAACCAAATCAAGAAACCTTCCCTGCCCTGTGCTTCCTTTACACACTGATAAAAGCTTTCCAGATCCAGAACCAGTTAGCAACCACTCACACTCTCTTTCTCCTAAGTACACTGGGAAAAAGGCAAATTACAATTTTTTACATTACTTGCTAGCATTCCAGCGAGACAGGTGTGTTTTGCATGGTTAAATTAGCAGCAAATCTTGAAATACAAAGCTATATATTAGCCAGATGAGCTGCAGGTTGTCCATGCAGCAGGAAAAGGTGTGCTGTGCAGTGGTGGCACCGTGTGCAGGGACACCTGGGTGACAGAAGGGACAGTGGGTGCCACGGGCAGGCAGCTGCCTCCACCCTGCCTGCACCACCCACGGCCTGGGCAGAGCCACTTAAAACAGTGTCAGTGCTTTGTATCAACTGGAGTTCGGGAAGAAATTTTATCCCAATACTTTCAAAGCAGAGACAGCTGTGAGTAGCTGTTAAATAGACACAAACTGGAGCTCAGTCCAAAATATGCATGTTCAACACAGTGCCTTAGATATAAGTTGTGCTACAAGACCACAAAAATGAAGAAACCAAAACATATTAATTATTTGAAATAGAAACACTCCCTTTTTAAAGGCAGGCACCCTTTTTAGATATCTTACTTGAGTGTCACATTGATTTTTTAAATCTCTGAAGTCTCTTTATCTCAGTGCACTTATTTTATGAGAGTTACATTATGACACATGGTTCTGGTTTATCATGTAATGCTTCAAAAAGTAAATGCAAATTATCACTAATGATATTTTTAATTTGAAACATGACTTGACCAAAATTAAACTTTCCAAGCAAATAAATTGAAAGAGATTTTTTTTAAGTTTGTCTTATTTCACAGATTAGTTTCACTGTCTGACACACAAATTTTGAAAGAATTTCACATTTAATGTGAGTAGGACAAACAAAAAAATCCAACAAAACCAACACCCCCATACACCCCCAATCTTGAACGTGTCATTAAAACCACATGGATTTTAAATTCTTGTTCTTATACAGAAAATTGCATTAACAGATTTTGACCTCAAGACTAAGCCAAGTTACATGTGTTACAGGCCCAGCATCTCTGCTCTGATCCACAGGGCTGTTCCTGCATACTTAATAAATGCAGCCTACTGATGTAATAGCATCCTGCATATGTCTCATATTAACGGTATTTTCCTAATAGTAATAGCATTATAAACCTGCCTACTTTGCTATTGAGTTACCCTATTTAGGATAATTTGCACAGAAAGACTATGCCTGAGCATGTGAACAAGCGTATCATTTTATAACACTTAACATAAAATATCAAAATCAAAGCAAGCTGCCAGTTTGATTCTAGAACCAGTATTTTTCCATTAAAAAAAATCGGTTGTGTTCCTTGAATAATTTATTATCTGTATTTTTGTTTTATTTTCCACATGGAATTGATGAAGAAAAAGGACTTTTTTTTCTAAAGAAAGTTTGGAAGAGTGAAAATTCACACATGGAAAACAAATGAGCATCGGGAAACGCTCCTCGTAGCTAATGGCTACTTGGTATGTCGCCAGAATTCATACGGATCCTTAAAATCAAGTAAATTATGCCCGCAGTGATAGCTCCCTTTGCTGGAGTCCCACAACAACCACCAAATGGTGGAGCGAAGCTGAACTGCCAAGTTTCATTTTTCACCTCCCGATTCCTTTCAATTAAGTAGATTCGTTTGCTGCAGAAGGGCCCATGCATATTTTATGGTCCCAGCCCCTCTCTCAGGTGCGCTCGCAGCCGCCGTGCCCGGGCACGCGTGTCCTCCGCCAGCCCCGCTCCCACTCCCGTCCTGGCTGATCCACGGTGCCCAGGCAAAATTCAGACAGGAATGGCAGAGGTGAGAGCACTCACACACGTGCATCTTCTTTAAACAGCCCGCTAAAGAAAAACGGAGAGAATGCCAGTTTTCACAGGAATGCATAAAAAGGAAGAGTTACTCTCCTGTTCTGTCCTTGTGATAAGAGATCACACACTTTAAATGCCTTATTGAACTCAAGGTTAAGGAACTTGCCACTCATCACACAACAGATTAAATAACTGGTGAATTATGTGCTAGAAAAATTAGGATGGATTACACAAATATCTGTTAAGGCTATGATAAATATTTATAAACAATCTTCCTTGCAGAACATGTCTCTGTCATTCATTTCACTGCAATGAAAAACCTCAAACAATGGAACTAATGACTACATTGTTCCAAAGTTAAGTAGTATATCTAATAAGGAAAATAATCAAATGAGCCAAATTCTTTATGAACACAACAGTGAAGCAATTAAAATAAATGTGATTTTCCAGATCAAAACTTCTGGCTGTTAATTGCTATATGGCACCTATCCTAGTCATATGAGTTTCCCTTGCAGCTGTTTTTATTTCATGATACATTTTGAAATCCCAGGAGCCTAGTCCTGGGATCTGCCATACAGACAGTTAGCCTGAAAACCAGGATGCTTATCAAGTGTTTATAATCTGGGTAGATGAACTCTCAAGACAGACCTCTGAGAACAAGCACTTTCTTGCCATTTGCATTTTGTTTGCAATGTGTTTCCAATGAAGATAATTTATTGATGCACGCTTGTGAGCTGGAGCACGTGGGTTCTCTGCCATATGCAGGCGAGCAGAGGATGAGGCGTGGGGAGCAGGAGGTGTTCCTGCCGCCCCCACACTTGGGGCTGAGGCCACCACAGATAATGTGGTGTGGGGGCTATGATGCACTAAATCCAGACACAATTCTCCGTATCTGATGGCTTCTCTTGGGTTTTATTTTTTTGCAGTTTCTGCCATTTTTGGGTGTCCGGTCGAAGAGCAGTGGGACAGCAGGCTGCAGCCTCTGCAGGGGCAATGAGCCTATCTAACATTCACCACATGACCCCCTGAGCTGCAAGCGCACGGGGAAACCTGGCACAGTCCAGCCAGCTTATTCAAAGCTGTGTTTCAGTATCTGTGGGTTATTAATGAGATTAAAGAACTCGGTTACAGGGAATGACAAATGCAGTTTGTCCAACATTAAGCAGATATTGGCATCCTAAGGTGCAACTCTGGAGTCAGTGAGCTAAGCTATTGAACAAGCTAAAGCCATGAGCAACACGATATTGATTAGACAATGGGTATTGCATTTACCCACATAGTTTTATTGGGTGAGGCTCCATGCAATGTGTTTTTATTTGGGAAACTTAAGGAAAATAATTAAAAATGTTGTAAGGAGAGCCTAGCAGCCTTTGTGTTTTTCTTTTTAAAGGCTACAGATGTCTTGTCTTCGTTCTTTAAAACTGCATATACTCCATCCCCACCTTCCAAAAGATCAAGGGTAATAATAATAACAATATTAATACAGTATTCTGGAATTTTTCTACATGCCTCAAGAGAACTTTAATATTTTCCAGGAACTGTTTTCTGACAACAGCCGCCTCTTCTACTGTTCCTTTTACCCTACTTGCATTGCCAGTGGTGCTGGGGCCAAGTTAAAATGGTGTCTTTAAATGTGAGGCCTTTGCTGTAGAAAACACTTCTTTTGCTAGCCAAAACCACGCAGCATTCAGCTATCCTTCACAGTCTGCAATTTCCCCTGCTCTATGCAGTTCCTGCTTTCCCCTTGCCATTTCCAGGTAGTGCCAATGCCAGCATTTAGTTTTGCCTTGCAGATAACAGGAGTTGGTTAAAGCTTGAGCTTTAACTCAAGTTAGTCTCACTTCAAACTGTGGTGCTGGGCAGTGTCTGTGGTGCCAGTGTGGGCACAGCTGTCTCCTGGGTGGCTTTTGGGCCATGTCTCACAGCCTGCCCGACCTGGCTGGGCAGCACCCAGGGCTCTCCCACCTCTCAGGGATATGATTAGGTTAGGATCCGAGGCAGCCTCAAAACTCAACTAAAACACTTCTGTCATGGATGCCAACGGGACACTTCAGTTATTAATCTTTACATTCTTCTTACTTTTGGATCCTAACTCAAAGAGCTCACCCATGACCTTCTGGGGGAAGGGAAGGCAGGGATATAGCATCCCTGGAGAAAATCTCCTCTTTTGCTCTTTTTCCCATCATTTGCATACCCTTTCTCTGAGGGCTTTTCTTTTTTTTTTCTCTTCTTTTAATCCCACAGCACTATCATGTTTGCCAGCCCCAACATCACGTTCCTCTCTTTCATCAGAAGACTGACTCATAGCATCTTTCAATTTGGACTCAATTTTTTTTCCTGTGGGACTTTGGCCCAAATAACACAACACACAAAGCATCTGCCCAGACTTGACACACAGCGAGGCATCGCCCAGCATGGGGGTGAACCAAGACCCATATTTTCACCATCTTTTTGCCCCCGGGAATTTTTCTGTGCTGAGACTATCGTACCTGAGTTTATGTGTGGCAGCTTAGCATTTCCCCTCCTTCCACGGGTGACTGCTGCTTTCTCACTCTGCAGGCTTCTGAGCATGGAAGTGTTAATTCTTTTTCTCCAGCCTGATCCATGCCCAATGCCCTGGCTCTGCTGCCAGCTCTGGTTCCAGTTTGCAAGGCCGCTTCTCCCAGCTACTGCTGCTCCCTCTGCTCTTGAACCTGACGCTTTCCACCTCCAGGCTCTGCAAGGAGAGGCATGAGGCAGGATGTGTGGAGTGCCTGGAGGAGTGGGTGAGAGGCTTCTGGACCCACACTCAGAGCAGCTTCTCCATCTGCAGCACGTCCCGGGAATACAAAATGGCATCGAGTTGTACTTCTGCTCATTAGATGTGGGCAAACTTGGCTAGAGCACAAGTGCAAAAGCTCATCTTTCTTCAGCTGCTTGTAATTCATGCTTGAGCAAGAACATTATTTGGGGCTTAAGTCAGATTCCTCTAAGTAGGTCACTATTCTTCTTCTAGACACAAATTCCTGCCTCTGACTTCTCAGAAACATGGATTCTCAGTCTCTCCTGATTTGTGTAACACCTCAGGTGCCCTCATCATATTTATCAGCTCATCAAATGAATCCACAAAACAGTTACTAACTTGCTGCCTGATAGGGCTCAGACTTGGAAAAGTTCCTCTGCCCTGGTTGGCAGCCATTTCTCTGGCTCATTTGCATGGCTGAATTTTCCCATTTTAATGATGCTTTACTGTTAGCCCTGTAGCCAGGTAAAAGGATGTAACCTGCATCTCCTACGGTCAGTGCATCAATGAGAGGGCAAGAGGCTGAAGAGAGGGCCAGGAAGTTCCAGTCCCTATGGGGCTTGCTCTCTGAAACAGATGCACTGCAGTCCGTGCTATAAAACAGAATTAATTTTAGTGGTAAAGAGATTGATTCCCCAAATCACGACAGCATGTGTTAGATATTAGTCCTATTCTTTTGTACAGCACTGTGAGGGGCTTGGACACACCCAATGCCACAACAAGGGAGATAAAATAATGCAATGAGATATAGACTAGAATAGAAGAGACACAACATGCTGCACAACACAGCATGACACAATACAAGGATGGCATATCGGGTACAAGGATTGTCAGGGTATGGACTTAAGACATTTCTGCAGGAGATTTCTGCAGAGAGCTTGCCCTGCTGTTGTTGAAAATTATAGTGATTTTCTTGTTTCAAGTTAAAAGAAAGAAAGAAAGGAAGAGAGAGGTTTTAGCCCCTTCAATACAGGATAAATCTCACCTGTAAAAATACTAGTGGGAAGTATGAACCATTCAAACACCCATAGAGAGATGTGGAGGTGAAAACTTGCAGGTAAATACAGTTTTTACCAAAGTTGTCTGGCCAGGGGAGACTATCCATGGGGGTGGAGAGCTCTCATTAGAAAACATATGTTTGGACATTTATCCAGTCCTAGATGTTTTTTATTCTTCGATTGCCACCTTGGTGTGCAGTGGTAAAATGCTGCTGCTGGATCACAGATTTGTTTCTGTGGTCACCTTTGTATCACTGAAATGAGCCAGAGTCTCATTTTACAATGAAATACAGGATGCCCACTGGCTTTTCTGTTTTATTTTTTGCTTCTGTGAAGTTAATTTTCACTTCCTCTTCTGAAACAAACAAAATGTTAAATGTCTAATTGAATAGACTGTTGGAAAAGCCGAATGGGAAGATTGAGCATGTGAACTTCTATGAAGCAAATGCCTTTGTTTCCAAACAGTCTACTGATAGCAAATATTTATTGACATTTTCCTTCCACAGGGGCGTTAACAATTATAATTTGCTAGTACATACATCGTGAGTACTTTCAGATTTTGAACAGAACATCTGTTGGTCAAAGATGAAAAAATACCTTGAAAAAAAAATCTATTTTTCCAGGGTTATGAATCTAACAGCATCACAAATTATCTCTAGGAAAACATTTCAAAAGCCTGAACTTGCACTTATGGAAAAAGGAACACAGATAGAGGAAACAGATAAATATGCGTTGTGTTAGTAGGCTTTGTTTTCTGAAATGATATATTGTTCCGGAGAAGCAGTTAACAAACAAATTACTGTCTGTGTCCAATACAGCCAGATCTTTGGTTCCACTGAACAGATGTTGAGGTGAAGCAGATTAAAGCTTAATTCACAATAGGGCTGTACCACAGGAAAGGTGCCCTAAGTTTATCTATTGTTAAATAATATAATTTATCGTCTTAGAGGGCTACAGAGCAATTTCTGTTCCTTTTCTACTTTTTGAACAAAGATTTATAACATAGATAATCCCCAATTTTAGATATTTGCTGCAGGTTATATTTGAAAGAATTTCCCAAAAGACTGATAACCCCTTTTTTTCCCTTAACCACAGTCGAACCAGTGAACTAATATGATGCCTGCTTCAAATAAATGTATTTGCTGCCTCTGTGCATGATAAGTTTTCATTTAGTCTATGATCAGCTGACAGTATGCAAGTTTGCAGATACCAGTAATTGAATACAGATAACCTTGGTTGTTGACCTATGCAGAGCCATGACTGTCTAGTTTCCATTGTTTCTGTTTTTGCTAGTTGACACAAAACTGATGTGGGCTGAATTTATATATTAGCCCTCCATTATAGTGGGAATTG
>VZTG01010637.1:1566309-1606309 GCA_013397845.1 Melanocharis versteri | reverse complement strand
AATATGGAGCTGCTCACCATGTTTATCAGCTCTCCAGAGAAAAAGCCGCACTTCTTCTGAGTATTTTAATCTATTTTATGGCTGCCCGTCTAAACCACCGCTGCCAGAGCCATGGACCACGAAAGTGTTCCTGTCCAAAAATGCACTTAAACACGTGGGCCAGCTGCAGCGGCATCGAGCCAAAGGGATTCACACGCTGCTGAAGGCCTCCCTCCATCGCTGTCCTGCCTTAGCACAGGAGCCCACAAACCAGCCTGCACTAATTTCTCCCCCGTGCCATCAATACCGATGACCTTTTATCTGTTCATCTGTAGAGGAGGCGAGCACAGGGCCACCTGTGGTCACCATGGAAACGGCGGGATTTGCTGACTATATTCTTTTCCTTGGTGCATGTTAAAGACTATCGGCAAGCGGAGGGACACCTGAGCCAAGGTGAGCTGATTAGAGGGTCTTGAACTAGTTGAGATAACTCTGAAATTTTAATCAGTGCATTTTCTTATTTGCCGCTAAAAAAATTTAGATGATAAATAAATGCTAGTTTAGTGCACGCATGACTGTAATTCAGCCATGGCCACAAACTTTTCCAATGCTACATGCAGAAATGTAACACAAGCTATCACCAGAGACATTGGGTGAACCTGATTTGCCTTTTGCTTCTTGAACCTCTTTATCTGGAAGCTGATGGGGTCCTCTGCAACCACTCACTGGCAGAGCTGCACCAAAGGGAGCAGCAGTGGGGGAGGCTGTGCCCTGTCCCTGGGACCCACGGCTGAGCCCAGGGGCCGATGTGGCCGTGCAGGGCAGCTGGTGGGTGCAGGGGCACGAGCTCCAGGGCAGTGCTGGTGCACAGAAAGGGTTGTTTGACAAGCTCGGTGTGCTCTGCCACGGGTTATTCTGCTATATAAAATAGGCCTCTTAGTTACATTTAGTGTTTTCCTACCTTCCTGTGTGAAGATAGTACATAACTGTGGTGTGAGGTCACCTGGGGCCCAGAGGTCAGAGCGCAGGGGCTCGACAAATGAAAGGTTAGAGCTCATGTTTTGGGCAATAACACACAGGAACCAACAAACCAACATAAACCTCCCCCCCTCCAGTTGGGTTTTGGTCCACCTCTGATGCACCTATCCATAAGAATTCCCTGCTCTGCAGTGCTACAATTGTAAATAGTCAAGATACAGAATATTAAATAGAAGTGAAGGCAAACTAACCTACTATCATTACAGAAAACAAATGTGCAATGTACCAGCCTCATGAAAACAAACACTTTGGGTGGGTGTTATATTTTTCTACAGATAGTAGAAAAACAAAAATACAGTTTGCAGGTGAAGAAAATAAGTCACCTGATCAGCTGGATGGGAAGGGAGACACAGAGGAACAGAGAAAGTGTGTGTAAAATAGGAAAATATATAGAAGAATATTTTACCCTTATTTTGAAGAGACATTGCTGTTTTAAAATAACTTAACATTTGTAATTATCCCTCAGCCTGTACAGATCTCTATAGATATGCATGTATCACTCCTATGCACTCATCTGAACAAGCCGAACCACAGCTCAACGCTTCTCCTCAAGGTGAGGTGAGAAAGAGGTGGGTGCAAGGTGCCTGGGACAGAGCTGTGGGCAGCTCTGGGTGCCTCAGCCTGAACAGCTCACGAGATGCCCCAGAGAGGGCCTGGTGGATCTGTGGAGAACTGCCCAGTGGGTCTCTCCCCGTCCAGCTGCCCTGCGTGCTGGGCAGGCCATTGCCCTGGTAAGTGAGCACCTATGTCCTGTGTCTAAGAATAATGGCAAGGGGGAGGATGAGGAGGAGAATGGTGGGGAAGAGACGTAACACGTCCAATCTAGAGATCAAATTTGGGGCAACCTTCAGCCCTGACCTCCTAATTCTACATCCTGTCTTTCCTTGCACCTCGTTACTCACAGGGCTGTCAAATCTGGACTCCAGCCTGCTAGATTAAGGACTGCAAGTTTATTTAAAAGGAAACAAAACAAAAACACACCAGTTTTCCTCATTACTGGCAGCCATCACGATGGCTCTCTGCAGGACCACACAGGGAGCAGAGGCAGTGGCATGCTGACAATTAGCTGGCCCGTCAGCACGAGCTTGGAGCACTGCAGGGTTTGGATGCTGCGGAGCATTTTCCAGGGCTAACAAGGAGCTGGGCTGTCTTTGCTGATGCACAGTTTTATAGTGTGCCACTCTGCCCCAAATCCTCCTGGAGCCAAGCCCTGTTCCAGGGTCGCTGCCTGCCTGGGCGTGTGCAGCCCCCCAGTCCTGTGGGGACTCCAGGGGAGAGCAGAGGGTGCCCAGGGGTGTGTGCTGGTACCTGCTGGTACCTGCTGGGCTGCTCACCTGCACCGTGCCAGGGGTGGCACCCACTGGACCGTGCCTGAGGGTCCAGTCAGGGCTTAAGAGAGCTATCTCCTCTCAGGGATGCTGCCCTTGAGACATCAGGGCAAGGAACCGGCCACCTGGGCTGTGGCTGAAGGTCTTTGTGTCAGATGGGTGGCCCCTGTCCAAAGGAACTGGGATAGGATTTTACTTTCGTTCTGCTTCATTGCAAGGTACAAACAGGTTCTTTTGGAGATGTCTGGCTGCATTTTGCGTTCTTTTTTCCAGACTTGAGTTGATGAGTATTGCCCAGAAGAACAATTATCTCCTGAACAAAAATGGGGATATTCTTATGCATAAAATTCAGCTGAGCCATGACCCATAAAGGACCTCACACTGCTGATACTGTGTCAGGCAATCAAGTTATGCAATTCAGCTGTACAAAACTAACAGATGCAGTTAGTTTAACTCACTAAAAATGCTAAACCTATGAAGTGAGGCAGAACACTTAGAACCATCTTTGAAATCAGAATGTGGTGATTGCACTCACATGTGTGCACTCAAATAAGCTGCACCCCCACAATAAGAATTCCTCACATGCCAGCTGCCAGGGACTTTAGGAATGCCCATCAGCCTGGCTGCCTGGAGAAGAGGCGAGCACTGAGCAGATTCCAGGTAAGTCAAATGACTATTTGGATGCATTATCTTGTTGCATTGTGACAGTTTTAAACTCAGACTAAGTTGCTGTATCTTATTCTGTGACTGGGTAGACAATGTCATATCACTGATGAGAAAAAAGTCTTTATTTTTGACTATTTCTGCTTATAACTTTAATTGTAGACAACTCCTAACCTCCACTTAGGGGTGAGGTCCTCAGGGTGTACAAACCCAAAGCAAAGATTAGCATGCACACAAACACACGCATATTTCTGTGTATGAATACATGTAAAAACAGTGTCTTGACACACAGCCCAACCCGTCTGCAAGGACAAGGCAGATCTAGGCACCTACCTCTGCTTGATCCTGAGCACAAAATGTGGCTCTACATGTGCACATAAAGCAAAGTGTAATTTGTCTCAGGGAAGTCTTGTGCCTTTTCCTGCACACGGTTCAACCCCAGCTCGTTGACTGGCTGGGCTGCCGCTACAGCTGCTCAGGCTCTTGCATGCCTTCAGGCTTTCATTCCAAGAGCACTTCTGGTGCCAGAGGGTTTTGGCAACAGTTATAATGTGAATGATTACTTCCATTGAGGAAACCATCGGTGATAACAGTGATGAGAAGGTGTGTGTGGTGTAAACCACAGCTTGCTGAGGGCATTAGAGCATGGGGGTATGCAAGGACAGGCTCTAGGTGCTGCTGGGGAGGAAGCTGCTCTGCAAATGAAATAATGGCGTATTAGTAGGGGAGTGAATATGCTGAACAGAGTTTAACCCCAGAGCAGCCCTGTGAATAAAATGTTTCCAGACTTGGCCTGAGCTAGGTGTTCACTCAGCTAATGAAAACACCATACCCTCCTGCCTAACCAACCCGGTGTATTCACCAAGCACGGCTGTGAAAGGAGACACATTTTGGCCACTTCTGTTGCCAAGCTGCCTAATACCAATGTGGACATTATAAACCCAAGCAGTATTTAAGTTGCTGCGAACTTAAATTTTATTTTCTTACCCAGCTGCCCAAGCCAGCTTACATGCTGATTGGTATCTGCTGCAGCCTGGGAATAATCTGGCCCCAGCTCCTTGGGCAGGGAAGTAAATCCTTACTGACATCAATGAACTGAAAAATTCTGAGGTCTGGCAGTGACAAAGGGAATAGTGAATGAAAGCAGTATTTCCTTATATTGATCTACCTTTCCTGCTCATCTACTAATAACACTGGCTGTTTACCCTCTGTAATAAGCTGTGATAGGTACTTTCACTGGCATTAGCTTTCCAGTTCTCCCAGTATGCAGGGAACAGGGAGCCCCCAAATAAAGGAGCTGCCTAGAACCACACAAAATTAGGCACGTTAATATTTTCAAGTTTGCAATTCAACCACTTGTGTGATTGATTGCATATTTAGATCTTAATTTTACTCCCAAGATTTTCTCCACATGATGTTTAAAGAGCCTTGAACCCAATTAACCAGACAGGGGAACATATGGAAAGGGAACCCTTCTATAGCCCTGTTCAGGGTTTCTGGAGATTCCTCTATATGGGGAATTCAGGGAGACACCAGTATCTTTGTCTCAGCTCTGTATTCCTTACTATTTGAAGGGCATTGGGTTTTAATCTGCTTTTTATATTTCTGTTTTTACTGGTATTTCTCAAGCTTGTGCTGTGTATCATTGAAGGTAGTAGTGTGTGCCCATTTTATCCCAAAAGTAAATGCTATTTGTTAAGTTACCAGTAGAGCTTTGGCACATTTTAAAGATATGGGACTGCTTCTGAGGAGCACCTACACACAGAATGATTCCACTGCCTGAGGAAAGTGCAGATGACAAAAAGTGGATACAGCAAAGGTTTATAAGATCAAGAGTGTCATGGAAATAATTATTTGGAACAAGAATTTAAGAATTCAGTGCATGTTTACAGAACACACAGTGAAACTGGAATTCAATGCCCCTGGATGTTGTGAATATCAGAAGTTTACATGGCCTTAAAAACTGATTATGCAAAGTCATGGATGGGGAGGTGAGGGAAATCTATCAGAGACTACAAAAAACAATCAGGATACCAGCTCTGGCTCAGGGTATTGGAGCTGCTGGGTGCAAGAAGCTGGGAAGTTGTGCTATAGAAGCAGCAGCATCTAGACCCTTTTCTGGTCTCTTTCATATGTGTCTGCTGCTGGCGAAGAAGGTGCAATACCTTTCCTAGAACGGACAATTGCTCTANAAAAAAAAAGCAATTAAACCCCAGAGAAACAGAGATACACACCTTATAAACAGATTTGGAGCCTGCTCCCCTGACAGGTGACGACGTGTGTCTGTCCTGAGGAGTGGGAAGCTGATGTCAAGCACACTTTGAAAGGGAGCTGTATTATTCTGTTCAGCAGGGATCCTTAATGCTCATAACAAGAAAAGTTGGTCTTTGCTGAAGGAGAAACCAGCACAAGTTAGAGGACATCTTCTGGGGAAGATTCTACATTTCAATTTCTTTCAAATTGATACAAATTAGAAAATAAATAGTTCTACAGTTAGACTAAATATGTAGCCCTTGCAGGCTCTGTCCTCTCAGCTCACAGGCTGCAGTGTCTCAGCCATAGGCCCCTGTTGAGGTCTGGGGGAGCCAGGCAGCTTGAAGCAATGATATTTTAAATACCCTCAAGAAGAACAATTGGAGCCTGAGCCTCAGACCCCACAGATGACTGGGTGAGTTCACTTAATGAATATTAGTTACATTACACTAGTTTTTAAGAGTTTTTGCAAACTGGTCACAGATTTGCAAATTCTATGAATAGAAGTCAATTAAATCCAAAAGTTAAATGCAGAGCCCAGCCAGCCAAAACAAGAGGTCATTACATAAAACCTACTCTGCCATGCTCATATTTTATGGTTTTGCATTTTGATAGTGTAGTAGGAGGGTCCTATGAAAAGGTGAGAATGTTGTTTTTTTTCCTTTTCATACACAGAGTAAGACTTTGATTAGTAAATATTAATTAGAAAAAAGTATTTAATCTAGAGTACTTTCTCATAGTACTGAGGTCTTGATGTGAGTTAGAGAAGGACAGCAAGGCTAAAGACACTCAAACCTGAGGCAGAATGAGAGATGGCAAAGAATGTAGTTGTATGCCAAGACCAGAGCCAGCAAAGACAGAATAAACCAAATCATATTTGAGATAATTCACAAGGATAGGACTATCAAGAAAAATATACACATTAGTAAAAGCAGAAATTTAGGTGAATCTGAAGAAACCGCCTTCAGTTTATCACAGTTGCCATTCCAGTAGTTCATTGGGCTTTTTCCCCACAGTAGTTCCCCATGTTTATTTTGGCACTTGTGGGGAAAATGTCAATGAGAGAACTACTGTTAGTGTGCCCTGCTGCGAAACGTTGAGTTATTCCAGTACCATGGCAGCTATTTTCCAACAGATTTAACATTCAGATACTGGGGGAGTTCATTCAGTTCATATAAATCTGTATAGAAATTTTATTAACTTATAACTTTTTTTATTTGGTGGGCCACCTATGAAATGAAGACAGATTGCTTACATTTTTGAAAGATAGAAGAAAAATTATTTTAAAGTGAATAAAAATATATGCCTTTCTGGAAAGCTTAAAGTGCTTTCTGAAACAGTGGCACTGGGGTATTCAGCTATTTTTTGGAAAAAAAAAGCCAAAACAGACAGGCAAAACCCCAATAGTTAATTGTCTCCTTATTGGATTATTTTTTTTCTATTTTTTGTTTGCATTAAGAGAAATATGTCATCACGAAAAGAAAAAAAAAAATAGGATGGGTGCACAATTAAGGCACAAGGTTGGCACTCGGGAGATCTGGTTTCGGTTCCTAGCTCTGTCAAACATTTCCTATGTGACCTTGTAAATGTCACTTTTGAGCATGTAAAACCATCTGGCCCGATCTAGTGAAACATGTATTTAATTTTAAGATGCAAGTAGTTCCACTTACATCTCACACGCTTAAATTTAAAGACATGTTTACATGCTTTGCTGGTCGGGAGCCACGATGCTCAGCCTCTTCCAGGGAGAAGGATTCCCACTCTGCCTCCAGCGTCCCAGCTGCAGAGTGAGGGTGGGGAAGAGTTGCTGTCTGTTGCTCCAAGTTCTCTGAAGCAGAGGCAGTGACTCCCTGTGCACACAGAGCAGCAGCACAGTGGGGTTTCCATTCTGAGGGTGGGAGCAATGCCTACAACTGCTATGGATAAAAGCTGTAAATTCAGATGCCTTCATTGTAAATAAAAATCTGCATTTAGGCACTGAAACACTGGCCTGGTTCTTCAGAGTTGCTGAGCAACCAACGATCTCACCAAGTTAAGAACCCACAAATGTTTTGTGGTTCAGAAAATTAGGTCACTTATTTGGAGGCTAAAAATAGATTTTGAACCCCAATTTTAAAACTTGAAACTGTGCCTTTATGTCTTAAATCTACTCTGATAATGTATCCTGTCCCTTGCCACTATAGTTAGCCATAGACTCCAGGTTCATATGAATTTCAGATTCAGAAGCAAAAATACCCTCATTTAACGATTTCACTGTTTGCTAAATGTAATTAAAAAGAGTAGAATTCCACTGAGACATTTTAAATAATGTATATAATATACATATGTGTGTACACATGTTTTTAATGTACATAGTATATACAGTGTTATTTTATGGCATAGCAGATGTTTCTTAATTCCCTGACACCATGCACTGGAGTAAGATCATGCCAGCCTATTTTATTATGAATAATGTGCTTGCTCCGTCATTAAGTGGGTTATTAAAGACATAAACAAAGTTTTATGCCCTGCTTTTCAACAGCTGTTGGTGGTCTACAAAGTGATAATCCCGCTTTCAGCAAATATTATTAGGCTTAAAACTAGAATAAATAGATTTCATAGGCAACCAGTTGACTCATGAGTGGGCAGATGGTAACTCTGTGACATCTCCAGCGCCACGGAAGCAGCAGTGGCATTACTTCTAAGAAAAGCCCTTCGAGCACAGGCTGGGAATGCGATGGCTGCTCCATACATCATTTCTTCCTCCAGTCACACAGTAACTCCTATACTAAGCAAACAAGCCTGACTGGCATATATTTCAGCAGCAACAGCAGGAGAGGAAAAATTTAAAAGCAAATGTTTTTTTTAAATAAACAAATAAACATGTCTTACACACACACAGAAATTCAGTGCATGTGACAATAGCTGATTTTCCCCTTCCTAACGAACTATGCGGCAAAGCCACAGTTGCAAATCCTGTAACCATAGCTTTGGAGAAAATCATCTGGGTGGGTTGGATAACTTCAAACAAAAGGGTAGAGGGGACAGTAAAGGTTAGGTGTCCGTGTTCCGCCACGGGCGCGGGAGCTGTTAATTTAAACGGATGTGACCCCTACATGACAAAGCTCCAAAGGTGTGCGGGGAAGAGGGTTTATTCTTATAAATAGGACTGATGCCAGGTCAACCAGCCCCCCTTGCTTTGGACTTCCTAAAGAAAACAGCTTCAGACAGCTGAGCAGAAGAGTTATGGAGAGTGCTGAGATAGGAAATATCTACAGTTCCTGATATATTATGATTGGCCCCGAGAATGAGGAAGCTGAGAGCTGAAGGTAGTCCTAAAGGGTGCTAAACTGTACGGTGCTAATGTACACAACAACATCCTCATACAAGCAGATGTTTAAAAAAAAAAAAGGGAGGGGGGATGGAAATTGTATTTAGACCACGTTGCACTCACCCTAGGGAGGAAAACTAAAAAAAGAGAGAATGTGGAACCAATTTTCAAGCTTGAGCAACTGAAAGTCTATTAAATGATTCTGTCATCAACATGAGATGAGAAAAAAAAGTAATAATTTATACAACAAATTGGGTAATTGTAGCTGCGCGGACAAATGATATTTCTTTCCTGATAACTGAATAAACATTGTTACCAGAGGAAGGTTATAAGGAAATAGCCACTTTAGTGAACTACAAGCACTGGGTCTCCTGCTTCTGTTCATTTTAAAAGACAGGCATTTGAGGACTGAGGGACATACATGCTCTTGATCACAAATATTTTGATTTACTTTGTTCCTTTTTTTTAGGAAGCATATTTGACTTGCTAAAAATGGGCTCAGCTTCATATAACTAGAAGCAATCTCAGCCTGATTACTGCATCATGCCAAACTCAAATGAATTTTTTTTTTAAGAGATAGCAACATAAACTGAAGGAATTACAGGAACAATATGGAAACCATACAATTTACTTGTTTATTGACTCTATTGTTTTCTTAATTGTAAGCTGCATGGAAAGTAACAAAACAAACAGCACAAACTTGTAGTAGATGCATCTAGAAAATAAATAGTGGGAACAGAGTGGAAGCAACAGCAATTTGGGGTAATGGGGGGTGTACACCAATAACTACTGGGTCATCATCATTAATACTGGAATAACGCAGCGGTCAGCCAGGGTCAGTGGAAGGACCAAGAGAGCAAACCCAAAACACACTGAAAACCCAGTGTACAGAGCACATGTGGGAACGCACCGATAGAATGGTTAAATTCCTAAGTTTCAGGGCCTTCACATTTTTATTTTCTTTTCTGTCACAGACTTCCTGTGGGATGCTGGGCAAGTCACTCAATGGCTTTTACGCCTTTGTATTGTTCTATTCAAGATTATACTGGATTTTGCCTGTGGAGACCAGGCCCTTAGCGCCAGAGACCTTTCTAGAGGGATCACTGTTGCAGTAAAATTTCTTTAAAAACTTACTTAACCTAGGAATTTGCAACATGCAATACTGACCTCAAAACTTACTACCCTTCAAATTAGGACAGCTCTGTACAGATTTACTTGGCAGGGCTCTTCTAAAGCACAAGCTCAACTGAGAACTCACCTTCCTTGGGGAAAAAAGAAAAATTTTGTTCCCTGGCCAGGGCATGAATCTCCCATGCAATGATGCACTAGCCATGTGTGAGGAGGAGGGTGTAGAACAAGGCTGAGTGAAGGGTTCAGCTGTGTGAGGTGTTAAATCACTCCCTGGTCAGCAGGACCACGCGTGGTGCTCAGAGATCAGCACGTGCCAAGGGCTGTGCTGGCAAAGATCTCAGCTCCCTGTGATCAAGGTTGGCTTTGAGAGGCTGAAACGAGAGGAGAGAGAATGTGAAAAGGTTTTTTGCTAGGATCAGTTTTCTGTCTATCTTTTCATGTATGCTTCCATCTATTTGAATACGTGCATGTGTGTAAACAGAGCCAGCCCCCATCCCCCCCCCATGTGTGAAATGAAAAATAATAAAAATATATTTACATAGCTTAAACATTAGGCTATTAAAAAGCTATAGTTGGTATAACAGAGGGGAAAAAATTACAAAGAATGATTTGCATAGCAAACACATTTCACAGCTGTTTTGGACAAATGCCCTTGGTAAATATGTTTAAAGTCATGTACAACAAGAATATTTTATCACAAGTAACCATGTTTTAATAAACACTTAGTCTTTTTGTATTTCATTCTTTCTCATCATAATAATAGAAATATAACACCATATATCACTGTAAAACACATTTCCACATAAATGCTGATAAGCACAAAATATTTTTCATCATTTACATTTTAACTGTAATAATATATGGCAGGATTAAAGCTGCATCCATCATGTGTCTAACTAACCTTGCTGTAATGAATTTTTAAATGTAATGGTTTCTGTCACAAAGTAAAATCATACATAATATCTTTTGACACAGTATGCTGGTATATGCAAGGTTTTAAAATGTAAATGCAACTTCATTTTTAATTAGATTTATAAACTCAAATCACTGTTTTCTTTTCTATAAACCAAGGGGAAGGAAAAAGTGTGGGTCTGTGTCAAGCCTGCAAGTTTTTTCAAGTGCCTTTCTCACAGGAAACATGCACATCCAGCGTGTAGAAAAGCGAGTCGCACTAGAAACAAAGGATTATCAGAATCATAGGGAAGTAAAGCTCTTGAGGCTGCCCGAAGGGGCTCCTCCGGTAGCCCGGGTGCCCGCTCGGCGGCAGGGCTGAGGATGGGGCTCTGCCCGGGTGCAGGGACAGCGAGCCGAGGACAGCCCCGTCCCCACACAGCCCCCTTTCCTGGCGCTGCTTGAAATAACAAATAACCCGGCTCGCAAGAGGAGAATCATTAAAAATAATTTGCAGGAGCTTTCTGTTCCGCGAGCCCTTTTTTTGATACAATATTTCCTTCAGTGATTATCGCTGTGGACATGTTCCTGCCATATGGATGGGAGCCGGGCGAGGAGGCGGCTCAATACCTGAGTGGTTAATTAAGAGCTGTTGCTGGGCCACAAGAAGCAGGTTTGAAATCCCTCTTCACTCACCGACAATGAGTAGCTTTTTTAGCAGCAGAAGTCACTGGGGACAGCCAGAAGCGCAGGGTAATTATTTGAGATAACACAGAGCTGAAGAGCGGGCGCGCGTGTGTGCGGGTGCGTGCGGGGGTGCGCGGCTGCGGGGGGAGGCACCTCCGACAGCAGGGCAACAGCACAGAGAAGTCTATAATAAAAAGGTCAACATCTCCTATTTTTCTGTACAGTGTCGGCAGTCTGTAATGCCTTTTTAGAATGAATGACAATGGATTCTATCTTTTTTCCTTTTTTCTTCTCTCTCTCTTTTTTAAACGAATCTAATTCTGTATTCAAACTTTGCAATGGTGAGTGCAGGTCCTGGAGGCCAATCTGGATGAGCTGTTCTCACTTTATCAGTGCAGATGCTGAAATGACTTTGAATGCGTTGTTGCAAAATAGCAGTAATTTCAACATTAACTTGTGTAACCCTGTGCTCTCAAGAACAAAGAAAAAAGCAGTGAACTGAAAGCCATGAATGAAATGAGGAAAGTCTGTAAGTTCTTAGAAATTTGGGGCTAGATTCTCAGCAGGGTAAATCTGCTTATTGCCACAGGAACAGGGAGCACTATTTTGGCTGTAGATGAGCAACTCATCCAAACCAGCTGCAGATCTGGTCTTTGGCCACAACCTTGCTTGTGGGCAGGGGGGTCTAGGTTATTATTTATGCCATTTAAAACATAAACCAAGGCTCAAAGGGACAGTGATTTCAGGGATGATCTTGCTGCAGTGTATCCCGTTCACTATTCTTCTCAAAAATGTAAAAAAGAATGCAAACTTTCAGAGGCTATATATTTCTTAAATGCTTCATATCCAAAATATTTATGAGGTCTAGTTGCCATTCAATTCCAGCACTGTCCAATATTTTATACAGACTCTAAGACCTGGTGAAAACTGACGACAAGCTGTGTAGTAATCCATGGCAGTACTACATTTCTTTTCTCAGATCTGTAGAAGAGAATATGAACATCCCTTTTCTCAGTCATCAAATCTCAGTCCATCTACATTGTGGGCTCAAAATACTCTTGCCCCCTTTGGTTGGTTTTGGGTTTTTTTAACCAGCCTTTCTATATATTACTGAGCAAATGACAAAACCTCTGTCATATGCTTTTTTGGCATTTCCAGAAAATCCCACATGTGATCTCTAACTTAGAAGGCTTAAATCTCCATCCAAATATGAGCTCTGTGAAGCTCACATGAACGCTTAGCTTTGTGCTGTGGGGTAAAAATAAATTCAAGAAAGTGAAAAGACCCACAGCCTTCCCTCCACACACACCTTTTCACATCTTCTCCAATGCTGGGAGATAATTTGCCTGAGCAAGCGGAGGTTTGAACGCACATGACAGACTCTTCAAGCACCAGAGGTTTTGCAGTTTTAGGTGTGGGCTCAGCCCCCCAAAACTTCCTGTTTGTGGTGTGGGGACCATGCTGTACCTGTTCTCTTTTTTATAAAGGCAGATCTTGCAAGCCTTTGATGTTTCTAGAGTGCAAACAATACTGCTCCAGCAGCAGCACTTTTGCCAGTATAACTGTCTCAGCTTTGTTTAGAAACTGCCCAATATGTTAATTATCTTCTTTACCTCTGTGGCATTATACTGTCAAACTGTACAACAGTCTTTAGAAAATAAAAGCTAACACCCTAAGCTGCTGTACCCGGCTCCCATAATATCTATTCACTGACAATGCCTGAGCTGTCAGATCAGAAGAAGCTTCATTCGAATAAAGGTGGGCAGATGTGTGATAATGAGACAGAAGCATACAGATGCTAATATAACTGTTCAGCAGAGCAGGCTCGTCTTCGTTAGGCAGACCCAGGTAGCAGCTGCAGACTGTCAGACGCTGGAATGCTGCTTTCTCTTGATTCTCATTTAAGATCAGCTTCGTTCGCTGTCTGTCAGTGAACTTTTCCCTCACAGGAGCCTGGACCCCTAGGTGATCAGTCACATTTCGACATAACTAGATGTCAAAAGAAGTTTAAGTTGTATGACGAACTGTGATGCATTCCCTGTGCTGGCTGGCAGTCTCAGCCCTCCAAGGCGTCTTGTTAATGATCCACCTGGAAACTCTAGAGTATTTCCTGTATTTTGTTTTCTTATTAAAATACTGGCTAAGCCTTTGTCAATATCCATGTCAGCAACTGTAAGCTCAAGACAATATTATCACAAGCATAATTTGATTTAAAAATGGAACAGTGGACCTGTGCTGACCAAGCAGCAGGAGATGCACATGGAGTGAGCAGGATCCTCGCTTTGTGTTGCTGTAATTTATCCTCAACAATTAAAACAAAGTATTTATTATCTTCCTGGGGGCAGAGGCAGGGTGTTATGAGGCTTTACTAAGTTTTCTTATGAAATATGTCTGCAGCCAGGCAGCTTGCTCAGCTGATGAACACAACCAGGAGTAAGATAATGGTGAGCCTCCATAGATGAGCAAACAATTCAAATACACAGGAGCTTGGAAACACAATTAACCTGAGACTGTCATTTCACATACTGCTGAAACCTTTGAACTGGGAGTCTGAACTTTGTCAGCCTTTCATCTGTTGCTATGAGCTGTTTACCCACTCACACTCCCTGTTTCAGAGAGGAGACAGACCGAGGCTATTTTACATAAAATACATACGTGTGCACACAATGCAGCAAGCCTTCTCCCACAATATTTGTGTGACAAGACTTAATATTATCTGGTACTTAATCATGTCAAGCCAGTTTTTATTGTCAACCCTGAATCCCTTCTTCACTTACCATCTGAATTGCAACATTTCTATTCTTCTTCAGATAGCAAACTTTACATGGCCAGGTACAATTAACAGGTTTCTTACAATCCTAAAATTCTGAATTAAAAGATGACAAGGGAAGAGATTCAAATATTTATGATGTTCTTCCTCTTCTTGTTTGGGGTTAGAGAATTGCAAGACGTGTATTGGTCTGGCATTTGCCACATAGTTTTCACCCAACAACTATTGTTAAATTTGCAATACTGATCAAAAGTCTAAGGCAACTTGCTACCTGATGGACGTCAAAAGGATTTCTCAGTAGGAAGATCCATCCCCATTCAGTCTGAGGTATCCAGCAACTCCCCCAAGGCTGTGGAGAGGGATGCTGGGAGGGTCAGGATACCATATCGTGTCTCCCCTGGTCTGATACAGGGCTGCTTTCATTTGTTTCTCTTCCTGCACAGACAAATCCAGCTTTTAACAGTGATAAGCAGTAGATTTGGTAATCTGTTTCTCTCTCTGCTTTCCCCATATCAATATAATTCCTAATTAAACACTTCTTATGGCCAGTTTATACTCACTAATACTTTCTAATATAAAACAAGATGTCTCCCCCTAGATTCTGGTATTTAGTAGCCTGAAGCTCATTAGTGCATGTGTTCTCACCCAGGAGTTTTAAATATTTAACTAGCTAGGATTCTTTCAAGAGGTCTTAACCTTATAATTTGTAATAACTTGGGGATCTCATATCTGGAGTGTAAGTTATTAAAAATGTTTCTTCCTTTCACCCTGCATTGATTTCCTACTTCTAGCAATCAAACTAAGAGCTATTAGGCCAAGCAACTGCAGCTGCCTATTTATTTCATTGTAGTAAAACATAAGTGATGATAATAGATTTCCTAATAGAGATTGATCTTCCACAAAAGCCAAAACCCAAGCATGAACAGCCTGGGTAGACAGTGTATTATGCATTATGTACCACCTGGTTAAAATTGTTCAGCTATAGAATAATATAGGAAGGTTCACAAAAAATGAGTGCACTGACTGATTCGTCTTCACACAGAAGTGTTTTACTTCTGTTGCTTGTAATGGCCTGAGCATGTGATACAAGTAAATTTTGTCTAAAAATTATCTAAGGACCACCTAATGTGCTCTGATGCTACTGAATGTCAAAAATGTCAGCAGCTTCCAGTAATGACTCTCTGACATAAACAGTAAGGGAGAAATATTACAGTTACTGAAGGAGTTACGAGGACAAGCATGCATTTTCATGAGAGGTCTCTTTGAATGGCAGCAAGTACTCAAGCAGGCAGCTTTCCCTGCCAGTTAAGCTGGCCAAAGAAAGCGCTCTTCCCCTGAAAGACAATTAAAATGAGTTAAATGAATTAAAAAGGCCCTGCACAGCTAAAACACGGTCAGAGGTTAGAAACAGTAGTACCTGGATTTATGAAAATCACGCGGCTGCCAAGCCTCAGAAATTGTGTGTAACAAGGGAGCCATTCAAGTAGTAACACAAACAGCTTTGTAAAATTGAAGGCAATATATATAATTCTTAATTTATAGGAGATGGTTTTGTCAGCAGTTTTGCCATCTTAGAACTTGGGTAATATACTGATTCTTAAAACTTGATTTTTATCAAGTGGCTTTCCTAGGAAGAAAGAGAGCTTAAAAATGTATTAATAAACTAGGAACAGCAGATAAACGAGATGCCCTTCAGATTGTTATATTATTATGGTAGAGGAGATGTCATCAGCTGGTTACACATGCCCATCATTCCTATTTTTATCAGAAGCACCAAATTATAGTAAAGAGAGGGAGAGAGGGAGAAACATATGTTGCACCCAAACATGAAAATGTAAAAGCGCTCCCTCCAGCTCCTTTCTGCAAGAAGATATTCACCTGCAATCGGTTACTGAGCTCGGCTGGTTTTGCAGGAGCAAAAGGTCTGCAGTAATTACACTCAGATATTTCAGTATTAATCTTGCACCAGAAATCCCAGAATGCTACAGTATACTTTTTTACCCATTACATACACAAAGTCTATCAGAAAGCATTTGTCTCCCCACTCTTTATTCACTTTCAAAGGGTTAAACAGCCTATTTACAGGGCTGTCAGCAATCTGTATCCCAAATCATGAAAAAGTCTGGCCTAGTTTTGTTCAGCATGGAGACTTGTCTTCTTGGCCTGTTGTTGTTACCATCATGTAATATCCATGACAATCGTGTTGTGCTTTTTAGGGGCTCTGTAGTGCTAAATCTGAGGGGCCATTTTAAGCCAGTAAAGGGCTTTATTTATGTGGATTTGAAAGAGTCTTGTGAAGGGCCTTCCACTCAAAATCCTCTTCAGCAGGTCATCCTGGTTTCAAAAGGATTTAGATGCAGAGGCAGTGATCAGTACTTCTATCACGTTCTAATAGACTGACATGAGCATTTGTGCCTGAAAGACAGGGGGAAAAAAGTGATGCAGATTTGCCCTAAATTGGACTGATGCACAAAGCAGGGAGCGCAATTGACTGACGAGGTAACCCCTCGCACCCTTCTTTTACACTTCTAACCGGTGCCGCACAAAGAGAGAGCCGTGGGAAGCTGCACGGGAGCAAAGCATATCCATTTTCATGGACCATATGGAAATTTTGTTTTGTGTACAGAGAAAGTGTCTGATAACAGTGACCTTAACTGCCATATGTGTATGGTGAATAGTAAACAGAGCAAACCACTCAGCTCTCTGACCCTTAGCATATGGACATCTCTACCAAAGGAGAGTTTTCACAGCACATCCACTTTCACTGTCATCTCACTGGTAACCCGGGGGATTTCACTAGATTTGTTAATGAATTGCTCTATTGACTTATATCTGAGCTTGCCTCATTAGAGTAGAAGAACAAAATTTTTATCTATGTTTTCGTGAAGGGGACCAGAATGCCCCTCCTTTGTTAAGAGGTGGGTAATCTGTAGGGCTGTCATCTGTTTTGAACTAATTTATTGTGTCAGTTTAAGAAGGCTCTTCAGTGTTCATTGATGCTCAAGCTCCACTCCAAGCCTCTTTAAATCAATTTTTTCCTTGTGAGTGGAATGTTTTTTAGGCCCCTGCTTGGTTTACAAATAGCTGAACATGTTGTTACCCTGGTGCTGGCTAGCTTTAGAGTGCCAAATACAAGCAAACTCAGTGAGCCTCCATAGCACCACCTGTCATGAAATGGCTTTCAAAGCGGCTACAAGCCTTGTACAACCTTGTACCATTCACCTTCCCCACCCACCATCACTCAAACCACAGCTCTTCATAAACTCGCCTGTACTGAACCCAGGAAAGAAGGGTTCAGGAACTGAAGGTGGGCAGAGATAATAAACATTCATAATTCTAGCATGCTGCCATTAGTGATGGGCCATTGCTTTAGGATTTCCAGCGTCTGAAATACTGATTGGTCCCTGATTCTTATGCTGTGATAGCCATCAATTAGCATCCTATTAAATAGTACACCAATAGAGAACACATTATGCCTAATGGCCAATGTGGAATCAGGAGGAATTAGTAAAATAGGGTTCAATAAAATGCAAACCATAAAGATAAGCTGCTGAAGATTGGATCTGACTTTTTGTCTCTACGTTCAAAAAAATAAATGGCCACTGCAGTAAACTTCTTTCTGCCCCTCCCCTTACTGCCCTGAGTGCACAGCATGCCACAGGATGCTGGCAGGAGTGGGCACTAGTGCTGGAGTGTGCCACTGGGAGACAAAACAAAACCTAAACATCACATGATTTTTCATATCCATGTAAAACGGACAGTTTTGATGGCCATTTTTAAGATCTTGATGAACTGGAGAGGGCCTGTGTGTCCGAAACTGATCTGACCCATGAGGAAGCGATGTGAACTACTCTTAGCTGCTTTCTGCAGTAAAGCAAGCTCTGTCACACCTCTGCTCCCCTGCAGTGTGGAGGGGGAAACAAGTTTTTACTGAATAGGGGCCAAAATCTGCAATCCTCATTTAAGCAAAGATCCCATTGAGGTTTCAACAGCATCTTTCCCTCAATTTCACCACCAGCCACCCAAAGTGGAAGGCGTGCCGGAGCAAAGCAGCCTCTTGATTCCAGCTTCTGCAGACTATTCATACCTGTACTTCTACCACGTATTTTAACTTTCAGAAGTAGTCTGCCCATGTTATTCTGAGGTTGTGTGTGAGGCTCTGGCTGTGCCAGGCCTGGCCTGGAGCACAGTGCAGTGCTCCAAACAGCACAGAGAGACCCGCTACAGATCTTCAAAGCACCAAGGCCCTACCTGCTCGTAAGGACACAACACCAGCTCCTTCCTCTGCAGACGCTGCTCTCCGAGTTGCCATGGAGTCATTGGCTCACCCAGAATCAACTGTCTGCACAAATGACTCATCTTGCTACCAAAAATCTATGTGTAGAGATTGTTATTAAGAATCCAATATTAATCAAGCCATGGTATTGGAGTTGTCATGGTTATTTCCTGCTCTAAGCACAGCAAGTAACGATGTTGTATTATTTCAAATATCACGGTAAAGGAAGTGTGGGTAAATATTAATTTTTTCACAGGGAAAAATTAGGCTGCACCTCAATAAATACTGAGGTGCGAAAAGTGATCTTGAAGTGTACAGGGAACTGAAAAAAACCAAAATTTTTTCAAGGTTCACTCATTTGCTCATTGGCATGGCTGTCAAACATCTGTACTGCTTTCACTGGATAAATCCGGCATTTTACAGTGGTACTGGAGTACCCAAACTTCTGGTGTACAGAGTATTGCCACAGAGCCCTTTATAGCTGCTAAGATTTATTGTATTTAAAACAAAAAATGCGTAAGCAAAATGCTTACATTACCTTTCAATGCATATTTTTCAAATCTTGTTTTATATGAGAATTAGTTTAAAGCCATTTGGATTGTTTATGTTTACTTAATCTAAGACTCTTTAGGCTAAATATATCAAAGGAAATTCAAGTAAGTCCCAGTTGCCAGTGCATGAAGAGATGATGCTATCAGTACACACAAATAAATGACAGTCGCTTCTTAAAGTGAAACTGTTGGGCTACAGGTCGATAATTCTAAGCCTGAAACTTTAAGAGATTCAAAAAACCATGAAAACCATGAAGTTAATTTTGGCTGCATTTTTGTGCTGCTTCCCCCGTTCTGGAGTTTTCTGCTTTTAAAAAATTGCTAACCAAGTCTGCTCATTTTTACTTTTTTTTTTCCTTTAAACCAGGCTTTCTTAAAAAACAGGAAACCCCACCAAGAAATCCTTACCCCCCAGGCACCTCAGTTATTTTCAGACTGGAGTTCATATTTGATTTTAGCTGTAAGTGAAAATAAACATATTGCATTCTCCCTTCATCTGCATGACAAAGCAATCCTGCAGATTAGATTTGCACGAGAAAAAATTCCCTCCCATCTTAGAAGATACTCCAGACTGAAAAAATCGGGATGGGTGCTGATTGTTCAAACTTTAACACAGGTGTGTGGGAAATCTTACACCAGAGCTGCCCTCAGCACACTTGGCTCGAGGCAGTGCTGTTTGCCCCCCCTTTCTGAGCTCTGTATTTACAGGCTAACACAAGGTTACAGTGTTAGAGTGTTTACAGTGCTTACAGTTAAAGAAAAAAACCAAAAAAACTCGAAGATAGAAACACCGGAACATTTGACACCTTACCAAAAAATAAAAGACTTGCAACATATATAATTTACTAGGACAGATGTGTAACTTTGGAAATTCGTTACTTTTCTTACGGTCTTCGCAAAGCAAACAGGTACAACAGAGCTCAAAAAGGCTGGGATAAAGCAAAAGTATGTAACATACTTCGATGGGCTAACTATATATTCGTTGAAAACTGCAAATTTGGCTTCATAAAGTACAGATGTCTGGGACACATGATAGCTACCAGAGAAATTGTTGTAATAATTACATGAAATTATGACTAATTACTAGTATATACAGGGTGTTTCACCTTATCAGATGGTATATTCACACACCCAGGAACAGATGTAACATGCAGGAAATACAGGAATCAAGATTCCATGCCACACATTCCTCTTCCTGTTGACTGTTATGGATCTGGGGAACAGATCTAAGGGGATCCTTTAATTAATACTAATAATTGATTAGCAGATCAGAAACAATGACAACTACTTAACTGCATTTTGCAAAACCTGTGGAGAAGTTCTGCTGTTTGTTTTTGTTTCACACTGGAATGATAACAAAGCCTGTTAAGTGGTCTTGCAAAAATAACTACCTTCAAATGGTTGGGCTGGGGTGGAACGTGCCAGGTTTTGAGCTATTTGCCATTCCAGGAGAGCAATGTCTTTCTAGAGAGGAAGTATTCAACGTGTGTGACAAAACCTTGCTGCTCAGAACTCCATCTAACACTTTTTTTTTTTAAATGGAATTAGGTATAAAAGAAAATAACTCTATATATCTTGTTCCCCCTTGAAAATGTCGCACCAGCAAAGATATTTAATGAATAAAAGAAAACATTTTTATCAACTTTGTTGCTATAAATAGAAGCAAAGGACCATTGATAAAACAATTGTCATACTTTCACACTGCACCCTAAGTCCTCTAGAGAGCATTCAGGATTGTAAGATCACATGTGGAGGTGCAAGCAAGCAGAGGACTTTTCATGTTCTTTGCCTCGTGATGTTATTTCCATAAGAAAAAGCTGGAAGTTGAAACTGTGACAACTTGCACTGACCCATGGGAATGCAAACATCTATCTCCTGATAACATGTCGAGATAATGCACGTCACCACCGCAGCCAGCATGAGGACACTTGTCTTCACTCATTTTATATCCACTCTATCACATTCCTGGCCACACTTCCGTATCTGTCCTTTCAACACACTCCATACATTCCTCCAGTGAAGTGCACAACTCACTTGTTCAAACAGAACTGAGCAGCACAGTTACGCTTTCCTTGCCGCAGCTGAACAAAACCCAAAAGCTACTTAGAATGGCTATTCTAGAAGGTCAGTATTTCACACCCCATTACGGGAGCAGCCTTCCTTCTTCTTTTCATAAGGAGTTCGGCTGTAGCCTCGAGCTAGTCTTTCCTCCTACAAGACAGAAACACAGTGTTACACTCAGCCTGTGAAATCTGGAAACCACCCAGAGAAAAGCACACATGCAAGACTTCTTGTTTGTCATCCATTATTCTATTGATAATTTCTCCATTGTGCTGAAACCATAAGCTTATACTGCATCCTATTTGACAAATTAGCTCAGTTTCTCTCATCAAAAATAGTAACGGATCTCTTATTTTTAGAATAAAAATTCTATTTTTAGAATTCTTTGACTTTTTCTTTTTTTTTCTGGATAGAGCCCCATTGCAAAAATATTCCATTAATGTTTTGGGGATATTGCAGGGGAGATGGAAAAAATGCCAAACAAAAGAAAGAAATACTAAGAAGAAAACTCGTGTTTTGTCTTCTGCCTGTTCCAAAAGTGCAGAATGGGAACAGGGGAAAGAGAAAGGGAAAAACCCAAACTGAAAATATTTCATTTTGCAGAAATATATTTTTTGAATATTTCTGTAGCTGGCAAATAAAAACATTGACAGTCATGTGAAAAAGAAAACACTTCCCTCACTGAACTTTCTGTTACAGAAAACATCTAGATGGCTCTGACTCTATTTAACTCTTTAAAATCAAAATAATATTGAGTTAGATAAAATTTAATGCTGAGATCAATTCATTTATAGTGTTTTATACTGGTTGCTTTCAGCACTGAAATTATAGTCATCAAAACTGCATTACCCTTCAGGTGTTTACCAGCGAGGCCAAGGTATCTGGTATTACCTGTTGGACTCCAGGGCAGCACAGGGGAGCTTCTGTATCTGATGTTTCCTCAAGTGAAGAGTCATTTGTCTCTGTTTCCATCTCAGATGTCTTCTCACCCTTCCCTGGAGATGACACATTGAATTAAACCATTTTTCTGGTGATTAGGAATCCAGCCTAAAGTCCACTGGATTCATGAGTGTGGATTTCAATGGGTGTCAGATGTGACCTGGATTTCTTGGCTGAGGCTACAGACTCTGCTTTAGGCTGCTGATTTTTTCTTCTCCTCAGGGTCTCCTTACCACTGTATTTCCAGGGGGGACAGAGAGTTCACATTTTTGAAAATTATGTCACTAATCTTACATCTTTTTAGTATAATTTTTCTCTGAAGAACCTCCCTCCACTGCCAACCTACTGGTATTTATCACTTGTGTCATGGTTTCTAGGTAGTGTCGTATATAGCACAGTGAATTCAACTTAGTCAAGAGGCAAGCAGCATGATTTTTTACCTACCTGGTGGTAGAATGGATGAACACCATGAGCCACAGGATACACATTTTAACTGGAAAAATTAAGATTTGAATTTAGAAACAAGTAATTTTTCAGTTAAACCTTTACCAGATGTGGTGTTGTGGCACATGCCAAATTCCTCGAAAAGCAAGGAAAACAACTCCTGAAGTTTAACACCAGACACTCCAGGAAGGAGTGTCTTCAAAGATCTGAATGTTTGGATTTTTAAAAAAAATGTTATTTATATTTTTTAGGGCACAACTTGTGGGTGCTGTTCAAAAGACTGTGGGGTTTTATGCACAATTGAATACAGTGACCAATTTTCACAGCACAAATTACACTATCAATTTACTGCTGCTATTCTAAATGAAAGGTATTTTCCCTGCACACCAACTGTAAAAGTTCAGTCACTTAAATTACACAGATTGATCTGCCTGTGGTGGAATTTACAAATTAAACTTTATTTATCCGGGAAGGTGCTATGCACCTGTTCTAACCTCTTGACAAATTACCACACAATCCAGTGTCTGCTAATAAGGCATTCACAGACTGTAAAACTGAAAATACAACCCTTTTTGCCTAAAATCCTTCAGACCTATCAACCCTTAGAAATCCTGGAAAACAGTTTTGCTATGTAATTCAAAGGTCAGCAAGCTGAAGGAAGAACACACAGTGACTTTTGAGGGCAGTAAAAGAAGAGAGACCTTACAAATGAAGAACACTAGTTGATCCAATCTGTGGAGATGGGTGAAGAATAAAGAAGGAGGGCTGTATTACTGGGGCTGATGGCTGAAAACTTCATTTTTACTTGTACCTGGAAATTCTTAAGGAGCTGTTGCACAATTTGAGAACTTTGAGAGCAGGCTGCAAGAAAGGCATACTCTAAAGAGACCACATGAGAAAGAAACTGCTTTGTCATCCAAGTTTCCAGATACTCTTCAGCCTTAGGTATAATGCATTTCAGTAATTCAGCTTAAAACTTAATAAACCCATGAATAATTTGATAATGTCTCCTATATGAATTCAAAACATTGCAGAACCCATGGGTGATCACTTTCGCTAACATGGCTTTTGGTAAGATTCCTCAGTGTGGGGGGAATAGGAATTTCCTTTCTCTAACTCCCATCAGTTGCTTCTACCAAGTCAGCTTGCTGGAAACCTCTTATTTAAGTCTCAGGTTGAAGCACAGCAAGGGGAAGAGAACCATCTGCACTCAGCTGCGACACCCCTCCTCCCAAAAGACAGGCTGGACACATACAGTAAGTACACACGTTTTCAGAATATGAGACCTCCTGCCCTTGAGGCCATGGTCAGCAGGAGGGGTGACAAAGCAGAAGCCTGTGGTGCATGACAGCAGTCAGGGCAAATTAACCATTGCCCGCTCTATTCACAAAGAGAAAAGAAAGGAGCCATTCAAGAGCAAATCCATCTGTCCCTGTGAGGGTTCACAAGAGTGTCAGAGAAACCTCACGGTCAACAGTCTCTAAGTGCTGGCACACAGGAATCCAGCAGAATCAGCATGGAAACTTGATGTTTTATCCACCGTCAGGAGCTCCACTGTCAGGGTGCTGTTTTCACAGCCCGTGTGCTTCCTGGCTGAGCAGCACTGGAATCTACCTGAAGGCTGAAGGTCTGTACAGTGCTACCTTTGCCAAAGACCAGTGGGGGAAAACAGAGGCAAGACAAGAAAGACTTGCCATTTTCATCACAAAGTGAGGGTTTCCTGGACATGAAGGAAACTACTGCTTATTTAACAGCCAGTTTATCATATTTCCACACAAAATGTACTGACCACACAGCTAGGAAACATCATTAGAACATCGTCATTAGGGACTTAACCAATGTCTTTGTCTTTAGATGAACATTTGTGTTCACAGGCAGTCTAAAGAGGTCTCTGAACTACACACTTAAACATAAGCCAGCTTAATACACACTGCATTAGTTATGGTCTGTGGACAACTCCCAAAATATGGATCACAGGTAACTGCAAGCAGCGATGTTCTCCCATATTTGCAGAATATGGGCAAACTTCTGCCGATCTTGCTCTACCTCACGCATCTCAACAGACACTAAATCACATGCTGGAGACAACATGTCAACTGTCAACATTGAGTCACTGCTCATCAAGGCATAGAAGATTATGAATATGGATTATGAATATCTGTAGAGTTGCTGGGAATACTAATCTCAGCACCTATAAGGAGTGAGACCATAATTTTTCCTCTTTTCTTTTCCCCTTCTCTTTCTTTATTTAGGACAAACCAAGTCTAAAAAGCCTAGGAGAATGCAACAGTCCTCTGACCTCCCTCTGCAGGAATAATTTCCAAAAGGTCCAGGAGAACTTTTGCCAGTCCCTGAGTGGAAGAAAGCAGTTTCTCTTCATGGCCTTTATGTATATTCAAACAGCCCTGAGTGAAGGCCAAGCCTAAGAAGTTCTAGGCATGTACGATACCGGCTTTGACAGCCTATGTGGGAGCTCCATCTCATCCATGCAGCCTGGAGGGTTCTGACAGAGAAGCAAACAAAAAACTTTAAGTATGATTCGGAACACTAACAGAGAATTGCAGTTAGTCCTTCCCTACGCTTACTTGGAACTGTTGTCTTTCTTTGTATTTCCAGCAAACCCACTGGCTTAGCAGTAGTAGCTGATCAGTTCAAAATGTTCTTTTTGTGGAGCAGCCCCAGAGGCCCAAAGGTACACAGACCATGCGCCACAGCCAGGGTCTCCCTCCAGTCAATAAGAAAAGGCAAAATCTCACTATGAGGACAGGGCTTGTGCAAGAGTCACCCATCATCTAGAAGAAATACTTAAAACTCACTAACTTCCACAAAGGATGAGGTTTCAGATCGGATTGCCAAGGAAACTAAATGCCACATGCTTACCCCAAACTGTCTGCCTTATACTGGCTCTTGAGTATGCCTCACATTTTTCACCATTAAATGGAAAGAGCTAATAAAAAAAAAAATACCAAATAATCAGAACATAAAGGTATATAACGATCATAAAATAATATATTTTTCCTAATGTTTCAGCTGTCTGAAGAATAGTTTTCTGGTGTGAAAGAGATAACTATATATCTTCTGATTTTATTGGCTGCAGATTACACTAATTATCATAAAAAATTACTACCACTAATAAAAATTCTATTATAAGTTACTTATAGTAATCTCTAGGGTACTATACTTAGCTTAGAAAAGATCGTAATTACACTGCATTACAGGGAGAATTTGTTTCCTGAAGCAGCTTTAACACTGTCTGTTTCTTTTAACACTTTAAAGTTGTTAGGGTTTTTTTTTTCCTCTTTCCTTTTTCAGGTCAAATGTTGCCTGTTATTTTCACTGTGCAGGATGTGATTTTATCCCAGAATAATGATCCATCTCTGTTGCAAGTGACGCAAATGAAGTTTTAAAATCACAAATATCTGGGTGGGTTTCACCTCCCAAAGGGGTTTGCATGTCTCAATGGAAGGATACATAAAAGGGAAGACCTAACACTCTCCGCCCAAAGGGAAACACATTCTGTATAAAATTGCTGGAAGCTAGTGGGTGTTCACGAAAAATACAATGTTCGGATTTTATTTGACAAGACAACAATTGTTATTTTCCCTTTTAGATACTTCGCATTTTACCATCTGTGAGGTTGATGACTCTTAAATGACCTTAAATCATACTGCTGTTAATGGCAGTGGTTACAGGCAAATGTGGAATTCTGTGTGCTACCTGCCTTGGACTGAACATCAAATTAAATAGCTTCACTTTGATAGCTGACACTGTAGCAAATAACCTCAAAGTCCAACTAATTAAAATAAAATTGAAACAGTGGCCATTTCTTTTAGAAAGGGTTTCAATGCTTCAATAGCAGGGCTAATCAACATCTTAATTAACAGTCATATAAAATGAAATAGCCCATTTGAGTTGCTTTAAAATAGACAACTTATTTATGCAAAGACTAGTGGCATATTAATTGCTAACACTAAGAGAAAATACGCCTTTGAGCTTTACAGCTTCCTTTGCAGCAAAGTATTTGAGGACTAAATTGTGGAAAAAGCATATTACAGTAGTTAATTTTATGACAGACATGAACCAGAAGTACAAGTGGATGTAGGAAAGTTTTGTGGTGTGTTTTGGTTTTCCAGTAGTTTCTTTGTTTCCAAATGAGATTTAATTAATCAAAGTAGCTTCGTAATATTCCTATTCTATTTAAAGTTAAGCATTAAGGGTTTAGTCCTGGGAGACACTGACCAAACTGGCTGTGATCCAGTCAAACAGTTAACTCCAAGCACAGGCACCTTCCCACTGGGGCCAGCTGGCTGGCTAGGGAGCCTTTGGGTTCTGGAGAGCTCAGGACCCTGCAGGACTGACCCTTCTCCTCCCTGATCCTGCAGCATGCTCATGCACTCCAAGCTGACCCGGGCGAACAATCAAAGGGCTACTCATTTGAGTAAGCATTTCCAGGATCAGGTCCCAAATGACTCATCTCCAATTAGTCTACGCCAGGTTGTATCTTTAAATAGCTTTCATTTACTAATGTGTGTGAGGGAGGAGCAGCAGAGAGGAATTACATTTCCTTTCCTAATTACTTTACTTTTGTTGACATCTTGGAATAAGTTTTTACTTTCAGAGGAGAAGAGTTGATTTACACTACAGAAAGAGCACAGCAAGCATGAGAAAATTATTTGCCCTTCCTCCTGCCAGGCATCCATTTCCTTTTCACTGTTGCTAACAATGCGCTAACTATTTATGCATTTGTCAAAGGATCCCAACATAAGAAAACTATATTTAAATCACTTCACTACAAAGTGAAAACACAAGGTAATGATTCAGACTCTATTTAAGTAATAATAATATTTGTACAGACTGCCTGGCGAGCATTCTGGTAGGTGGCAGGAGCTCAGTACAGTCCTAAAGGGTCAGCACAAGAAAATTGAAATAGCATTTAATTTTCTTCTTTAAAAAATAGATTTTCATTTCAGACCTGGAAACATGCACCATAATGTGTCGTTCCCCTGATTAAAGCCTGATTTCACTGCATTTTTCAATGAAGCTGAAAATGAGGGCGGTTTGTTAGCAGGAGATTCATAGGACCTTGCAAGTGCCCAAGACAAAATTTTATTTGTCTACATCAATGAGTTACTTTTCTTATTTTGCAGGTTTGCCCCCTCAATCACCATCTAGAACTAACGGGAACCCAGGCTGCTCTGCCCAGCCCAGATTTTAAGGACAGGAGGATGTGGGAAACAAACTGGGACTCTCCAGGTTAAGATATGTTGAGACTGAAGTTCATTGACAAGGTAAAAAGGCAACACGCTGTACCTGCTCCACAAAGGCCATCAACCTCTCTGCTGTCAGCCTGGCTCTTCTTACAAGCTATGGATGTGCATAACCTCATACTCAAAATTTAGAAATCAAATACAGAGCCCAAGCATTACCACAGTTTATCTAAAGCCTAGTCATATAATAAGCTATACTCAACTTTTGTTTTCAAACTGCGTAACTACAAAGAGTCTGTGGTATCTTGGGTTGTACTCTTGGGTTGTCTAAAAGTCTGACCCTCTAAAATCCAGATGTTTTGCAGCATATGACAACTGCAGATAAAAATACAGATCTGCCAAACTTGATAGCATCCTAAGATTCACAGAATTAAAGGTGCAATCAATTTTCTGTTTCTTTACCCATACTATATGCCCATATTTGACCACATTACAAATTACAAGTGACACACATCATTTGATCACAAAATTCACATTAATTTCCAATTCAGTAAGGGAGGAGACAGAAGCTGCTGAAACAGCTGCATGCTTTCCTCTCTTCTGCCCAGTTTGGCATGTCCTTGCACATTGCACGACACAGTAAAATAATCCTGACAGAGTGGGATTCTACTCAGGCCCTGGGATATTGCAACTTATATGTACTGGGCACCGTAGAACTGAAGATTCAACTGCTGAAGACCCCACTTTGCAATACAATGCCTGGTAGCCATGAGAGAGGGGAAATGAGATTGAATTCCAAGTACAGACAGTATCATGTGAGAAGTTGGTTGTCTTGCTAAGAAAACACAGAAATACTTGAGTCACTGGGGATGGATAATGGCAACATGATAAATTGTGTCCATCTTAGAGGGAACAGGGAGAATCTGAGAAAAATTCAGAGACCATGTCACCAAAAACTGTGAAACCAACAAAACAAGGAGATTATTGAGGAAAATCACTCAACCACATAGACGTGCCTAAATGACAACACTAAAAATATTGTCAGAGCACCACTTTGATATCTTCTGTTTGTATCCTCTGTTCCATTTCTTTTTTTCTGTTTTCATTGTTGTAATTTTTAAATTACCTTTTCCACGTTCTTTGTGACCTTTGATTTTCCTTCTCAACTTCCATAAGGTACAAGGCACCCAAGACACTAAAACTGTTCAGCTAAATAATAGCAAGAGGGTAACACTGGTGGGCAAGAAATAAAACAGAAATCAGAATAACTTTATTAGCTCCAAATCTGAGCTCAAGAATGGATTCATATTTTTCTTTTCTTGGTATAAACACTCAAAGTCTTAGGTATCTTATGGGGTTTAAACAATAACTGGAAGACTATGAACCAGCAGCAATTCTATTAAAGCTTTGCCCTAAAGGAAAATTAAGACTTATTCTCTTCCTTTTCTAGGGAAATAGAGCACTTCAATACTATGTGTGTTTTTCATTTAATGCATATGTCAATATGCTTTAAAAACATTATTTCTAGCATCGAAATCTCTGCCCAGGCAAGAGTATTCTGATTAGGTACATACCTGGCTTATCTGGAAGCTTTTAACCCCAGTACATACCTGGGTACTGGTAGGAAAGTTACATTCACCTGACCAAAGAGAGGCAACAAATGAAACATATGGATGATTCAAAACATTGTTCATTTTCCAGCAGATCAAATGCAACATGACCTAATGCAATGGTCTGCCATAAACAACCTAACATGAAAGAAGTGATGAGAAGAGAAGTAGTTTTCCTGTTCTCTTGGGAAAAAAAAGACACATATATCAAAAATCCAAAAATGCTAAAAATATCTTATTGAGGCAAGTACGGACTCTTTGATGGAATATTAATTCCTTCAACTTAGTTTAGTTTCCTCTAACCATTTTGCAGTTAGCAGTACAATGCTACTCACATCATGTGAAAACTCATCCTGTTTCAGAAAAATTACACAAGGATTTTACATCACCATTTTTTTTTACCTGCAGTAAATCAACACAGTGATATAAACACAAAAGACAAAAAGAGGTTCCTACCCTCCAACACAATGCTTTTTCTTAGTTCAATCCAGCTATGACATGAAACCATTGTGCACTGTATTTCTAAATTTTCAAATGCGAGTTTCCTCAAATCATAACCTTATGAGTCAGGGGAAGAGAGTTGCAGGAGAGGTTTTCCTCAAGAACAGGTTCCCAGGTAAGTGCTTGCAGGGCTTGTACAGGCTGCTGGGGTGTGCAGCTGCAGTCGCAGGCTTTGAACTCCTGCAGAACATTTCATATCTCATGTCTCATTTGGATGCAATTTCATTAACTTCAGAACAAATCTGTAGAAATCTAGCTAATCTCGCAATACTAACAGGGCCTTTGTTTTGATTGCTGATTAAAAGATATTCTATCTGATTCCAATGCGAAAGAGGAAATCTTTTTTAAGCGATCCTCTGCTGTGCATGGTAATGCGAGGCAAGGTGGGACCCTTCCCAGCTTTGATGGCGCTGAGATCCTCCCAGCTGCTTTCCACGTAACACAAACCAAATAAATTAGCTTCTAAGGAGTGGAATGTTTCCCAAGGCCTCTTTTCCATAGTGCTCATTAAGTGAAAACTCACTAGTTTGAAGGGGCTTCCTCTGTAAGCGAGGAGCAGCACCCGCAGCCTGTCCCACCGCACCCGCCCCCCAGGGTTACTGTGGGCATATGCCACTAATGTGTAACTTGGGCTTAGTTCAAGTTTTGCACCCTTCAGCTTTGTTCACTTCTAACCAATTCTTGTATTAAATGGCCAAAGCAAAGATCTCAAACTTTATTTACCATGTAACCTGTCACTGTGATAAAAAAACGAAAGCCTTTTTCAACTTTCAAGGAAGAGACAAGACTTGTTTAGTTTTCCCTGGCAGTTACTTCTGCTTTGCAAACCCCATTCAAATGCAGACAGTTACTTTTGAACAGTGAGAGAAGGTGTTAAATTGAGATTATGGTAAACAGCAAATTTCTTTAGTTGGTGAAGAAATTATTTCATGAAGACACAAGAGAATTAAGCAGAGTTTCATGTCACTTACTGTACGTGCTGATCAGAGAGTGAATGATGAGTTTCTTACTGTGGGCAGCTGCTCTGTGGAATACTGTGCAGACTTCAGGTGGAAGAAAAAGAAATTCATGCTTTAAAATGGGGAAAAAAAACCCAAACAACTTCTTAGTCCTTTTGTGTAAAAAATAAACAGATCTTTCTTGCCAGATTTATTATTCTATTTACATGTTGCCTGAATGTGTCTAAGAATATTTTGAAATTTTTTTCTTCTGTGCCTCATTTCACTATTACTGTGACAGCTTGCTTCTGTCAAAGAGAAAAGACTCTTTATTATATTCACCAGTGCTGAGATCTGGCACTTTTTTAGTCTGAAGGGAATGCCACTTTGGTTGATGAGATCTGTATCATTTTAGCTATGTTGGGTTCCAAGTTATGAGTAGGCAGGAGAGATTTTAAACATTACTACTACACTGTAAAAGATGGAGCAAGCAGGTGTTCCCCACAAACTAGGCTTTATTTTGTAATTCTAACTAGATAGCAATTATAGCTTCTTTATGTTACTTGATAGTTATGCTTAGTAGACAAAAAGGCAAATGCTACAGATCAGCTCTTCCCTGTACACATAAAAATTGTTAAAAGGGCCAAACTTTTATCAAAACAGCTGACATTCTAGTGGGGCACCACCTCCAGCTGAGCTGGGACCAAACTTACGTCATGTAGGCAACCTCCAGCTTGAAAGAAGAGGAGCACATGGCCTGCAAACGATGCCTAGGGACTAACGAGAAACAGGCTGAAATCTTCCCGTTAACCACAAATGCAAAGCTGTCCATTTCTCTCCGTAGCAGGGGTTGAATGGCCAGTGCTTTGCTGCCATTGACTCCCTCTGTTGGCTGTATCCATGTCCTCTGGCTCCTGGCTTTCAGATGGCATGCACATATGCTATTCAGAGCAGCACAGACTGTCATCTCCTTATCTAGTGTATTATGTGACTAGTGAAGTGCCACATGGTTGAACACCAGGAAACATATTGCTTGCTTTCACTATCAATGACCTAGAGGGAAGAATATGCGAGAGAGGAAATTTGCGGTGTGATAAACTGGGGCTGGGACTGGGAAGCAGGTCTACACAATGAAAGAGCTTGGCAAAAAAAGTGACTACTAACTTCAAAGATGAAATGCTTGGCCTGTACAAAATGGGGTGCTGCTTATTTAACAGGAATAATAGATAAATGGGCAGGGCTAGCACAGCAACGCAATCAGAAAACAGAATATGAAGTTTTCACTGGAAGCGAATGTCTTTCAACTTGCCAAAAACTCTTAGCAAAGCCTGTGATTTCTCCCTTACTTTCTGCATTACTATGCAGATGATCAAATTTCTGACAATGAAGTTCAAGCCAGTTTCCATTCCTGGGCATGCAGTACATGTGTGCAGAGCTAAATCCTGCAGGACTATATGTCCTCATTACCTCTCAAGATGGTAATTCAGCAAATGACTTCAGCTTCAGTTTTGTGAGGTAGGAAACAGCTTTGGGCACACACCACCTGCCTTCAGGTACAGGTGCAAGGCAAAGTCACAAAGGAAAAAATCACTTCTGTGCCCTAAATTACTAATTTAAATGTACCCATTGCATCAGGGCTGTCAAAGAGCCCCCACTGCAGTGACATTGCTAAACATAGTAAGTTAACACGATCAAATAATACTAATATCGGGACCTAAATTTATGTTATCTTAGAACACTTGCATCTCTATTTTGCATGCAGCCACTTACCTGAAGAGTAAATTCCACTGAAAAACATGCATAGAGGATATTCTGACCCCAAATTATCCAGTCTAAGCTCACTGGTTTTACTGTGGAAAATGGAACAAGTTAGGGACTTGAACAGAATTTAGGTTAAAATAGAAGAATATGAGCCTTCATCTGTAGAAAGGGTTTTTTACCTATATAATAAAAGATATTAGCAGAACATCATATTCAAATGCAGAAGCTGTTTGAACTTTCTATTATCCTCTGTTAAGTAGTTATCGAGTAGACACACTACTATATAACTATGCCCTCAAAACAATTTGATGGGTTTCATCTAAAACTTACACCCTACCAGAAGACAAGATTAGGTTATCTGAGCCTATATCATGTATTCAGGTTTTTTTCATTCTCTTTTCATTCTTAATTTGGAGTCAAATTAGCCCATATTCAAAACTAATTACTATCTGATACTGAACTGGATTTAAACCAGGTTTCAGCACTATTCTGAATTGTGGCCACTGCTTTCAAGAAGTCGAGTTTAAAATAATCCAGATTTAGTAAAAACAAGTTAAGTCCATTTTCATTATTTTCCTTGCTATTGAAGTTCCTTATGAAATATAACATATTTGTGCTCCAGTTATTTCCTTATACTGAAAAAATTTCCTTATACTTAAAAAATTGGAAAAGTGATTCCAAACAAAGGAAGATAAGCATCTTCCTTTGCCAGTGATGTGGTTTCATTTGTCCCAAAGTACCTTCTTCTTTGTTAAAATAATACCTCCTAGGCATACCTCATTGTAGCATATTAATAAAAAATAAATTTGAGGTTGAGGCTGATTAAAACTGAAAGTAAGACTCGATCTGACATGTTATTTTGATTGGGTTTTCAAAGTTCACATAGTTCTAGTTCTAATTTATGTTATGCGTGGTATATATCTTCTTGGTTGAACAATTACATTATTCTAAACAATTATATTGCTATGATACACATAATGCGTGGCTCCTGAGCATAAAGTTCTTTAATGATGGCAGACTGTAAAGTGGTACAGTTCACTTTTAAAAGGTCATGCATCTTTTTTCAGTAGATTAACATTTTATCTTTTAATGGTGTTAAGAAAAGGTCAAAGATTCTAACAGATGGAATATGGAAAGCTTCTATTGAAGAAGATCAATGTGTTAAGCATCAATCTAAGTCCAGAAACACAACCATTTAATGACGGTTGTTCTTGTTTTATTTTAAATTACCACTGTCTTGACTGTTTGAATGCTAAAATTATGTTTTCTTATTTAAAAGAAATGGACCATTACTGTCTGACACAGATATCTATGTTTGTGTTGTATTTTCAAGAGCACTTCTTCATTGTAGAAAAACAAGAAAAGTTTCTTAAATAATTAGCTTACCCCTAGGTTAATGGCCTGTCACTTTGACATCCAAATAAATGCAGCAGAATGATCCCCAACAGCAACATGAAAGATAATTTTATATTGCATTGACTGAGTAAGTTTGCAACAATTTAAATGGATATATGCTCTCAAGTCAAGTCTCTTGTGTACGTGATGTTGAACTTTTAATATAGGTGATATTATAAAATTATGATGATATTTTTCAAGGACACATTTGGGTACTAGATCTCTTCAAGAATATTTTATTATTATTATGTTCTGTTATTCTATTACCCAGACTTAAAAGAACAAATTCTAAGCATTTCTGTTGCCCCAATAACTTCAAACCTCAAGGGAAGAAAGTGCTGTGTCTTTGCAGGAGACTGTAAGCTCTTCTGAGCTGCTACATGCCTCTGTCTACTTTTATAAAATAACCAGTATGACAGAGTAACATGATTGGTTTTCTGTGTGATAAAGTAAATACAAATATAAAAAAATAACAGTAGGGGGTCAAGCTGCTTTGTAGAAAGTTATCAGACAGCTCCTAAAGATTGTCAAGCTTATGTGTCTGTAGCTTATATGTGCATTTTTCAAATATACTCGTATTTCAAGTTCCTATTATCCCCTTGAGCCAGGCCTGCTCACAACAAAAGGGTTTCCAGAAGAAGGTAAAACTCTAGTGGAATTAGGGATTCTCCTCAGGGTCTTTGGATGTAACTGCTATTAACCATCAGCAAGTGAATTTGCACTCAAGTCTCCATCTTGGCTTATGAGTTCACACATTTCAGGAGCAAATACAGCCTACAGATACGACTCCAATTGCTACACAGGAGAACAAAATGGTGAGTGCTGGGAGTAACACAGCTCTTGCTGGCAGTATTCTTCCTTCTCAGGGAAATGCATAACAAGATTTTGATAAACTACTGATCAAGCTAAACCAGACTCAAGAGCTTACAAGAATAGGTGTATTTTCAGAAAAATTACTAAGCAATATTAACTGAATATATTTAAGCACAATCCATCCACATATACAAATCAATAAAATATTTGTTGCTCAGGCTACAATACCTAAAGGGTTATTTAAAAGACAAGTTCAAAGAGTAACTGATATTCTGTAGTCTAGCCTCATGTTAGAGAGAAACCTTAAAACTTTCAGTTTCTATTCTAAGACAAGTCAAGGGCACTTCCCCCCACCCCTTCCCAAGGATTTTTTGTAAAGCTTATACTGCATAGTTAGTCAGCTTCTAAGTGCTGGGACTGAGGAGGTAAGTTGCCCTTTACTCATTTTTAAGCTTCATGTAGTTGCATCTTATTCAACTTTTTCTCTCTATAGCAATGAGGCTTTGCTTTCATTTATAGATATTTACTTTAGAATTCAATAGTATATACCAAAGGTTTAAAGTGCTATCAGCTTCACCATTAGTTAAGACTGTACTCTCTTAAAGAAGAACCTAGTTCTAGTTCCCAGGTGAAGAACAGATAGAACCTGAGGCCAATACAAGTTAACTTTTTGGACTACTTGGGCAGAAAAAACCAAAGTTGCCAAGAGAAGCCACTCCTTCTCTTCACAGTGCTAAGACATGTCAGCAGAGGGGCCAGTGTTTATTTCAAATACCACAGCATGGCTTGTTGATAGCCACTGTCTTTTGGTTAAGACAATCTTTGAGAATTCAGTAACCATAAATTCTACTTAAACTTTTACTGCTTCAAAGAAATAGAGTAAGGTATTGGGCTAATTAGGCAAGCTGCCATATTCCCACTGATTTCTGTTCTACTGGACTAAAAATATAGCCCCACAAACTGCTCTGAAAAGGTGACAGTTTCACTGCAAAAGACTACAAAAATATCCAGCAGACATTGCTGGCAACCTGATCATCTAGTAGCCATTAGGAATTTAAGACAATGGCTAAAAAATCTCTTTTAAGTAGCTGAAATATTCAAGAAAATCTTCTCGCTCCTTTGCTTGCTCTAACCACTGCCTTTTTTTGATGGAATGCAAGTCCAAGTCATTCTCATGCAAGCTTCAGTGTCACTTTGAAACAGAGAGAGACAACCCTCCCTGGATTAGACAAGCTAAAGCAATAAAGCCAGACACTGTGAACATGCTAAAACCAACACTCAGCCTTATGAACTCAGTAATTCCTCATGAACTCCCCTCACAGCTTCACATACAGACTGTGTAAGACAGCCAAAGGAGGAAGCACTCCCCAACCCTTAGGATGGCTCAGTGGGGACAGACCAGAGTCGCTGAAGGGCAGTTCTGTGTGCTAACAGACCACGACATCGAGGCAAAAATAGGCTCCAAAAATATGGCAGCTAGCTGGATAATACAAAGAAATTGGCACTCTGCTTTATTCTAAAAGAAGTGGTAAGTAATGACAAAAGCAGAAATATTTTCCCACTACCTCTGAATAGTAAGAGATGATGTTAACCCAAGAGAAAAGTTTACAAAGCCAGAATGCCGCAAAATAATTACTGCAGCCACAAACTCTGCAGGCCACTATAGGTAAAATATGGTATGGAAGAGTATAAAGTATTGATCTACCCTGTTTCAAATTACAGTTTCATTATGGGTTTTTTTTCCATGGTGTTTCCACATGCACTATCTGAGAGACCAAGATGCTTCCTTTCCATGGCTACTCACCAGCAGTAGAGGCCAAATTATACTCCTGTAAACAGCTCTGAGATGCAATTGCTCTCCCTGAATTTGCAAAGACTAAACACACAGAATCCTGGAAAGGAATATTAATGGATACACATTAAATGGACCCTAACCTGCTTTCTCTCCTCTGTCTTTGCTCTGCGGAGCTGGCAACACCAGAAGCAGTAAATACTTATGTTTTGACACTTGAGTCAGCACATATAATTCTTCATACACGTAGGAACTAGCTCTGCTGCAGAAGAAAATACCATTTTTACAATAACTTTTCAGAGTAGAACTGTGCCTTAAATCAAACAAGCAAGTACTGAGTCAGCTCAGTGGCAGAGCAACAACAATTTGATCTGCTACGTGGCAAGCTTTGGTTTGGAGACACTAAACAATTCTTCATCCTGGGCCCCAGGCTTGTAAATATGATAGAAGATGATGCAATGCGTTCAGACTCTGGGGAGAAAAGGAACAGTCATACCACTCTTGAGAAACCCTTTGTGAAGAAAAATTTATTGTGTGCCCCCAGGTGCAAAGGCTATGGATGAAATGCAACTCAATAAAGACAAGTCAAGGTGTTTCAAGAGAGCTAATGAACATTTCAGTATTTGCACTTAGTCAGATAAAGCAGTTTTCCAGCTGAGTAAGGAGACAGCAATCATGTGAGTATGATTTCTATGTGATAACAAGTGCTCCCAGAGGTTTGTTTTTTTTTAAGCTCCATGGGTTTTTTTGTCTGGTACAAAGATGATCTTATTAATGAATCTAATCAGCTCTCTACCTTTATGCTTCCCTTGACCTTTTTTAATGTCCTTTTCGAGAGGAGTGTTATTTCTTTTATGAGGGTCACTTGTATTTTAAGCAGAGCAGCAGCTTAGTATTTTCTACATATACAGAGCAGTCTAGGATACCCTTTACTTCTCATTCTATAAAATGGCAAGGAAGTCCATTGAGAGGTATTTTATAATTTATGTGCTCCGTTTGATTTTCTTGTCCAAGTGGAGCTGATGAGACATATAAAAGAAATGCTTAACATCTTATTGCCCACAGACAGAATATCAACATGAGCACTAGGAATTCATAACATCTATGGAAAGAAGTGTTGCACATATGCCATGAGATATAAGAGAATATTTTCAAGGAATGCCCATCACAGCACCCAGTCAAGCTTCTGAAAGGATTTTTCATAAACCATGCTGGCTTGATAGTGAATTCTGATAGAGAACATGATGTCAATTCAGCTATTCCTCTCTTACTCCTGGATGTAAAAAAAAAAAAAAAATGTTTTTAGCCTCTGAGTACTTCTGTGATCTGATTTCTTACACCCTGCAGGGGACAGCATTGGGTAAAGAAAAGTAGAAATCATATGATAAAGAAGCATTTGCTTCCAATTATCAAATTATATTTTGTTAATTGAGATACAAAAAAAAATTTTTTTGGTAGGTTGGCACAAATCCTCTCTATCTCTTCACACTTTAACTCTTCTGAATTATTAATCAAAATTATTTTGGTTACACAGTTCATTTTGCTATCACTAGTGAGAAAGATTCCCAACAATTTGTAGTCACACCACCATTACTAATGAAGAAGAAATGCTGCATAGCACTGCTATAACTTAGGGCTTTCTTCTCATGACAGGCTGTGTAACACTGTTTTTCAGCAGCTATGCTGAATCCCCTCTATGGTGTCAACATAGGTATCAGTTTGCAAGGGAAAAAAATTGCTTTTACGCTATCATCTTTCATTAAAATACACATATATGTGTATGGACATGGATGCACACACACTGTGTGTGTATTTTTGCCTGTAAAAGTGCATGTAAATGCAAGACGAATTGTTTATTTCCCTCAGCCATTGTTGAAAAAATTAAAGGTGTTTTCTCCCCCACAAATAAGCCTGTATTTAGAAGTGATCTTGCAAAAGGTATATGGTAGCCTTGTTTATTTTGGACAGATGCAAAGAAGTATCTCTGAACTTCTGCCAGTGATCAAAGGAACTGATGATGTAGAACAGATTCATGGGCCATGTCCTATCAGCCTGCACTTTACCCGTCATCCATCATCCAAACCCTAAGCCTTTTTCTGAGTGATGATTGCACCCTAAACACATAAAATTAATCACCACTCTAGCCTGGCCAGGTGTCTTGCCTCCAGAAATTATCTCATTGCAGCAAAAGAACTGCTAGAATCTGATATCTGTACTGTAATTTAATTTGAAGAATACTGCACAGTAACACTAAGATTGATTTACATATCTGAAAAGTTTCTAGTTTCACAAAGCCAATATAAATTCTTGGAGAAATATGTAACTGGAAAAAAAATTGGTTGATCATAAAATCAGGGCATCTGAATATTTATTAACTTCTGGAATTTTCAGTTGATGCTTTCTACTATAATAGTAGCTTAACATTGGGTTTAAAATGCAGCTTGCAAAACTAGAAAGGCCAGGTATTTGAATCAGTATAAATTCAGCGTTGGACTCATGTGTAAGCAAAACAGTAGCTCCAGGAGAGTGGACTTTACATAAATAGCATGTACTTTGCTTTTCAGAGAGCTTTTTTATGTAAAACATTTCTGTTTATGTATTTATTTTTTCCCCTCCTCAGAAAACAGAAGAGAAATGAAACAGCAGAAAATTAAACTATTTTATACATCTCTACTTTTGAAAAGACAGTAGAGAAATTGTGGCTACTGAATAGGTCTAATATATGTCTTTTTTTGAAAAGCAGAATTAAAGGTACGTAGGCGCTGATGTACTTCAGCTGTTCTTCCACACACAAAACTCACCTTTTCCCACACAGAAAACACACAGCAAGCCTGTGTTTTACATAACTAGGAGCAATTATAAGTACAAACGCAAAAATAATCTCCACCTAATGATAAATGGAAATAACAGGCTACTTTCAATATGCACATTAATGAGAAGAGAGGAGTTGCTTCTTCACTATAAATATATGGACTAACTCAGCAAAATTCTGCTAGTGTTCTGCTTCACTTCTGGATTAACTGCAAATCCTAATAATTTGCTTTTAATTGAGAGCTTAGCTCCTATATTAAATTAACATAGGAAAGCAAATGTGCCCCAAAGATGTATTATTAAAATAAAAATAACACAACATTCTGGTTTAAAAAAATCTTACTTGCTGTGAAGCCAATAGGAAGAAAGCATCTGAAAAAGAAAGCTTAACAAACAGGAAAAATATTTAAATGGGCCATTAAATTACCTCTAATTCAAACAACAATATTACTGTAGATTTATCTATGATGATTCGACAGAATGTGGCTTCTCCAGATTGAGGGATCTGCATATTCGGAGTGTATTTTTTTGCCCTATACTTTATTATAAATATGCACGTCTCACTGTCTTGTTCTTTATAATAAATACCAGAACCTAGAATATAGTGCAAAACAAAAGGAAATAGAGCATCTTTGTGGTCTGTTGTATGAGTATTAACATACTTTTCTGTCTTCTGTGTTTAGTGCTATTCAAAAATGCAAGAGGTGTATTAAGCATGTGAAATCACGTGTTTTTCTCACCTAAATCGTGAAAGTAAATCTCCATAAGGCAGAATTACATAAAGATTTGCGTGCACAGTCACATAATCCCCATGAAAATCAACTTGTTGTGGTACACAAATGAAGTAGCCT
>VZTG01010637.1:1353809-1561309 GCA_013397845.1 Melanocharis versteri | reverse complement strand
GGGGGTGTCAAGTCGGCTAGAAAAATGGCAGGTGACAAGGACAACACTTTTTTTTTTGTTTTTTTTAATGCTACCCAGACCCACATAGCTTAGTTAAAAAGACAAATTGCAGCCTTGTGTTTCTTCTTTAGGGAGGGGGAATATCTCAGCTTTTAAACGCAACCTTCTTTGAATGTGGCGCTGGAGTAAAAATTATATTGGTAAAGGTTGTCTCCTCCAGAGACAACATAAACAAATATAATGCACTGGTGCTAATGCTCTTTAAAGGGAAGAAAAACAGCATGGTCAATATCCTATGTGCTATAGTCAGTGATGGAAAAATACATCTATACGTGTATTTGTATGATATATATATATACAAATAAATATATATGCAAAAAAATTTTAAGTTTATGTGCATGTGTCTGTGCATGTGTATATGGAAATTTTAAAACACATGGATACACGGATTAAACATGACACTCTGAACTACCCTGCTGCATGAGGATAATTTTACACATATACAGACTGCCTGCAGAGCAACCAAAATGCCCTTCATCCCAAAAGAAAACAAAAAAAGAGGGAAGAAAACCCCAACCCTTGAAAATGAGGAGTACATATGATTATAATTTCTGTATTTGTGAGAGCTGCTGTGCTGCTCTGTTTCCAGGTTCTTTGAAAACAAAGAGTAAAATAAAAATGAAACAACCTCTGGTGCACTACAGCATTTTGCTTTTTCAAGACCATACTAACAGTATTCTTACACTAATAATAATAATAATAATAATAATAATAATAATAAGGGATATGAGAGGAATTCAGCAAACACAAAGTAAGAGAACTGAATAGCAGCCAGGACACACGGCTGGAAACCAGGGACTCCTTACTTCTGCTTCCCCCTGATGCTGAAAACACTTAAACTTCAGCTGTCTCATGTATTAAAAATGGAAAAAAAAAAATATATATGCTCTAGTGTAATAATGTTTACCTATCTCACCAGACTATTACAAGGATTAATTAACACTATCAATGTGTTTTGAGCATCTTGGGTGTCACAAGGGCATCAATTATGATTCCTTCCAACCTTCTGGTGGGCAGGGACTGCCGTGCCTGAGACACCACCCCTGTGGATAGGGTGTCTTCCCCAGGGCAGCCCTGAGGGCTACTGGCTGCCCACGGAGCAGTGAGAACCTCCAGAGGGGAGGGCTCCAGAAAGAGGGTGCAGCATCCAGAAGCAATGGCTGCTGCCAAAAGGATGTACAGGAGCAAACCGTAACTTTCCTTGAGGGCCAAGCTGTGATGTATCCTCATGTCAGCAGGCAAAATGTCTCTTTGAAAGTCCTAAAACTCATTCTGCTAATTGGTAAGTGTGCTGCATCTTCCTTGCTCTGCGCCTCGCCTGTGATATGACAGTTGCCATGGTAACTGTTTATTTCTATCGAATTACAAAACAAACACAAAGAAAAGCAATATTCCTTTCCCTAAGAACTTTCTGCCTGGAGTCCCTTTTCGCTCTATTCTGCATTTTTACTTTTAACGTGGCAATAAGGAAGCATTACTTCCTTTTTGTGTTACTAGTTATACTAATACCCCGTCAATCTAACAAACTGAATGTTACAACAAACCCATAAAATGACTAATTACAGCGTAATTTAGAACAGAAGACATTAGCTGTATTTTTATGATTTGATGCACTACATGGGTTGAGCAAAGTGCTGGGAAAAGTGGGACCTGGTGGCAGGTCCCATCACCCTCAGGCGTGAGGTAAGAATCTTGCTGTAGCCCACATGAGGTCTAGACCCTGCAGATGGATTTGGGATGCCCAATACAACAAGCTGTCGATGCCCACTAAACTTTACACTTTGGTCTTGCCGCTATTACAGCCTTCTGAGGCTTTATAAATCATGTACTGACCTTCCAGGGTTATGGGGAAGGAAACTTGCTCACCTCTACAAACCATTGTGAGCCTACAAAGAAAAGGGTGCTGTGTCTATTCAGTGCTGTCACTGCTACTGCTGGAGGAAATCAAAATCATTTAGGTTGAATTTTGTGCCCAGGTAAAAACAGAAGCCCTGCCTAGGACAAGGTAGGGACCCAAGACGTGATGATGCCTGTGCCACCCAGCCCTGTGTCCCAAGTGCTTCTGACACCCTGTGAAGGGTGTGAAGGGCTACAAAAGCAAGGCTGCCAGGTTAACACAGTGAAGGGAACAGTGGCAAAACAAACCATGAGAGGTTTCTATGATAATTTATTAACTTTTAAACATGGAACTGAGTTTGCTTACGGCCTTTTTCCCCCCACTGAATGTGGACTAGTACAAGAAATTCCTTATGATTGTTGCCAATGTGCTGGTGCAGGCAGGAGCTAGGAGAGGCCCCAAGGAGTGTCATTCTGCTAGCAAAAGCAAGAAAAGCCATCTACTGATACGTTATTTTGCATATTCCCATTCACAAGTCACAAAACTACTTATATCCTTGCCTGTTTAGGACCTTCTGCTTTTGTATGGTTAACTGAAAGTCTCTTCCACTGACAGCTGCAAGTACTCAGGCAGGAATATCCAATTCGCAAGGAGAGCTGGCTTAAAAATAGACTGAGGAATGAATGATAATGGGAAAGGTAGAATTTATGGCCCTATGAGATAATAAGGCTGTGGCCTAATTAAACCATTGCTTTTCCACCTTGCCATTCTTCTTGTGTGGCTGAGCAGATTAATTCTGCCTGTACTTGGACGTTTGCTGCATTAACTTTGTCTGAAGTTCTCATATGCAGAGTAGGTGGGACATTATAAGCCAGGTGTCCACGTAAATGGACACCTGCCACCCTTGAAACATTAAATCTTCAAACTGTTAGGCAAATAGAGTCTTTTATTCTTTAACATAGAAGTCAGTTACACCACGGCATTGACCAAATCAAGCAACAAATAAGATTTAAGTCTATCCAGTATTTTTAGGGGAAATGTCAAAGTCAAACAGATTAAATGCCTTGGCACTGGTTCCAATGTAGGATTTTGTGTTCAGCAGCTGGCATTTCAAGTCTTAACATTTTGAGTACATTAACCTGATTGTGAAAGGGGTTTAGAGTAAGTATTTGAGACTTCCATGCAGTCTTTCAGTGCTAAAGTATGATTGTTATCTACACTTGGCCTGAACTCTCTTAAAGTCTGACCGTTTGTTACTTTTGCACACACATTTAATTTTACAGCCAAGAAGTCTCATTTGGCAGAATGCATGAAATGCATAACAGAAATTGCATAAATATTTGCCAGATTAGGCCTTGTCTTTATAAATGTGCAACCAATATAAGCTGAGTTCTGGCAATAAATCTGTATCTAAATTGACCCCTGTGCTTCAGTTTGATTTCAATATCTTCTAATCCCTCCTCACAAAACAAATTGCATCAACTATGACTACATTTAGCCAACTACAGTTCTCATTGTTTTTGTTCCTCCTCATAAGTTCTTCCTAAAGATTAAATGCTGATGCACTGAACTAACTGCTCTTGGCTGAGGTGGGCAGGTGTAATTTGATTAGTATAGATTCTGGATTTGGTAAGTACTGTATCAGTATCCTCCCTAGAAAATAGGTGACATGTCATGGGATATTAAGTATGGCCATTTAATGTAAAAACTCAGATAATACATGAGTTAAATGGACAAAATGAGAGAAAGCTTTTAAGCATTCTCCCAAGACAGATTGCAGAATAATATTACTGTACACGCAAGTAGAGCTGATTGACACAGTCAGAAGGCCATTATACTGGTATGGTATAAAATCATTATAGCAAAAAGCATTTCAGAGCTGCAGAGTGATAGTAGCAACATATAATGAATTATCAATAAAGAAGTGGTGATTCAGTTACATTACATATGAATAGAAAGCTTCCTGTTATATAATTTAAACCTGCCAGCCTGACAAGTGACTTGAATATTCAATTCCTTCTCTAGGTGCATGAATCATCCTTTAACTTTACTGGAGATGGCAATTTTGTAGGGCAGGCCTGAAACTGAGCTATGGTAAGCAGTGTTTTTAAAGAAAGGTTGGTTGAGCAGATTTCTACAAGGTAGCTTCTGCTGAGGTTCTATTTGAACTCTCATGGAAACAGCATCAGCCTTTGAGATGATGCTATTAAGTAAACATTTCTTCTTGTTTATAGCACATAAACGGAAAGTACAGTCTTTCAGCAAGTCAATGGCACCAATATTAAATGTTTTCATTTTATCTTACCATAAAGCCCTTGAAGTTCATATTGTCACAAATCACCATTAATGACAAAGCCCTAAGAAAAAAATCCTCAAACTATCAGTATCAAATCCCTGTCTTTTGAAGGCTGTGCTCCTGAAGGAGGCTTGTCTCAGACCTTGCTCCTGCACGAAGCTCTTCTGAACCCAACTACAGCGTGTTAGTTAAGTGTTGCAACATGATCCCATGGGAGGATTAGGACCTTTGGGGAAATTACAGGTCCTTTTAAATGATTATATAGTATCTGCAGTGCTAACATAATACCTAAGTCAAAGATAACTGCACTGGAAGCTTAAGAGTAATTAACTTTAAAGTTCAGGGAAACAGGAGGATTCCGTTTGAACACCCTCAGTGCTAGAACCGAAGTTACAATCAACAAACAAGAAAGACTGAGGAGCTGAAAATGATCCAGCTGCAATAAATATGGGTATAATATTACCCACTCCACATTCTGAAAATAAATACATTCACAACACTGTCAAACACAAGAATTTTAAAGTTTAGAGTAGTTTTAACTTGTCTTTCAGCATTGTTGAACTCTTGCATGTCTAAAACACATTTTCATATTTTTTTAATATCTAGAAATTAAGTCTTACAAAGCACATGATTTTATAGATACATTATGTTACGTTGCAATATTGGAATGTAATGCTACACAGATACTTATCTCTATATACATATATACATACACAGTATTATAAACACTCAGAGAAAATTGACAATATTGATAAAACTGTTCTAGTAAGCTTTTCTCCAATTGTTGTCTGAATAAGGTGATTTTCAAAAGGCTTCCAACTCAGCATGTTTGCCTAAATATGACAGGCTGGTATTTCAGAATTCCTCAGCATCCCATTTCAGATATTTCACCTTCTGTTTACTGCTTCTCCCTTCTCTTCTCTATTAAGGATGGTACATTTACAAATGACAGAGGAAACACCTTTTCCTAACCTGTTAGAAGCCTGCAGCTGAAGACATTTCTTTTACTGTGCTGAACGCTCCTGGGACTAAAGGCAGCTCAGAAATTTAATCACAGGCCAAGAGCTAGTAGTTAGATTGAAGCTTGAAAAGGCCTTAAAGGAGGCAATGGGAACATGGATTACTGCCTCACAACCATTAATTAGTAATGAAACTTCAAGAAAAGAACTGGTGAACATTTACGGGAATTTTTGCTGCCTCCAAAGATCAGTGGTGTAAAGGAATTTCATTTTTTCAAGTGGAGGTGTTTAAAAACAAATCTTCCGTTACACAGACAGAATTCTGTTGATCACAGAGCTGACTTGTGCCATTTTAAGGCTCTGTTCTTATCTGTTTTAAAGATTAAATAATTATGGAGAGTATATGGTTTGGAGGAAAGAAAGATTTATGAGTGCATGACCTGGCAGTCAGAAACAACCAGATAGTCGTATTGGCTCTAAAACCATCTCCTGGGCAAATCACTGTAATCTTGGGCAAACCACTCAACTTCCCTGCCTTAGTGTTCCTGACTTTTGGGCAGCGGTACAGCTAGTTGCTCATCACAAGAATGTTGTAAAAATTAATTAGCAAAATGGCTATAAAGCACTGAGGATGAAAAACGTGCTAAAAGCTAAGCATTATAATTAGTGTTATTTAATGCATCTTTAAAAATCAAATTATATTTTTTTCTTTTCCTTTAATAATGAAATTACACAATGACTTTAAGAAATGACAAAGTAATTTGAAGTAAATGACTGGCCTGTAAAATTGAAACACACCCTAAAATGTGGTTATTATGGAATAACCACACACCCTGATAGTTAGCACTGCTTGAGCTATGTATAACCTTAACTTAGTAGTGCATTATTAAGTGGAGGAGGATCAGCAATTATAAAAGGGAGAGCGAGTGCTGATGCGTGTTAAATATACGTTACCTCTTTGGCATCAGCAGATTTGGTGCATCCACTCCTGGCAAAGAAAAGCATGCTGGGCAAATTAGACTTGTGTCACAAAAGAATTAATTACGGTACAGCTAATACAAGCAATGTTTAGACATGAATCAAGAAATTTAGGACACGGGGCTTATGGTGCACTGAATAATTGGCAACACCATAAAAGAAAGAAAAGACGTGAACTAATTTCACATTTACGAGAAGCAGAAAGTTCTACCCCAGCGTCTGCACGGTGAAGAATTACGCACTGCAGGTTTCTTTTCAAATACTTCATATTACCACACAAATTGTTTTCTTGTGTTTATGCTCGGCCTCCCTCATTGTTTTTAGATGTGAGCTATTTACGGCTAAAAAAATCAACAGGTATTTATTCCCTTAAATAGAGAAGACTGGGTAAAACAAGACAGGAGACAAATAAGACTGTTGGGAAGTTAGGAGGCTGCTGTGGATGCAGGAACTGTAGCTTAGCTGTAGCTGATGACTGCAGAAAAGCATGGACACAACACAGTACGGAGCTGCACACAGGGATCCAAGCTGGCTTGCTCGGCACCAGAAGCTGGAGAGTGCTGATAGCACAACTCTCCCGGCCTACTCCTTGCTTGGTTAATTTATCCTGCTTTTTTTGAAAGAAAGAAAGGTAGAATAGTGTCTTCTACCCTGCAGTGGCACGTGGACACAGCGTGCCCTTTATTTGTCATAGTTCCCTATTTGTAAGTGGCTGTGAATCTACTGTTCAGTGAAGCTGTTGGAAGAATTGCCTTCTCCATCTTTGCTCCAAAACAATAAACACATTTCCTAAAACAGTCACAGAAGTGCTAAGAGCAGGAGTTCTCAGAGGTCTGTAACACCAGCAGACTGAACACACCAAAGGGACAGCCAACAGCACCTGCTCAGAGGTGACTCCTGAGCTCAGCACAGCCAGAACCCATCTCCAACCCACAAAAAGCCTTTGTGAAAACTGTGTCCATTAGGTCTATGAAATACAAAAAATCGTATATTCTCTTTTAAAAATACTGAATATTTTGCTTACATATATATCTTGTTGAAATATGTTTCAAAATATTAATGTCAACATTTCCATTAAACTTCTCGAAAATGCAAATGAAATATATTCTAAAATTATTTTGTACATTTTATATATTGTTTCTATCTATCTTTTATGGACATTGGAAGCCAGGCAAAAAGAGTACCCTAAACCAAAGAAATAAAAGAATAACACTAAAATGAATAGAAAAGTAACCAATTTTAAGTAATCATTCTTAAAGCAAATGCTTCCTCAATTCAGTAGCACTGATCATATTCCCTATTCAGCACCCAACTTCCTTGTTTTTCCAGGCAAAATGAAAGCCTTGCTTGCCTGTTATATTGTTCCAGTCCTGTACAGCTCAGCAGATGCAGCAGGGCACAAGTCCTGCCTGCACCTCCAGCCCAACAGCCATCAGGGCCAGCCCTCCGAGGCTGTGACAGAGGCACTTCATCTGAGCTCCCCTTCCATGCTGGGTGCTCCAAATCACTGGATTTACATGGAAAGTTTCTCCTCCTTAGCTGTGATTTATTTTCAGGGAAATTAAACCTTATATTCAAATATTGGTTTTCATTAAATCACTTTAAATTATATTTAAATAATTCTCAATCTCCTCTTTAATTAAACATACTAAGGACCAATTTCCATCTTTTATTGAGGAAGCTTGACTTTGCCAAGTTCCTAAAACCCGTGACACAGTAGGACAGAGAGTCTTCTGTTATTTTGATTCCTTTTCCGAGTTTTGCTTACAAGCCCTGTTTTCTGGAGAAATGAAAAATCAGCTCCTACAAGGCCTCACACTTTAATCACTTCAGGTTAACATGACACCGTAAAGAGCAGTCTCCCTTTCCTTTCCATCTCACGATTTGCTCCACTCCACCTGCCAATTCAAGGCTCTTCCAGGATCACCCATTGACCCTACAGTCACATAACCTCCACCTCCTTTCCTCATTTTGAAAGTCAAATTAATTTTGTTAGCAATAGAATAAAAATTTGCTGAAAACACTAAGTAGATATAATGGATTTACTACCCATGGTGAATCTCACCCAGTTCAATCTGAAGTTTTCATTTTCCATTTAATTAAGAGTAATGTGCTTGTAAAGACTCAGTCAGTTCTGGTTTCATTGCACTTGAATGGCAATATTCAATAAAAGCCAAAAAGAGTCACAACAGAAATGCCAGAACCACATTTCAGTAAAAAAAAAAATTGTTCAAAAACATTGTCTTGGAACGAACAAAGCTATTAATAAAACTGAATCCATTTAGCAAACAACTTTTCTTTTTCGCCAGGTTCAGTTCTAAAGAGCAGTTTCTTAGTTTAAAAAAATTGACCTGAAGTTGAAAAGATGAAAGTTTGGAAAAGAAAAATTAAATAAAATAATCCTCGACTATTTCACGATGAGCTGACTTCAGACGCATAATTTCTATGCCTCTCCTGCTCTTTCACACAGATCCAGTGTGAAAACTGGGTTTACTGGTCAAGGGTGAATCCAACACAGCGCACTCCCACTTTCACAGAAATCCTTTGGTTTCTCCTCTGTTCAGCTTCCGCTAATCTGATGAAATCAGAATTGTAGCTCCATTTCCTGCTCTGTTTCTTCCTCGTTTCAGCTCCCTGCTGTTTGTTTCTGGGATATTCTCATCCCTGCTGAGTGTATATTTTAGTCTCTTTTAGAAGAGCCCTGATCATGTTTCTTTTTCTCACACTATCTGTTACTGACGCCTGCTATGGGAATCGCCAGCCGGCCGCGAGAGCCCAGCGCTTCGAGCATCTGGGCAGTTATCGTGAGCTAATAGAATCACTTCAGCAGCTCATGTTAACCGTGGTTAACAATCGCTTGTTTTTACTCCTTCACACTTCCTTGGATCTTAAAGGAAGAATGGCATTGAAAAGAAGCATTCTGTGCCTATAAGATGGACTAAATTTAGCAGTGGCATAAACAAGGAGAAATCCCCTGAACTAAAAAAAAGAAAGAGAAAAAGAAAAAAAATTATTATCTGAAATATGTCTTTGTTTACTGTCCAGGCTAAATGGATTGTGTCAAGAGGAGTTAGTTCATTTCTGTTCCCTCAGCTGGGGAGCCTCATATGAACATGCAACTATGAAAATAAGATTTATTTATTGTTGCAATGATGTAAAACTGACACGATGGTATCTCACCCCACTGACAGGTCAGGAATGGACCCAGTCTTCTCCTTCTCCCTGCCAGCCAAGGTGTCACAGCCTGTGGAGGCCTGTGCCTGGAGCTGCTCCAGGGCTTGCCCAGCTGCCACCACACACTTCTGCAAAATAGAGGTCAAGTCTGCAACCAGCCTGACCAAGAGGAAGCTGCTGGGCTTCCAACTAAGTGTATTTATTATTTATTAGATTGTAAGGATGGACAGACTAACTTTCCAAATCTGGGAGGGCAAACAAAACCAAAAGAGATGGGTGAGACAAGAATGAAGAGTACAACAGGCCTCTGAAAACGTGGGAATGACGCTCCATACTGCCAAACAACTGCTAAGCTGCACAGCCAGATGCCTCCCAGTATAGTTATTACTAATTCCTACCTCATTAACTAATTTTCTGATCTCCACCCAGAAAAGAACTTTTTTTCCCTTGTGATCCAACACACAAGAGAGGCTGTCTCTAATTCAGCCGTTCTGCTAAGTCTTGCAAGAATGCTGCCATAGGATCATGGGTGATGATCCAAGAGGAAAGATGCTTTAGTTAAATACATATTGCTCCTGCCATTCTGAATCAACATCCCTTGAGGGGACAGAGGTTTTTCCTCATCCCCTTCTGCCACCTGGCTGGGCAGCTCACACGTCTGTCTCTAAGCTGCGTGGCCCAGGTGGGGCAATACTTAACTTCATGGTCACCAGCCCCTCTCCATCTCCAGACACAACAGCGTGTCCCCAGCAGTGCCAATCCATCACTCCTGAAGCCAGCAAGGTTACTACCTGCCTGTAAGGTCTTTCTTTGCTAGGGAACGCCTAATATGCTACTTGTTCTGGAAAACTCCCTCAGGCAGCTACATGCCTGTGAAAAAGTCGAGTTGCCTCTGGGGCAATGTGCTTCTAGGGCCCGGATCTGTCTGCAAGTGTGCTTTGGAGGCGGAAGAAAGGCTTGTCACTGATCCCAGCGCAGCTGGCAGGGCTGCAGCTGAGCTGCGAACGAGCTACAAATTAGTCCAACATTTAAATGCTCGCTTCTAAAGATAAAAGCCAACTAAGCCTCACACAGTAGCTTTTCCTAAGGAATGGGAAGTGTCTCTAAGAATAACCATAGCTGCTGTGGAGCGGTCGGGGTTCATGAGAGCTGCCTGACATCACGCCAGGAAGCTTCACGCTGCAACGCGATACTTTTAGAAAAGACTTCACTGCCTTACTGGTTACCATTACCAAACATCACGGCATCATCCTCACAGACAGAGCCCTTTATAGCTCACATGTGTGGAGCCAGGTCTGCCTGCTTCCCAAAGATGTTAAGATGCCACCTAAAGCTCCAGCTACATGAGTACTTTATGCTTTAACCTCTGTAGAGTACCTTAAAAAGTGGTGCCACGGCAGCTGTGTCCGGATGGACGGCTCTCCCTATCCCAACACCAATGGGCAGCATTCAGGGACACTTGAGTTCCAGCAGAACAAGACAAAATGACCAGAAACTTTTATCAGGAAGAAACAAAATGAGAATGTAACCCACATAATCCAGTCCTCAAGTGACTGTGATTGTTAACAGCCTTTTTTTAAAGAAACTGCAGAACTAAGCTTAAATAGAACATATTGATGTACTGAGTGACAGAAGTTCCTCACTGGAATAATCACAGAATGTAGACAACCCTCCCTTACAGATGTACGTCTTCTTCCTCATACATTTCCCCCCTCGTGTATTAATGTATGTGATTAATGTTTTTGTGTTTTCAGCAAAAAAAAAAAAAAAAAAAAAACAAAACAAATGAAACAAACAAAAAACCCTCTAGAAATGCAAATCAAGGAGTAACGTTCAAAGTATATGGTTTATATGCCTGAAAATGTTTGTTTTGACTTTCTCTTACTGAGACAAATGTTAAAACTTCTAAGAACATTTTATGAATTCTTGCCACACTAAATAACATGTTCCAACTCAAGATGTACCTCTAAACCAGTCTTTTCAGTATAAACAAAATGATGTCATATTGACGGAGGGAAGAGCAAAGCCTGGCTGTTTAATTTGGAAGATTGCTAAAAGCGATACATTTAACTCGTCTTGTCTAACAATGGAATGTTTTTATAGTTCACAATACCTAACACCCTTGTTCATATAAAACAAGTCGTCTTGAGTTCCTGTTGAATTAATACACATCCTATTCTTTTTCCGTGTATATCGCAACATTAGGAAAGAAAAATAAATGTGTATCAAAATAAAATCCCATTTTCATCCAACTGCACCAAATGCATTTAACATTTTAAAGCATTTACAGAAGTAGATTAGAAATCTACTTCTAGTAGAAGTAGATCAGAAATCTACACAGAACACATAAGAATACAAATGTTTCAGTTATGCTCTAGCTGTATCATGGATGTCTCCAGATACTACAGTTTTCAGTCCAGTGTTATTTTCCCCCATTTGTGGTGCTTGTGTCGCTCCTCCTATTGTTTTCATTTTGTATCTTACTTTCCTTTTCCATGTCTTCTCCCTTCCCTAATTCTCTTTTCCCCTTCTTCCTTTGCTTTTGAGTTTGGTATTGTTTTCTCCCCTTAATTTTCTGTCTCTCTAACACCATTTCTCTGCTCTGCATGGCTCACCACTGTACTCAAGGTCCCTTATTTTCCTCTCCTCATGCTTTACTGACACTGCAGCCTTTTGAAGGATGACAGGTATGTACAAAGCCCAATTCCTGATTGGGCCTTCCATGCACAACACACCCTCTCGCCCACATATTAGAGTTCATTGCATTACAAAATGTGTTGATCTTTGGAAACGGGAACACTATTGATAAGAAAAAACATTCTTATAGATGTCCTCTCCAAAACAGCAGATAAGCTCTGACAACTCTCCATATTATCACCTCATGGGATGATGAGAAGTGCACTGTGTGGAAATGGGGATACAGAAGCAGAAGAATTATGATGGAAAGCCAAACCAAATACTTATTTTTATGCATATCTGCAAAAGCAGTTACCACCTTCTTCAAGAAGATCTAAAATGGAAGAATAAGGACAAGCACACATTTGAAAACACTGAAAGCCTATAGTCAAAGTTTACAAATTAAAAACATTTACTGCCTAGCCTATTAAAGGAATAATCCTCAGACAGATGTGCTTCATCAATACAGATTAATTTGCACAATGCTGTCCCTTAAACCAAATCAAACCAACCTAAACCAGAATACTACAAACTACAAGTTGTTTAAAATGTAGTTAATTCCTAGTTAACCTTCTCAATTTTTAACAAGCATGAATAAGTTCCACTAAATATGTCCATAGCCAGTAACAAGTATGAGAACACCAGAAGTTTAAGTTTAGTAGACTTCCTCACCATTGTACTCCATGTCTTTCTAGCCATGCCCAGAAGGATCTGTTTGAAGGAGGAAGAGTAGTTTAGTTCCTAAAGCTTACTTAATCATTTCCCTTTCCACTGCCATTGTAAACTTCAGCTTTTTCCTGAGACTGCAAACATCAACAGGAAGCCCATAGTACTCTCACAGTATGAAGGGCTGCAGGATAATACTGTATCTTCACTAGATACACAATAGGACCACAGTCTTAAACAGACTAACCAACTAACTTCAGCGTGATTAAACTCTGGAATGTTTACTAATAAAGCCTTTATTAATCAGCCTTCTGCATTTCTAATTAAACCCAGAACCTTTATTAAGCAGAGATAATGACTGTTTTGGCTAAAACCATGCCAATCCTTTTTTCAAAAGGTTATGGAAGTAGGAACCATTGCAGCTGTTTTACACTTCAGCCAATTCTTTCTTGAGGGAAGTATGTTGACTTCATGTTGGACAGGCAAAATAGTAGGCTGACCAAGGCATGATTTTTCTGTTACTAACACCTAATGTCCCTGTACTGCTGGGACATTAAAAATTTGAAGATAACTGGTGCTCTGAGAAACTAAGTATCTAGGTAGAAAATTCAACTGAAGACCAAAAATATAAAGAGCTGCCATTTGAAGAGGTGCCAGAAGTAAATCATCATTTACAGTATAAAGAACTAAAGTGAGTGGTTCAGCAGCACTGAGATTCTGCACAAGGTTTGTGTCACATGTTTCATTCAATAAGGCAATCAAGATGATTAGGCAGTGTAGGAGAGGCTCATTAATGGCCATAGCAGACACTGAGTCAGCTCCTCATTTATAACCAATGCATCTGGACGTTTTTCATTTTTGGGGGTTTTAATTTAGAGAAGTGAAATTTATATGGACAGAAAATACACACATGTATTGTAGAACTTGTTTTTGTTTTAAAGCTGCTATTGACTTTACTGAAGAAAGTGGTACTGGCAAAAATTATTTTTAAAAATAGTGTTTCAAAGTTCACATGCTTCCTTTAGTTAGTTCCTTTACTTTAGGTCCTTAATTACAGGGTGAGAATTTAGCTAAGGATTTTATTTTGAAGATACTGAAGAGAACACCAAAGCTATAACTGATGACAATACTCAGGAGTATATCTTTAGCTTCAAAGACAGAGAAATTTTGCATACTAATCACTGGCATTTTGGAAGATTCAGAGTTATAGAAAGCAAAGATGAGAACTATGAGAGAAATGCACTGGATTGGTAACAACTGTGGCTGAGGTTGTGAAACAGCAGCCTTTTAATGAGAACAAGGAGTGTGATTTGGTATTCTATCCATTTTAACCAGGTAACAACAGTTATCTCAGTTAACTCACAGTTAGTAAGCGAGGAGTCCCTTTTTCCTGTGCCCTGCAATGCATATGCAAACTGAAAACAGGGTGTTTCCCGTTTCATTACACATAGAAATTTCACTGTGTGCACACATCCCTAAGCATGCCCAAGCACTTCTTTCTGTTTCCCTGACTTGAACACAGGCACTACAGTCTTAAACAAGAGCAACAGAAATATTGCCTAATACTGGGGCCACACAACAAAAAAGCGTAGATCAGACTTACTCTGCAAATGACATTTGGATGACCACAGAATTTCCATTAAAAAAAACCCAAAAAATTTAGTTGAAATCCTGGACCCACACTGGAAAGGTTCACCTGGCCAAGACTAAGTCTTCACTGAGTAAATAGAAAAGATTTCTCTGCAAAGACTGCCTGGAAAAAAAGCCTTCACAAGCCCATAGCCACACAACACTGGAAATTTTAAGGCCTGTATTTAAATACAGTAGTTATAAAAAAGGAAAGCTAATTGAACAATAAAGGGGGAAAATCAGAAACATCTCAAGAGAGATGCCTCCTTGACAATAAAAGTGTGATGTTCAGGTCCTCCATACTGCGATCAATTGTTCCTGTCATTTGAACTGGGAATTTCCTGAAAAGATTCCTTCATCTGGTGCCAACTACACAGCACTCAGCTGTCTGTATGTCTTAGAGGGACAGTGAAGGAAGAGCAGTGTCATACCTGGAAATCAGGAAAATTCAGTTTCTCAATGGCTGTGACATACTAACGCCATCAAACAGGGAGAGCATGGCTGGAGATGGGCAGGTCTCCCCATTCTTGTGTCTCTGTACACAACAAAGCTTCTCTTGAGCTCTCCAGACTGAATTGAACAGAGGATCATTCACAGACCTCTGCTTGAAGGTTGCCCATTGTGGGTCAGGGTATGAGCTGGTATCGCAGGAGGAGACAGACTGGGAGGATCCACCAGTGAGCAGGGTGGGTTCTGAATCCCACTGAGGACAGAAGCTGAGCAACAGCTCATCTCATTATTGATCAGGCCATCACAGGACCAACAGACTCTGTAATTTGTCTGTGGGAGGAAAGAGAAATAAAGGACCATAAAGATCTGTACAGCGCAAGTGGCACAGCAGCGTATTACAGGAGCTCTCCCTCCCCCTGGTAGCTCAGTATCTCCTCGTGGTGGAATGGGAGTGTTTTATTTTTGTTTTCATTTCCATTAGAGGATGACCTTTGCTACAGATAGGTTGATCTGCTGCAGAGCCAACATCCGCCAGCTTCCAGGGCTTGTGCTTCCCCAATAGCAGCAGAACTTTCTGCTGCTGCAGTTTCCTTATTTGATCATGACTCCATAAATCAAAAGTGACCAAAACGGTTAAAAAACATTTGGGTGAGAACTCACAGCAGCTGAAGAGAGACCAAGACTGAATCATTGCCTGATGCAATTTCTGTAAACACAGTTGAGCTCATTGTTGTGTTAATACCAGCCCCCCACAAAAAAACCCAAAAAACAAAATAAAACAAAACAAAACAAAAACCCCAACAAACAGCCAAACCCAATCAAAATATTTTTAATTGCACAAACATTGCTGTGAATACGTCACTAAATGCCAAATGAAAGATGTATAGAGGAGCATATTTCTCTTGGAAACTGACCAAATGAACATCTGGTGGCTGAGTCTTCTGGAAAAATCCATCAGAGGATAATGACAGCACCATTAGATGCACCACCATAATTAATACTGTGTTTCGATGGGTTTAAACATGAAAAGTGCTGAATGCTGCTGTGAGATGCGTTCTCAGATCACACCTAGTTCAGCGAAGAGTGAACCACTGATTGTTGGAAAGATATGCCAAGGAAAGGATGACGCACCGCTCCTACACTGATAAGCAGTCACTGCTAGCTGGGGTCAGACAGCAGGACACAACAGAAGGACACCTGCTCTGACCCTGCATGGTATTCGTTACCTTTCAAAATGTTTTGAAATTACCAAAAAAGAATTTTAAAGCTAAACATTGAAGATTAACACAGGAAATAATACCAAATTTCAGACTGGTCCTGCTGCTGAAAGGGTCAGAACCACTCTGCTGTACTTTCAGGGTTTGTTTTGTTTTGTTTTGCTTAATAATGCTCATAGGATGTCCATTATAAAAAGGGACTTTCAAGCATATATACACAATTGGTTTTAATGGTTGATTTCAACAAGAAAACAGGATTTTTAACACTTAGTATGATCCCTATGTTGTGGGAAGTGTGATTGTTACACAATATATGGCTTTTGTATTAGATGCAGTCAGTTAATTTCACAGCTGAATTATGGCCCCAGTACAAAATCACTGAAATTCCACTGAAAGAATTCGCCCACAGAGAAAACTCACCTGCAGTGAAAAGCCCACCTGAATAAATTACTTTTTTACCTTTGCAGTGTAGGTACAGAATAACGCAATCATAGAAATATTAGTAAAAGTGAACTTTGAGGGTTCTGTGTCCCCGCCAGAACTGCCATGGATAATAAACAAGCCACGATTCTGTCTAACCAGCTCTTGAAAAGTTCCAAGAGCCTCTGGCCAACCTGTTCCAGCATTGCCATACCTTCGTATGGGAAACATTTCTCCTAACATGCACTTAGAATCTTCCCAAGGCACCTCTTGTGGTTGTTGCCCCTTGCTAGACTGTCACTGAGCAGTTTGGCTCAGCCCTTTCCTAATTACCCTTCCTGCTCTCCTTCACATTGAAGAGGTAGAAAGGTGAGAAACAGCACAGCAAAATCCTTTAAGATACAGCATCACTAAGCAACCTTTCATCCATGATACTGTTTAAAATCTTTGAAGAAATAAGACTTTTCTACCCACCTGTGTGTTCTAAACCTCATTTTTCCTATGCCAAAAGCTACCCTGAAACATATCGGAAAAGTATTCCCATAAATTATGCATATAAATAATTTAGGGAATATTAATAAAAAAAGAAAGCATCTATGTTCCCCAGGTCAACAAAAGAAATAGTAAGCACATTTAAACAGGGATTTTTTTCATATATTTTTAACAGGAGTTGTATCCGAGAATACATTTTACAATTGCTAAAGACATGGTTTTAGATCATTAATTAGATCATTAAATGAAAAGCACTGTGGTCACAAGATGCGAAGACACATTATGGAAAAATCTCACTCTGCCATCTTTCAAAAAAAATGTGTCAGCAGCCTTAATGCCAGATTAAACACTGTTTGTCCTACCACAGCCAGCACAAACTGTATATTGTGAGCTAACCCAAGTATCCTCTAGCCAGATCAAATTTACCCTGAGTGCTTTGATAGCACATAGATCCGATATTAACGCTGGTGAAACCACAGCCCACATTGTCAGACAACTACATAATGCAGCTGGGTGATTTTATAGATACATGATTGTACCTGCATAAAACCTCCAACACCTGTGGAATGTGCCTCACAAATGTGCTGAATCCTGAAACTCAGGTAGACATTCATCTCTTTTACCATTCACTTCCAGAACCAATTTTTGATAGTATTAAAGTTGTGGATAGCTCCTCATAGTGCCAAATATGGCTCAGTTAATCAAATGAAATGTTCTTAAATATTTAGGGTAGCTTATAGACTGCTATCTTCCCACATTTAAAAATTAAAATGGCTTATTTCATTATGCAGAAATCAACTGAACACACAGTTCTGTCATACAGCAAGCAACTCAAAAGAATTATAGCTAAGTGGTTTGCACAGTCTATATTTAGTGATTCTTACTTCCAAATACTTAGACACTAGATCTGTCCTTAAAGTATTCTTAAAAGGATTGGCAAGTATGTCTATGTGTAAAATATGATAATCCTATGTTAATTCTCCTCCTTACCACTCTGTAGATGCCTGGGAACAAACCATTGTAAGCATTAAGCTTGCTTGAGTTTGCACTGCATTTGTATTCATTAACCAGACTATTAGTGAGAGCATTTTAGAATTCTCTGACTTTTCCAATAGCCGTGTATGTACATTCACTGGCTGTATTATTTATCTGTGTGAGTGTACATCTACCCACCCATCCGTCTCCACTCCTGCATGCATACAGATCAATATGTGTCCCTGTATATTTATGTCTTTCACCATTCTCAAGACATTCAGTCTACTTCTCTGGCACCAACTCTGGGAAACTACTGCTTTAGCTAATGCCCGTCTGACTGAAAACAGAGCTCCATGCATCATTGACAGGAACCAAGGCAAAAAAGTAGAACAAACAGATGGAGGTGCAAGAAAGGGAAGTATTTATGCTAAATTCGAGAAAAATAAAGGGATTAAGGGGATGTCACAGACTAGATGACTTAAGAAGGGGATTTCTTCTGAAGAGGGGATATTTCTCTGTTAGAATAGAAATCTATCATGTATGCTAACCAGGGTTAATTCTAACATCTAGAACAAATCTAAATCTTAAACCCAAGATTAAGAGTTGGCTTGTGGTGTCTATTGTATCTGTCAATGGCTTTAAAAACCAAGGAGAAAATATTTTATGTTTGGATTCAGCCAATACAGTAATATTATTTATAGGCTGCCTCAGGAGCAATAATAATTTTACATGTTTTTCAGTACTCAACAGAGTATTTTCAGTAATTTGAATTATTTTAACATGTTCAAATTTATTTCCCACCCTCTTTTAGAGACACTGGATTAAGGAGCCAATCTCCCTTCTTCTCACTGTCACTCTGCATTTGTAGTTGCAGACTAAGCCTAACCCTGCAGCCATGCATGTGTAGGGCTATCACACAAGCAGTGAAGCAATTACTTCCCTAAACCTTCTGAGCTAACTGTGCTGAATCTGGTTGATCTTTAAGGTCCCTTCCAACCCAACCTATTTTGTGACTCTCTGGCACCAGACCCCACATCTGATCAGGATGTTGGTCTAACACAGACCTACTGTCCCCGTGGTTTTATCTCCAAGGGGTCTGACCACTTATGAATACCTCCACCCTTATTTCAAACTAAACCAGAACACAAAGAAAGACAAAGAAAGCCCCATGGCCATGGTGATCTCATGAAAGCATACCTGCCTTATATTTAAATCAGTGATTGAGCTCCTGTCCTGCTGTGCCAAGTATTTCCCAGAGAAAATAGCTAGTGTATCCATGGGACTTCTCTTCTGCTACTACGTTGTCCCTCAGGCACAAATAGCACAGGGCTTACATGCAGACTCAAAAGTTATACCAACATCCATGCAAAAAACCCCACACTACTACATGATAGCTTTTAATCTGATCCCATGCTTAACGCATCCATGTGAATCCCTAGTGCTACTAGGATAAACATCTCAGAAAACAGAAGTTATTTATTTCTAAGTAAATAATTCTTTTCTTCTCCACCTGTCAGGTATAAGTGAAAGACAGAAGCTGAACCACATGCTGAATAAGATGATTTGGGTTGCATTGTCAAACTCACCACCAACTTCTTGTATGACTTGGAAGAGGGCAGTCAATTCTGAGGTGTTCCCTGCATACAGAAATCCCCCGGATGGCATTTTAATGGGAGGAATGCTGGCTTTGCTACAAAATTCTGCTCTGAAATTACAGAGAAAAGGTGAGATTTACTTAGGCTGTAGTTGTATTTGCTATAGGGTATTGCACATCTAATACCTGGAAGGTAAGAAAAGCAGAGAGAAGCTATAAGACTGCAGTGAACTGAGTGTAATGATAACAATTGTGGTGATGCTAGGGAGAAAGCACCAGCATTACCGCCTGCACAGCACAAATGCAATGGGGGAATCCAGAGTATTTACAGATGTTCATCAAACAGTAAAGCCTCATTGCACTCCACTTGGCAGGAAAACAATTCCATTCGCATTTCTCATGATTCTTTTATCATTGACTTGGATTTAGCAGAGTATACTAACATTTCATCCCTGATGAAGGCACAAGACTGGGAACATTGGCATATTTTGTGAGTATAATTCATTTTTTTGTTCTGGTTGGAATGCAGCGCAGTGCAACGTTACTGCTGGGTGAACACCTGTAGTTAGAAAACACTGGTTTGCTCAGAGGGCCCAAAACATGCCAAACTGTTCCCTGGAAGGAGATTTGAAAAATGAGCATTAAAAAAAAAAAAATTAATCCTCCCATGCACAAAAAGAAATAGAAAAGCAGGCATGGAACTATTCTTTCAGCGCCAGATGTCAAAAAGACAAAATCAAGAATCTGAATCTCTTGGGGATGAATTTCAGCTTTGTCTGTAGGACAAACCAAGGCTTATCTCAAACATTGTAGGATCCAGTTCCTCAAAGCACCAAAATACATACTTATCCCAGTTTCTCAAAGTACTAAAATGTGTAAAAGTCAACAAGAGTAGTGCAAGGAACAATACTGAAACCCTTTTCTTTGAGATAGATTAATTTCACTTTTATGGGAAAATGTCATCTAGAAATGAAAGGGTTTAATTTCAAACTGTCAAAACATTCTATTTAATTTGAAAAATATCCAAATATGATTTGGCTGCAAATATTTTAGACAGTTTTGACTTACAGAAACAGTGCACATCTTTTTAAAACATGTTCTGAATATTTGACTTAAAATTGCAGACAGCCTTTACCATCATGAAACTCCTTTCTCAGAAAATATCTGTTCCTTGAGTAAAAGGACTCAAGGACTTTATTTTCATGCCAGAATATTAAAATTCTGCTTTCCAAAAAAACCATGCTCACATCCACTCCTTAAAAAATAAATTCTAAAAACAACACACTTCATTTTTGTCTTCTCCTGTTTTGTCCTCTACTACTGAAGCCCAACAGACGCATTAATGAGACTGAAGCTCATTCAAATTAATTTTGTTTGTATAATCTGCTTTACCTTGTCTTTTGTTACTGTTGACATTGTGAAACATCAACTCTGTGTTGGTGAACTGCAGTAAAATAACAGGTAAGTTACATGTTCTTGAGAATTTCCAAGTTCCTTTTCATTTGTTCTACTCCCTAGATGATGTTATCTGCCTTTAATTTACACAAAATTTCCTTTCCTCTTTGACATAGCACACAGTTTATCAGTCTTGTACGGATGTTCTAGATGATTCCTCATCTCTCCTTCCACTGCTCTCTACCATGCAGTTTGCCCTCCAGCCATTTTACTGTTCTCGCCCATTTGTGCTTCTCTCCTGCATCACCTTTGACACTTCACCCCTTCAGTGGTTTTCCTTCACTGATTTCCTTCCAAGCTGTGATTAAACAATACCAGATACAGCAAAAAGGGTGAGAAAATATAACTTCATTTGATCACTTCAGCTTCATCCACACAGTGAAAAAAAAAAAAAAGACAATTAAGCAGTTAAGTATCAAAGTCTAAGTGTGATGAAACTAAATCAATGGTGATGGATATATTTCTGAGACAGGGGTTACTTACATACATCTGAATTCAGAATAAGGCCCTCTATGTAACTATAAAATAACTTGACATGTTCTTTCAGTACATAAGTTTCCTATTGCAGGTTTACAGCAAATAGAAAACAATACTAAAAACCAAAACTTTGGCCAAAATATTCACGTCCCAAAATAATGCTGCTAATTAACACTGAAACACAAAGTGTCTAGAAAAATAATTTCGAACTCTCATGTTTGCTACCAACAAATCTTAATAAAGCATTCCTCCAAGAAGGCTATCAAGCACAACCCATAATATTTTTACCAGTATGCATCTACATTAAATCCTTGTATTAGTCTAAAAATAACAGCATGAGATACACTGGCTTTCATGTTCATCTATTGCACCGAGGTTCTTGGTGTAAGAGTCATCTCATTAATGCTTCAGAACACAGTATAAATACTCATTTCAGAAAAAAATTATAAAGAATAAACCGAGTGATAATGCTGTACGGTCTAGTCTAATATACATTATGATTACCTAAATGCAATGATAAAAGAGCAGATTATTTCCCCTCTCATTTTTTGCAATAATCTCATGTAGTTTAAATTATCTACATCTATCAACTCCACACACTGGCCAGGGCTGCAGCAGTGTTGACCACATCCACAGAAGTCAATTAGTTATGCCAATTTGCTCCAGCTGAGAATCGATTCTCGGTTGTCTTTATGCTTCCTATAGAATGTTCTGTAGGAAGCATTGCTTTAATGAAGCTTGGTCAGCATGTATGGGAAATGTCAACATTAAATTCCTTCTCACCAGCTTTTGGACTTCTTAAAATAGTTTTAAAAAATCCAATCTACCACCTAAAAAACCATAGGCTTTCATTGAAATTGCAGACAAATTTAAAATTAACTCTAAAGGAAGAGGCTTCAACATTATCAATCTAGTAAAACTATTATCCTTTTTTTCCTTTGGCAGGTTTTCCTAAATTTGCAATTAAATCATTAAAACTATTCTTGTCCAGATGCTGTTGATGAGAAACTATCACAAGAAACAGAGCAAACAAAAGAAAGATCATAAAATACATTAACTTTTACTAGCCATGCTGCCATGCATTAGCATTTTTAATAATGACCTCATTACCGTTTAGTTCAATAAGCAAACAAAAACTGTTTATTTGATAATTTATTTATTCTAAAATAGCGCAGCCTTTTTTATGTGTCCTTGTTATGAGCTCACTGACGTTAAAGGCACCACTACAATCAGTTAAGTAATTATCATAGGATAAAAGCTTTTACCATGAAAAAGTTTTGTTTGAAAAAGCATGAACTGCGATTCTCATTGATAGCTTTCACCAAGTGCAGGATTCAGTACATTGTAGCACAAAGGCCTAGATTATCTCCCTCTGTTAAAGGCTTAAAATTCTACAACCAGACCATGCCAGTTACCAGTATCAGATTATGATAACAAGATCATGTTCAGTTATAAAAACAAGTGTCTAAACTTTTCTCATGTCACTTTCTATCTAAGTCCCATTGCAGTTGTGAAAGGACCCATCTGAATGTGTGTAGAAGCTCATTTTAAAGCTAGCTCTTTGAACTGGATTCATGGGGTATTTGCATAAGAAGATTTGGGTAAAAAGAATGGGCTGGTGCTGCATCTGCCCATTAATATGCCTGCTAATTCAGCACATTGTAAGCCTATTGATGTATCACAAAAGGCTCAAATTCAAGGACAGTTATCCTATTGCCATTGTTAGGGGTTGAATTCAAGTAATATGTTCACTATAGGAATACAGTTGTTACAATTAGATATTTTTCTATAATGGTATAAAGAACTGACGACAATCAGAATTACAATAACACTGATAAAACTTTAGAATTCATGAATTCTATTATTTTAAAAGATGCAGGTGCTGATTAATTTTGCTTTGCATAATACTTGGACCTTGAGTGCTGGAATACTTAAAGAGCAGCAGCAAATTGAGGCAATACAACCTATCAAAGCTAGTAGTCTCCCTTTAGTGCCAATGCACATTTATCTTGCTTATGAGAGTTTTAATGAAAAATTAAAATACTAAACTGAGTTGCAACAGAACGGAGGAGACCTACACCGTGAGCACAAGAGGTAGGTATTATAATCTTGCTTATGAAAAATGCAAAAGCATCACTTGTGCTATCAGGGGATATCCTACATGGAACATTTTTATGGTGAATATGAATTGCTTAAAAACACTGTATACTCACAAATGGAAAAAAGAGCAGAATCAGTGATTCATGCAGAAAGCACAGAGCAGCCGCTGCACCAACTCCGCAGTGGATTCAGAGCAGACACTGAGGCACACAGGGAAATAAAAAGCTGCTAGCTGAAGTGCTGTAAAGAGTTTTTAAAGCACGCTAAACAAAGGAAATGCTAAAGAACAGGCTAAATGGAAACAAACGCAGAAAACAGCAAATTAAGTGTAGTTAAACTTAGTGCTTCAAGGTCCTGAGTTTGCGTGTGTTTAAGCCCAGAGCGCGCGGCTCGTAGGGGAAAGATGAGGGCAGCAGTGTGTGGGTCGCAGGGATTTTCTGAGCCGGGCTGTGGCGATCTCCTCCGCCCCGGCCCAGGAGAAGCCCCGCTCCGCCGGGGACCCGCGGCGCCCCGCGCTCCCACACTGCCGCATTGTCCGGCCGCTGGCCGCGGGGGCACGCACACATTTTTCTCACTCCGCATCCCTCAGAGAAGACATCAAAGACCGGAGAGATGTGCTCTTTGTGTTGTTTGGTCTCTGACTCTCAACATGTGGTTTCGCAGGCCCAAACATCGGCACCTTTTAACCTATTCTGTTCAGCTTAGGCCTCAGCTCCATTTGAGCATTAGGGAAACTATAGTAACCAATAATCTGCCTGTTCCTGAATAGAAACTATGTACCTTGTCACACAAGAGCCTGAGGATCACCATTCGGGACAAGTTCCTTTACAGGCTCTCGGCTTTCTTCCTTGGGGCCCGGCCTGTCCTACTGAAAAGGTGTCAAAACCCTTCGCCTTTCTGCGACGGGGGATCTGTGTTAATGTTAATTTATATTTAACAAATGGGATATTGTCCCTCAGAATGTATCAGTATTTGATGATCTATTACAAATGTTTTCATCAAGTCATAAATGTGGGCCCTTGACAAAAGGCGAAAGGTCTCTGGAGGGAGCCGGACGGCGGCGGGGAAGGCAGGGACCTGTTGCACTGTGTCCGGGTGTGTGTTTTTCGGCGCGGACCCAGCCCCATGCAGGTGGTGACAGCAGATCTCCCACCCGCCCCAACACCCCGTGCTGGGCACCGAGGCCAAGTGACGCGTCCAAACTCAGCAGCGAAGTGAGCAGCAAAGCCTCCTCCCAGGCCCGAGTGTGCCGAATCAAACGCTTTCTCCATCAGCAAGCTGCAGAGCGAACTTTGTTAGTTGTTGGTTTTATTCATGTATGTATTTTGTAGAGATCTGATCTCCCACTTAATGAGCCTCCCCCCAGGCACAGGGAGAACCTTATCACCAGTCCTATTTTTCACTCACTCAATCTCTAATCCAGCACTGCACTGTCTTGTTATTAGCAGGAAAAACAACAACAACAACTATGTATATCGTGTAGATCAGAGCCAGGAAAGAAAGGAACAAATGTCAAGGGTTTGAAGAAGCAATTCCAACCCAGCTTCATTTCATCTCCGTCACTCTCTCCTGACTGTCACGCAACAGCCGCCTGCTAACACATTTCCCTCTACAAAAAAAATGACATTTCTGCTTTCTTTATAATAGTTTAATATTAATAGGGAGGGGAGCTAAATTGTTGACACTGCAACCAAAATACCGTGCTGCAAACCAAAGTATTTGGTATGAAACTCAAGACCTTCTGCATTAAGCTCTCTCACAGTGACCTGACATAAACTGGCAACTGGCAGCCGTCTGCTTTTGGCAGCTTGGCATATTTGGTCATTTATTGGGTGCATGTGAAGATCAAATGGGTTAAGATTCTTCTCCTTAAACAGCAGGGAAAAGAACATCAAAAAGGTGTAAATTTCATTTCCCCAGTTTTGATTAAGTCAAGCATGAAATGAAATGTAATACTCTCAAGTGGCAAGGGTTTATACTATTGATGTTGTTACTTCTGCTTCACAAAGCCCAATCAGCCGACAGCGAGTTGAACAAGCTAACAGAGTTTCAGGGTGGCCAGATGGAGGGTTTTTACTATGGTTGAAAAGACAGCTTAGTGCTTGCCTCTTCAAGCCAAGTCAATGCCAACTGTGTGAAATCCTGGCCATTCTACCCCTTCTTTTTTTTTTTTTTCTCCCTCGTCTCAGTGCTGGTGGCTAGCACCATACAGACCTGATAAAAAAAACAAACCCTTAAGCAAAACAAGGCATTGAATGAATATTTTTTATCAGAAGCATTGTTTATCTTCCCCTCAAAGTGCAGAGATTTCTGAATTCCTGATGCGGACCAATCTTACTACAGTATTTAAGCAAATGGGAAAATCTATTGCATTTAAATGCTATCTGAAAAGAGGCCCTTGCAAGATTTTGGTAGTTTCTCTGAGATTAAAGTCATAATGCTATTTGTTTTCAGTAGTGTGGTGAAGCAAAAATCTACTCGCGTGCTTTGAAAGTAAATGAAGATTTAAACTGTACCTTGTTCGTCCATTAAGGGAAACTAGAGTTAATTCAGGACGCTGCGAGATGCACATTGAGAAAGTCCTTAGATCTAGATACAAAAGTAACAGGTCTTAAATTGAGTGTGGTCTTACTTCGTTAGGAAATTTGTCCTTTTTTTATAGGTGCTTTTTCAGGCCCCTTGTTCCCACTACATTCTCAAATTTAATGCTCTTGCCACTATACAGCTGGACTAGAATAGAGTGGCTTTAGTAAAGACTTAATAGAATCTTTAATGCTTCTAACAATCCACTCCCATTGAACTGCATTAAGTAGATATTATGGAAGGACAAAGAGCTAAATAGCTCAACATCAACCTCATTAGGCATGCAGGCAGGCCTTGAACCATTTTATGGGCAAGCCTATTGTGAGTACACTCACCAGGTTAGCTTTAAATTGCAAATGATACCCTGAAAAGGGAAGAGAAGTTTTGGAGAATGGCCTCACAGAAAGAAAATCATTTTAGGCTATAAGAAAATGAAAGGCATTGTTAAAATTGCTCTGACCGTAGCAAATGAAATACATCATGGACTTGAGAGGCTGAATGCTACACTTGAGGGTTTTTTGTTGGCTTTTTTTTTTTTTTTGTCCATTTAGGAATGTGATGCACAGCAGAATATAAACAATATACAATATGTAAGACTTAATAACAGTAGCTCAACATACTATCCTTTGTCTGAAGTTAAAAAATTATAAGAGCACAATAATTAAGTGGAAGGGGAAAGACAAAAAACATCCCATTTGAATAAAAGGCAAAGTGTGAAGTATGTTATCTATTGAAACTTTCCAGCATTGCACTGCTTAATCAATAAAGATTCATTTAGTCTTAGCACTTCTGCGTTCAAAATTTTTATATTAAAAAAAAAAAAGTCTCTCAAGAATTGTTTGCAACTGCAAAGTGCTTTAACAACTGACATTATGATGCTGCAAGTCTGGGAACATATTCCCAAGCAGAGCCCTTCTCTGTCACCTTAGTGGATGAATAATTGTGCCTTTGCATATTCCTTGTCATAAATGGCAGGAATGAAGGGACCCTAAGGACTGCACTGGCAGGATTGGTGCTGTACAAGCAGAGTAAATTAAAACAAGGATTAGAGCAAGTATGATTGGGGATGACAAGCAGGGCAGTTGTCGCCACACAATGTGCCTTTTTGCCCATATGGTCTGTACCAAGCTTACACAGCACAAACCCTCTAACATGGATGCTTATTAAAGCATTCCTTCTTGATCAGGACATAAAGTCCTTAAAGCTTCATGTCATAGGAGAAAAACAGTGTTTCTTTCACAACTCGGGCAGCAGCCTCAAGCTCTATTATTTATGAAGTTCTACATGCAACTGCCCTATCTTTACTTTTCCTTAGATTAATATACAAGAAAGCCCATAAATGTGAAAAATTGAGGTTATAGTCTGCAGTTATAGCTATGCATTGTATAGGTTATTAAATGTGATAGTGAATTAACTGACAACTATATTTTAAATAAAAATCAGACATACAAGATATTTCAAAACTGCCTCCCAAAGTATGGATTTGCAGTGTACACAGACTATGGGTGATTTTTAACTCTGTTTAACTGGATAATGAAGGTACATAATATTCATGCTAGGAAAATATTTGAGTGCTCATAAATACAATATTATGAGCAAAATAGAAGAGTAAGGCAACTTTATTACAGCTTACAAAAGCAGAATAAAGTGATTTTGTTTCTAAACCCTTGTGTCATCTCACATGACATACCTAATTTTCTGTGCCTTAGTTCCCTCATTAGTAAAGTTGAAATAATTACACATTATATTACACATACAATTATACCAAAAGCATATACATGTTAGTATTTCCTTTTGCTGTTTATTTCCCTTTTACTCAAGGATCACACCACTGGTCCTGATTTACAGAAGGGTACCTAGATTCCACAAATGCCCATGAATAATTTTAAGTCGCTGAGAAGAGTTCTGCCTATAGCAAGATACTATTGCAATGATGCTTTCTCAGTCCTGCAATAAGGTACTCAGACAGTGGTGAGAAAACGGAGATATAAGACCTTTTATTGAAATTTTGTTCCTTTGTGGTCCGTAATACAGCTCTATCTGACCTCAACACAACATCAGATTTAGGATGTTCCTTCCAGCTTGATCATTTTCTCAGCCAGAACAGCCAGTTCTGCAGTAACGAACTTAGGAAATCTCTTACATGGAGTAGCATGCAAAACATGGCATTAAACAGGAATCAGCAAAAACCTGGCAGTTAGAACTCTATGGGCACCTTCAGGAATCATCCAGGAGTTCCTGCTAAACTAGACAGAGGTTTCTAATAGAAAACTGGAAGCCTTTTGGGGAGAGTCTCAGAATTTGAAGCAGGACCTGGTAAATTATCTTTGATGATTTTAGCCCCTCCCAAACTTGAGCCACCAGCATAAAAAACATTTTTTAAAACATATGTTATTTCTTGCTATCACTCCTACTTTTGGATACTACCTCTGGAGTACTGGGATTGTTTCTCAAAGCCAAGCCCTCTTTGGGCTTGTAGATTCAATAAAATGAGTAAGAAAACATTCGCTGCTGTGAGTGAATTGTAAGAGCCCACATTTCCCACTTCTCAGTAACTCTTGGCTGCTGAAGCACAGCCCAAGCTCCATGGATGTACTACAACTCCCTCCTTTAGCAGGTGGGTGACTCTGAACTTTTGTAAACATATAGAGTCCCCAATACGCCAATTTTATTGCAACAGCCCCTAGATCCTATATATACACCTACATTTTTAATGCAGAACTTTAAGCTGCCAAAGAACAAGCTGAAAATGTAGCTAGCAGCATCTCAATGATGTGGGCTGCTCACCTCCTTGGTTATATGGAGTCCTTCCTATGTTTAACTTACAAGCATCTTAGACTAGGTCTCTTTCCCAAAAAGAATCCACAGATTTTTTTCTTTTCCTCACAGTTTCTCTTGGCATGTAATTACTGCCACAAATGCTGAAGAGGATCCCAATAACCTGTTAACTTTACTTGGCACATAAAAATCATGGACAATTGTGCTAGAAAACTTCTAAGATTGACAGATGCTACTGCATTTACCTCATCTTTGTGTCCAAAAGTCTTTGAACAATTATCTTTTTTATTTTCAAAGCTGTGTGACTTAGACTACTCTGCATGAATCTCACACTGAATTCAAAATTATTAGGAATTGCACTTGGCCAGTCATTATTTGGATGGATGTATTCATATTTATTAGCGTGGCTGGAGGCCATCCTCTCTCTTCATGCCTAGATTTTGTTAGACACTGAAACAAATTAGAAAATACAAGGTACACCATTTTATGGGTACAAGGGACATTTGCACCACTAACCATGAACATATTTCATATCTTAGTTTCATCTACTTTGCAGTAGTATTTGGGCATTACTCTGCAGGAGCATGGCTACAGGAAAGAGTGGCCCAGTAACTAAAGCATAGAGCCTAAGATTTGGGAAACCAAATTTAAATCCCTGTTCCATAAAAATATCTGGATCATTTAGGTCAAGATACTCGAATGGAGTTAGAAAACATACTCCTGCTAAGCTTCTAACTCTCAATGAAAATAAGTAAGAATTCTAATTTTTTGTAAGAAATGTATTAAGCACCTAAAAATCTTTGAGGATCAGGACTTGAGACTCTCTGTGCTCCAGTTCCCTGACTGTCAAACAAAGATGACTGCATTGCCCTACTGAGCAGGGATATTTTGTACCTGCCCTAGAGTCCCTGAAATGCTCAAGGTTATAGATGCAGGAACCAGATAAGGACTGCAAATATGATAATTTTAAAGAAACATGGTTTAGTATAATTCTATTCCTATATTAATATGGTTGAAAGGGAAACAGCTTTTTAAAAATGCTATGTTGAAGGCATATTTTTCCATACTTGAGAGATCTGCCTTTTGGAACCCTGAATTTTTTTTTTTTTTTCAAAATCTCTGTAAAAACTGATATGATATTTATTTTAAGCATAATTTTAAAAATTCCTTCTAATATTCTTTAAAGTCCTTTTGGAAAGAAAAGGAATAAACAAATTTTAACTGGATTATTTTAGACAGCTACTCAAGCTTTCAAAATGTGTACAATTTCCTGTATATCTGTTCATATAAGGAATTATTGACAAGCCATGAAAAGAGATTCAATGAAGTGAATGTGAAGGACTTCTTATTTCACTCTTCTCACTTAAATTCTAGATTGAGGCTACAAAATCAAATCAAACGATTACACACTCGAGGATATTTCATATAAAGTGACTTCTGCTCAGTCTGATCTAATCTACACTGAAATGTAAAACAATCAGTCTCTAAGAACTTTAAAGTATCACGAGCTTCATTGACTTCATATTACTTAACACTTTAAATGTATTTGAGAATAGGCCAGGAGAAATTCCGTGAAAGGAGGACATCAGGCTTAATGGCAAGGTGATATCACAGTACAAAACTTTAAAGTAATTATTACTGCTCTTATTTTAAAGGCAATTTCCCCCTGCACTCTCCCCTCATCCCTCAAGATTAAATAACATTTTTCAGCAGGCTTCACACCATGTGTAATACATTTCAGACCTGTTGAGTGGATATCCTGAAATTCTTACACCTCCTGATGTCACCATTCCTCTGAAAACACGTGAGCTATGTGTGACCAGACAAAGCACTGTCCCACTCCTGCAAAGGCATGCCTAGGTATGCAGTTAACTTGATGCACTGCAAATTGTCCCATAAATCCGAGTGTGCCTGTAAGTGTTTGTGGGCTTGGAGCCTCAAGGAACATCCACCTACAACTTCCACTGCATTAGGATTGAGCTGAGGTGGGTGACGACTGCCAACTGGCTTCCCCCAGGGTCCACCTAGAGACAGAGCCCAGATCTCCAAATACCTCTTTTTCATTTACTTAGTAAAGCTTTCATGTGATATTTTGACAGAATTGTTCCACCTGTCCTAACAGTTACAAAACACGTATTCCCATCACTTTGCTTTTCAGCACTTCCACTGACTTAAAACAAACCTTGAACAACGATAAGCCTTAAGATAAGGGAAAAGACAGAAGTCAACTTGAACACTTTTTTTTTTTTCTTTTTTTTTGTGGAGGAAGAGATAATTAACTGCAGTGTTCAATGATCTTTTCCAAAACTAAACAGAAATAGGATAATTAAAACCTTATACTGAAATAGCTATTTACATTTTTAAAGTGAAATATATATGACATAACATATAAATCAGCAGCTTATTTGTTTCAGTGAGGATCGACTGAAATGGAAGTTCAGTTTCTCAGTGGAAGTGAAGGTAGCTGCTATCATTATTAAAAGATAAACATGTAGGTACTGAGAAAACTAATTAAATTTTGTTGAGTAATCAGGAAGTCCCTCATGAATATCCTCTGGGGTAGGCCCTAATGTGAAGAGATCTCAATTTTGTGGTTAAATAATATGAAGAGATTAATTAGTAAAGAATAAGCATTAAAGACAATCATGAGAAGATAAAGGTAAATTTTTTTTTTCACATTTACTAGTTTTATAGCTCTACCTGATGAAAAAGCTTTCATTGCGTAAAGCGACTGTTAACAAGATAGTTGTCCGAATTATTTTTAAGTACTTAATTTATTAGCTATATGGTAGAAATAAAAAACATTCCAAGATGAAAACTTAACTTTAAACCAGATTTGCATAAAGGATTAAGCTCTTTCCAGTTCAGAACTACTTTTCAATCTCAAAGTGGGAGAACTGATCTTTATCCGGAATTTCTTTTTGTTCCTCTGGAAGTTCAGTTTAATCCAGCTTTCTTAATTTTCACCTTCTCCCTAAACCTTCTAGGCTTGTTACATGATAGCTAAGGATCATTATCCACCCAAGCTGAGGGGGTTTTCCCTTCATTAATTTCTGTAAGAAGATTACCAGTGCTTGTTTGTTGTTGTTTAAGCAAATGATTTCCCTAAGCAATTTGTTTTTCCAACTGGTTTACACTTTAATGCCCTTGATTGAATTTCAAACAAGAGATCAACTTGACCAACCAACTCTATTTAGGGGGAGTGGAAAAAAGAAACAAGGGGGAAGAACTTCATGTGAACTATTTAAGCAACAAGAGTGCTTAAAAAAGTGCTCAACCATTCAGTCAGAGATGCATCATAATTAGCAGCTCATTCAGGACTTGTTTAGTTTTTAAAGTCAAGGTGACTTTTCTTGAAGACAAAATTCTCTAATTACCACTGAAATGTGCGTGTCACACCTAATAGAGTTTTTTACTCGTTTAATTCTACATATTTCCTCTCCTCCTTCCCCCTGCCCCAAACCTGTCTTCATTGGAAAGGTGTCAGAATTTCTTGTACATTTGAAAAGAGATGGCTGAAGCAAACAACATGATGATTGGGCATTTACTGCTTGCAGTTTGAGTAACATTCTTACTCAAATGGTTATTTTTAAATGAATGCAATCAAGACGATTGTGATTCGGTTTGACTTCAGTTTTTAGGCAAGAAATTAAATATTTAAGCATTCTGGGCTTCTCAGTGAACTTTGTATATATAAATTTGTACAAACAGACAAGCTAAGCAGTAAGAGATATCATCCTTAATTAACCTATTCCTGAGTAATTATCTTGATTTAGATGATATTATATTATTATGTAATTTTTGCATGGGCTAAGCAGCCACCTCAATAAAAAAGAGACCATTAGTCAAATTGAACTCCATCAACCCCACTAACAGTTTGATGATGCCCGTCCACTAGGCCAAGCTGCAAAGTCCATATTCATATACTGAAGTATTTTTATTTGTGGGATTGGAATGTACTTCCAAGCAAAGCTGGCAGAATCTGACTATTTCTACAGGTGAGCACCATTGCTATACCCTGACTACAATGTGACTTGTCAACCAGTTTCTCTCTCCTGTTCCCCTTAGCAGTAACTCCATTTGTTCCACTGCTAGACCAATCGAACAGACACCCCTGGTGCTTAGAGGGAGAAAGCTGTTTTTATACACACTGCACAGGAAGAAAATACATAAAATGAACAGCAATAAAAACCCAAAAGAGCAACCAAAACACAACAATGTGAACAACAAGAAATGAAAAAAACAAAATAGCCAAAAAATCAATATAACTTGATTCTTAAGACTGAAATTGCACTCGTGACCTTTGAAGCTTGAAGAACCCCCAATAGCAGCATCACCTCTACCCAGACCACCTCACCCCTAAAAAAGTGCCAAGCACTACACGGAGAGGCAGCTGCAGTTTTTACCTGACAGCACAAAGGGATCACAACCCACAAATGCTTAGGGAAGAAATGGACAACTCTATAAATACTGGATCTTAACTGAATTGGAATTTTGGACCAGCTACAATGGTGAGATGAAAGAAAAAAAAACAGTAAAAGTGAGTACTAGTCACTGTAAAATCATAAAAACAAGCAAACACAGGAAATGAAATTATTATTATTTATAGTAAGTGTTCTAAATTGACAAGTGAAACCTATTGTTAACATCCAACAAAGGAGTTCAGGGCTGTGCACCCTAAGCAAGGCTCATGGTTGCAATTCTCCTCTGTGATGACCTTACACACTGGCTACTTTACATTCCACTGAGGTCTATGCCAGCTAAGTACCTTGGAAACTTTGAGATATGACCTAATATAAATTAACTGCTATGAGGTCATATTAAAACGGGAGGCCCATCTATTTTAACTTCACTAGCAACAAACAACACAAATAAATTGAACCATGTCAAGATATCAGCATGCTATGGAAATCATCACTGATGAGGACGTTATACTGCATGAGATTCCCTTTCCTTGTCTTTTTTTTTTTTTAATAAAGAGTATCACAGTATTTCTGACGTTGGTGTCAAAAGGTAGATCAATAAACAGGTAATCATTAGTTAAAACCCAGGATATTGATTTGACATTTATCCTGCCACAAGTGTCTCCTTGTTAAGTGTTTCAATAATCTAATTTTGAATTTTTTTTATTCTTTGAGATCCCTGGATTCTGACAGACCCCTATTCAGCAACTTATAACAATGCCACACTAACATAACCAGGAGATGAATGATAGCAGTTCTTCTTTTGGGAGCTTGAGATAAAATTATATGAGCCTATTTCTAAAGCAAATAGACTTTAGAAACAATGAATTTCTGCGTATCAAAATTCAGCACTAAAATCACTAAAAGAAACAGTGTCATCCATTCTAATAAGCATATTCTAATTAATCCACTTTAAAAATTGCATTCAAACCATACATATGTATATATTTGCGACTGGTATATAAACAGTGCCTATATGGTACGAAAAAAATAATCTTAGTTTAGGAACAGGATACACCAACAAATTTAATTTCATGATGACACATAGCATTCTAACAAAGGAATGTTGTCACTTAAAATAATATCCACATTTTAATATATCTTTTCCCAATCTCACCTCCTACTGTCAACACCATCAATTTCAGCAGTGCTCCTTCCCCTCTTTCAACATCAAAATGCGGTCCTTCCAGTATCATTATTATCAACCTGAGCAAACTAAATGTGAAAAGGTGCCACTAATAGGACAGCTTTTGACATCACATCTTGAACCAGAATAAGCAAACAGGCAAGTCAAATCTTCAGGGTCAAGCTTTGAAGTCAATTTTCTGACCCGGGAAATCATGTTCTGTGACAGTGATGACAAACGGTGAACACATGCCTTGTATAAATATGTCTATGAATGTTGCCTTACAAACATTCACAGTCACCATCTCACTGGAGCCAACTATGAAAAGAAAAATGGAAAGTTTACACTTTGAACATCCACTGTTTGACACGCTGCTTTAACAAAAAAAAAAAAATTCAACTTTAAAATTGCTTTCTTTTCTTAAGTAGAGTTAAAAAATGTAATAAAAAAGCATACACATACACCTAATTTTCAATTAACCTTCGACATCTAAACATCCAGAGAGCAGCATAATGTATACAGTGCAAATGTTTTGCTATTTGGATTCCTATGCCTAAAGCACTCTCTAGCAAAGCTTTCTAGGCACAGCACTAAAAAGTCACTGTTTATTGATTTCAAAATCTAACAGACTAATTATATATTTGTAGATGATTTGACAGATTTACAAAACTGCTATATGATTTTATAATGGAACATGCTCATGTTAATCTCCATCTATGGAGATAGCTAGAGGGGGCTGACCTTTATCTCATATTTAAAACACAAGCAATAACTGAAATTCATTTTCAATTTATTTTCCAATCATATAAAAGGAGGGGGAAAAGATTACTTTATTGAATCTTTTTTAGCTGGTAAAAGGTTGGAGACACACAGTCTTGATGCCTTCCAAGGAGCTACAGGGATGGTCTATAGGGAACAGACTTAATCGAATAAACTAATCTTTGCTGTGGAGATTAAGTAGATGGCTACAGCAGTAGAGTAACAGCAGAATGCAAAGTATCAGCAGCACCATCAGCTGCTTTAAAGGTGCTGTAGGCAGTAGGAAAGCTTCCCTGTTGGGTCCACCCTACTGATCCTGCAAATTTGGTAAACTTCATGGAAATTTAATAATGCTGCTGCATTGTGTTTGCCTGCTGAGCAAACAGCCTGGTGCTGCAAGGCACATATGTGATAATTTACAAGGGGGTTTTGGAAGATACAGGAACTGCTGCTACTGAAGCCTGGGGCCTTTAAGCTGAAGAGAGCATATACAGTGTACATCCTCAAGGTAAATAGTATCCAGAGGTAAGGATGCGTTTCAAAGCAGTTCCTGACAGTTGGTAAAGTGCCTTACTTTGTAAGCACATCTTTTCAAACAGTCTTTGATTCCCTATGCCAATACACACATGAAGAACTGAATTAGTCTGGGCTAGAATCTGTCATGATATATGACTAACACATTTCTGCACTTTTATGTTAGCTTAAATAAAAATCGAGTTATTTTGTTGGGTTTCTTGTTCGCTCTGTCTCTTCCATTTAGCACTCTGAGTTGGAAATCCCGACTAATTATGGACTACACATTTCTGAGGAAATGGCAGAGATGGCACCCTTTCCCTGCAGAAAGGATATTTTTATTATGGCTTAGAAGCAATCCAAAACACACACACTGCTTCTGCGCTTTCGGCCTGGCAATGAAAAGGGAAGCAAATCAGAGCAGGAATGATCCAGGTTTCAACGTATACAATGAACTTATTTAATAAGAATAAAAAGAAACATTTCAAAAACAATTACTGCTGCCTTTGGATCCTGGAACTTGAAAGAAAACCGCAGCTGCGTTGCTCATTCCAGCAGCTCACAGTTCACAGGGTAAGCAGCGCTCGTCAATATGAATCAGCTGTGAAATGCAGGGCTGCGCTTGGACTTCAGTTTAAATTGGCCATCCCTGCAATATTGTTATTACAGTTAATAAAAACTGTTGCCTAACACTTTGACCACAGACCAGCGGAGCCGGGGCGGGGTGGGGCTGGGGAAAGGGTACGTGTCAGGGGGCAACGCTTAATGTGAAAAGTATTTGAGGGAAGGTGGTTCTGTGGGTTACTTCTGGAGGTGACAGTCTCGCTTGAATATTGATTCCCTATGTGACAGAAAATGTGAAAGAGATATTAAATGAATTTCAAGTGTGCTTCAATAGCAGTTTAGCAATAATAAGCAACTAGTGAGGGGAGAAGCTTTCTTCCTCTTTGTCAACAAGATATGGGCTATCAAAGGGCAAGTAATATAGCAGAAAAGCAAAAACATTCAGGTTCTTTTTTTCTTTCCCTTTTTCGTTGAGGCCAGGAACCAGAATTATTCCAATGGCTCTTATGATTTCTTCTGTGTAGCTTAACTCTCTCCCATCCTAATTCTCTTTTATAACAATCAGATTATTTTTGGCTATATATAGAGGATAATAATAATGATTAGCATGATAATGGGCAACAGTTATAGGACACGCCAGTGTGCAGAAAGGCTGCAGTACCTGCAGGGCAAGGATCACAGTAGGGCCTTTAATACAGATGACCAACATGCAGCAGCATCTAGCTCATGTTTTGGGCTCCCTGGGCAGTCTGAAGTGGGGCCACAGAGAGTGGAGAGAGCCAAATGCTGCCATCAGCCTTCTCCTCTCTGCATGGTGAGCATCCAGCCAGACAAAAATGGAGATCATGGAGCAGACCATTGGAAAAACACACAGCTTGTCCTGGAGAAACCTTTCACAGTAGAGAAAAATACTGACTTGGCAAAGACTGAGCGAATCCAACAGCCTTCTGTCAACAGCGAATGGATGCTCGAAGACAACCTCCTACCAAATGAGAACAGTGTTGATCCAATACAGCCTGAAGCGCCCCCAAAGCTGTGTTTGATACTGGAAATGTTTGGTGTGTCAAGGCACGGCCCACTCAGAATGGGAGTTTTGCTATCAAGCTGGAGGTACAACTAATGGTATCCCATGGCCTCTGCTCCTGCCTCCACAACACTAAATGGTCTCAAAAATGTCAGCGTCTCATGCTCAGAGAGGAAAACAAGGAAACAATGCATTAACAAAGGGGCTCAGACTATGCTTTCCAGAGGAGAGACAAGACAAGGCAAAGCTGTGAGGATGACCAAGATGACAGCTTAAAGCCCTGGCCCTAGGAAGCAGCAAACCAGACTTCAGACACAGAAAAGTCAACTCTGTTAGGATCAATCTGTAGAGGGCCAGGCTGCATCCAGAAACAGAGCAGCTCAGCTCACCAAGAGTGTGTTTACGTGGCAGCCAGACCACTAACAAAGGTGTTTGGCTACGCTTGAGCCAGCTGCACACTTGCTGGCCCAAGGGCAGCCTGTGGTGAGCAGCACACAGAGCCCAGCACAGCTCAGCAGTCCGATGCTTCCTCAGGTGAGTGCATTTTGTAACCCACACCTCACACCAGAATAGCGGGATTGCTACCAGTCTTTGATCTGCCCATCCAAATGTTACTCAGCCACATCTAAAAAGGCTGCAATCACTCTTTTGTCATCATTGTGGACATAACTCTTATGGCAGAAAGCAATCAGGAAGATATGCAATAACAAATTAATACTAAAAGCCAAGCTGTCTTCCACGCCACAAAACAAGCAAAAGAATAAATGTAAAGAACAGATTCTAAAGGGCTGGCAAGTGTATCTCCAGTGGAAGTGAAGAGAAAATTGTCTGCACTTCTTCCAAGAAACTCTAGCCAGGATGATTAGTTGGTGTTCATTATATAAGTTCTGTTGACCAATTTTTGTTATCTCATCAATATTTTTCTTTATTAGAAAAATTAGGCTGGTTAAATGCTGTCAGTAGGATTATCTATAACCTACTGAGATAATAGTTTTCTATGCTGATGCAAATGTGATCACTGTGCGAGTTAAATGACCTCTGCCCCTCACCCCCACTAGTTGTGTAATGAAAGAATGCATTTAAGAGACAATTATTAGGTTAATTTCCTTACTTGAATGCTGACATTGATGCTGTGCTCCTGTTATTAGACTTACCTCTAGGTACTAACAATGCAAATGAAATAAGAAAGAAGGTAGCTGGTGGGCATTGCACTGAAAAGCTTGAGGTGCTTGTTATCAACAGTGAAAAGCCCTATAAAGTAGAAAAAAAAATCATTAAATAATACAAAGTTATCCAAGAAGAATCTGTGGAAGACGAATTAAAAAACAAGAAATCAAGAACATGAAACTAGTGGTCATATGTGGTAAGAAAACACTACTTCTGGAAAACATGCAGATTAAGTAGCTGATTGTCACTTGCACTGAGGCAGTCCCAGCCATAAACTACTCTCAGTAAAAGAGGTTTCTCCACTTAAGACCAATCCCATAAACAAGCAAAGCAATGCACAGAAAGAGAACTGGAGAAAGTACAATGTTTAGTGTGGTGAGGAGCTGCCAGTTTCTGATTTAGACGGCAAAAGCAGTGACATATCATTTGAAAGTTACTAGGTGTGGCAAGGCTCCCATTGCAAGCCCAGAGGCGCCCCAGCTCCCAGCTGTGCCCACTCCCCACACCACTGGCTAATGGGGCAGCAGGTGGGCTGGTGGGGAGACTCACTGCCCTTCGTGGCCTACAGCCACCATCAGAGCCAAGCCTTCCCTCCTGCCCCTGGTCCTACAGCCACCATCAGAGCCAAGCTTTCCCTCCTTCCCCCGGTGCTACAGCCACCATCAGAGCCAAGCCTTCCCTCCTGCCCCCCGTCCTTTGCACCAGCTGACAGTAGGGGCTCCCCATGCTTGAACATGTTCACCATCAGCTGTTTGAGCACATCAGCACGTGGTACTGCCCCGAGCCCTGCGAGCTATGGCTCATTACGTGTGTCCACCCAAACCAATCCTTCCTTAAGGCACAAGAACCAGAGGATGGCCCCAGTTTGCTGCTAGGGAGAGGTACTAATGGCATCACAGAATAAGCACAAGCCAAGCAAAGAAGCAGCAGACCAAAATTTTCCTGCTAGGAGAACCTCTTCATGCACCTATGCTCTCTTAGACCCACCTTTCCATACACAGTTTGTCCACCACCCGTGTATACAAATAATTTTCTGTTTAAGAAGAGCAAGAAAAATGTGACTGACTAAAACACCATACCCAGACATACTCCCAGATCTCTATAGCACTGCCACAAGGTTTCTAGCTGCTGTCACTATCTGTTTATTGTCAGTGAAAGAGCAATGGATTGCTCTTGGTTTCTGCTGATGGCCTGCTAGCCCCCAGGGGAGAAAGCACAGACGAAGCGGGAAGATTAGCAGGCTATGGACCGGGCAATCACAAGCTCCCACCCTGTCTGTAGTACACTTGAACCAACAGCTTGCCTGGCAGGGAATTCTGATCCCGCACGTCTTCTGTCAGGCCCTGAAAAGTCAAATCCCACCGAGGCAAAGATCTGCACTTTTGTCATGGTGACAAGCACCATGCATCTCATCCTGAGCAATCCCATACTGCTGGCTAAGTTGAAACAAATGGATGCAATGTTTCTCAAAGGGCCCCCACCCCCCAAAAAAATCTCTAAGTCCATTCACTTTTGTTCAATGCAAAAGTCATAGCTGGCCCTGCAGTGCAGGGCACATCCTTCCAGTGGGCACATTTCCGTCTCGCCCCAAGCACACAAGCAAAGAGAGCTGTGCTCACACGGGGAGAGCAGCACTGCCCTGCTGACACTGCTCTTGAGCCCGCCAGCAACACCCAAAGCTCCATCTCCTCCCCACAGCAGTGCCATTCTCAGAACTTTAGCTGTAATGTAAAGAGACTTATCAGACTCCCCTGGTAAGGGAACACTCTAGCTGTGAACCAACAGAACACGGATAGCTCGAAACTCTCCCACATACTGGGAAATCCAGGTTGCCTTATGAAGGAAGAATGTGCTTTACCGGTGCAACTGGTGGCCAGTGCATTGCTGTGCACTGAGAAGATGAAATATGAACATGCCGATTTTTACTCGGCCAGGCTGGTGCTCTGTGCTCTTAAACAGGTCTCCTCAGCCCTTTGGATGTAAAGATCTTGGGGCCATGGACCATCTCGTTACATCTGGCAGGGAGAACAGGGAAATCCCAAACCCAGAAACAATATGTTGATGGTTACCCTAGAAACATTTTTTTTAAACTTAAATTGTAATATCAACAATTGGTTTTGTACCTTTTGGATTCTCTCTGTCACCCGGGTGTTTGCTCTGCTAAGAAATTTGGAGTGCAATCCATATCCCATTTACAACTATGACAAAACTCTAGCTGAAAAAAGTCCCACCGCCATTTGAAATGCCACTACCCAAAGAGAAAAAAGAAGCCATAATAAAAACTAATCTGTGTAAATTTAAATCCTATATATAATAAACTCCACCAAAACCCACTCTCCTGCTTTGCTACGGCACCAAAATAATTGCAAGTATTACTTTACAAAGGTATCTTTTACCAGTAGTTTAGAATTTGTTTGTTCTGAGCCATAAATAAATTAATTTAAATAAATTAATATAAAATGCAAAATCATTTCACATCAGATTTATTATATTTTTAATGTATAAGAAAAAAATCCCTTTAAACTTCATATTCATATACAATATATAATATTTACTTTTTGATTTGCAAGTTCTGAAGAGGTGAAAGTGTAATACAATGAATACTCAAAGAAAATCTGAGTTTGCACAAAGGTTTTTCTCCTTACTATTTTAGCCCTTCAACAGGTATTTGTTTAAGTGGGTTTTACTGTCTATTTTACAGACATACCAGTAGAAAATGAAACATTTAAATATGCAAGCTTTAGCTAATCCTCCAACACACAGCCTATGGACTTGGTAGGATTATCCCTTATTATAACGCCGTTAGAACTGATACAAAATTGCAGTCTGAGATTAAACACAAGAATTTCTAAATATGCATCCCTCTGCCTCCTCCATTTTATCCTGCAAAAATATTTAACATTTTGAAGCCTTCCTTTAAGAGTCTTAAAAAATAATTGGTGCAGAATTCTAACATTTATATAATCATGCAGCATTACTTTATGCAGTAAACACTATACCTAACATTTAAAGTTAGCACTTTTCCCCTCAATCTAATGCAGCATTCAAGACATTGAGGAAAACAATGGAATATTTGAATATATTTTCTGATTTGTTGGAGAAACCATCATATGTGGAAACAGTATTTTATTTTTCTATTTAAACATTTTAGAGATGCTGTATTTGTAAAAGTCTCGTCTTCTTCCCTATCATGAGCTGCTAAATTTCTTTTCAAATATAATACTGCTAGTTGAGGATCCACTCCGCTGAGGGACCCAAGTTCATTTGCATCCATTGGCTATGCTAAATGCTCAGCCTAACAGATGGGAATCTAATTGCAGACCTGTTGTCTGGACATTGTTAACAAATGCAGAAGTAGCAATATACAGGGCTTTTTGGAACTGAATTTGGTCTGGCAGCGGGGGAACTCCAGTTAATTACCAACATCTGAATTTCTTGTTTAATGCAGGCAAAGGCAAAAATAGAAGTACTCAGACTCAGGAGGACTGAAAACTGATCAGAAAAAACATAGACATTAGATCATCCAAAGCAGCTGTTTTGGAAAACTGGGATGAGGGCTCCCTGTCCACACAGTGCAAGACTCCATTTTTGTGAAGTGGCTTCCATGTGAGAAAAAGAGACAATTGTAAATACAATCATGTAAAGAATATTATGTTTGCAAAGAAAGACACTGTCTCTACAGTGATACATGAACTCTAAACATCATAAATAGAGGTATTAGTATTAGAATTACCAGAACTCTAAAAGGCAAGATTGAGTTTATTCTGTGACTTTGCTTTGAGTTTCAGAAATAGCAGGGACATGAGATCGTCTGCAGAAAGCGTTCAAATTGCCAAAATCTGTGATTTTTTTTAATATTTTCTGTGTTAAATGAAAAGGCTTTTGCTCTTGTAGAAAATTATTTTCACTGTTTTCACCCCAACTCCTCCAAGTACTGATGGAGAAACCAAGACTATTATGGCAATGTTTACAAACCAACACATCCTCACCCCTTTTGTAGCACGGGAAATGGAGACCAGTTTTCTATGGCATGTCCCTGTTCAAATCACTCTCATGAGCAATTATGTATTTCCAAAGCACTCAACCCCGTCATTGCTTAATAATTTGACTTTCCTGCATTTTTTGCAAGGTTTTTGTTGTTGTTGTTGTTGCTGTTGTTTGGGCTTTTTGTTTGTGGGCGGTTTTGTTTTGGGGGTTTTTGTTTGATTTTGAGTTTTTGGAGTGTTTTTGGTTGGTTGGTTGGTTGGGGCTTTTTTAAGTCAAGGATCTAGAAACATACCAAGGCCTATACCCATCTCTCCTTCAGTGTTCATGTGTTTTTATGCAAAAGTCCTTCTAGGAACCTGGAAACCCTACACAGTGTTGTAATATTCAAGTAGCACCTTTAATAAATTGAATTTTTTACTCTGTCGGATTACATTTTGATGGGTGAAAGGTAATAGAGCCTCAAAAAAGAACAACACAGACCTGGCATTTAACAAATCCAACAGTCTAGTAATAATTTCTTTTTCTCAACGACAACACTACAGATGAAGGAAACCAGGCTATTTCCATGGAATTAATGACTGGATCACACAGATTTCACTGACTGACTCCTAGACAACAGACGAAGGGCCTGATGCTGGCACTCACCATGGTGAACCCACCACTTGCTACCAGTTGGCAGCAGCTGAACCCTCAGGGACTCTGAAGGCTGATGGGTGGTACATTAATTGACTTCAGATGGGATGCTTAGAAAATTTCACTGCCTTTCTCCTCTCTATTGGGTTGTTTTATTCTAATAAAATAAATTCTAAAATTCTCTGCATATTTTCTGGTTTCATTAACTGAAATTCATTGCTGTTCAATCTCAGATCTTGCTATGGCACAACTTTCTAGGTATCGGAGGTATAGAAAATGCCAGACACTAGTTTAAATGACAGGAAAGTGATACCAAGAAGTCACATGGTGTTTCAGAAAATGCAGTTATTGTTCATGAATGAGTTTCAGGCTTTAATATCATTTTGAGCTGCCTGGAATGATTCTGCTGAAGACTATTTGGCCAAAACAATCTGATAATTCAGATAAAACACAGCACTACTTTGTCAAGGTTAAAAAAAAAGAAAAAAGGCACACACTGAACTTGATACAAAGCCTCCAGAGTCAATGGAAGCACTCTGTACATCATGCTACAGATAGCAAAACCTGTTGTAAGGATCTGTTTCACAATTTCTTAGAGTCACAGAATCACAGAAAGGCTGGGGTTGGAAGGGACATTAAAGACCATCTAGTTCCACCCTCCTGCCATGCACAGGGATGTCACACACTACATTTGTAGCTCATCAACTCATTGGACCAACTTACAAGCACAGTCCAAGGAGGCAGGCATCATAAAACTAAACACAAAATAGGATATTACAAGCAAAAATAATCTTCATTGTTTCCTGGTCTATTCACATTGCCTTATATATGAATTTAATGAACGTTTTATAACATTCATTACTTAAAGATATCAGTGGTACCCATTCCAGTTACAGTCCACAATCAGTTAAAATTATATTAAATAAATTCAAAATATTAGAAAACTATGTCCATATCCACTGTAAAATACGTATATTGGAGGAAGAAGGGATCGCCCTGACTAGATTCTTAAATAATCACTAAGATTTGTCAGTAAACACATATTTTGCTACCCAACATATTTAAGTTGACTAACCCTGCTTGGTTTTAATGAGCTTTCATAAGAGCATAGGGAAATTGAACTGTCACAATTTAGAGACATTTTTATTTCTTTGCTTGTGTGGTTGAAGTCCCTATTCTCAGCAGTGTTTTTGCTCTTTTATTTTTATATTTCCTGAATACTTCATCCTTTTAAAAGTAATCCATTTCTTTATCACCCCTTTTTGAGCTCAGGCATGCTGCAGACAGTTGAGTGATGAAGATGACGTGGATTGGAGGTGTTTAGCTTTGTAATTTCATCCTTGAATTTTGTGATTACTAACAGGACAACTTTTTTAATTTGCTCTTTTGTCTCGATTCCCCTGGCTGACAATCTGCTCTGTGAGCTAGGCTTTTTAATCAATCACCTAGATAATCAAATGTCACTGGCTATCTGCTCCGTGTAATTACTTTTGCAATTAAAAATCAACCTCAAGTTGCCTCATCTAATTAGAGGGATGGGCAGATTTTCATCGAGATTGATTTTTTAATAAATATTGACTTAAAATGCCATAATCTCATCATATTCTTTCATTTTCTTTGTACCAAAAATCAAACAAATGGAAGAATTAACAAGCAGAAAGATTCATAGGACTTCAAAGGCTTTTGCTAGTTGAGACATACAAAATTGTGCTATACAGAAGCCTAGCTTATCTCAGTCTAATAACACTCAAAAGCTCCTACCTTTTATTAGAAAAAGAACAAAGCAGTTGCACCATTACATATTTCACTTTCTGAAGTAGTCCAAATTAAATGAATAAACTCTATACTTATAATTATCTGGCATGCATATGACAAAAAATATTGCATCGATTTTACTGAATTACCATGTATTTCAAAAGTCATTCACTTCAAATAAATAATAATATTGAGAATTCCTGTTTCTCCAACACCTACCAAGATGTGGTTTTATTTTTTTTCCCCTAAAGAGCAGTTAATTTGAGGATGCTTTTTATCCCTTTGCATCAATAAGACAAACACTACAACATACATTATTTTACTGATCAGCAGGAAAATAAGGTTTGTGGCAAACAGCTGTGTAGAAAAATAGAAGCAATATCCTAGAAAGAGCTGAAAGATCCTACTTCTATATGTAGTAAAGGAGAATATTTTTGAATCTATTAAAATACTGATAGAACAGCAAAGCAGCCTGGAAGGCATCACCAGGAATAGAGCCTACCTTCCTTTTCTTATTTCTGACATAGACTTATTCTCTGTCTGCCCTTGAACACTATGAACTCGTTGAACCTCAAGAGGATGTTTCAATAGCAGCAGTAGCAGGTCCTGGTGGTGCCAAGACCAACTCTCACTTGGAGAAACACAAGTCCTTGTGTCTGCAGGAGCTATAACCTCCCTGGGGCTCCTGAGCTGCTGGAGCAGCACATCTCCTTTCCTGCAGTGGCAGAGCAGTGCTAGGCAGGAGGGACAGCTTCCCACTTCCTTCCCACCCCCTGTGGGAACTGTTAATACTTGGGGCAGACCTTTTGTCAAAGGGATGCAGAAATTTTGCCTGTCTTGTTATCACTGTGCTTGGTGTTGCTTTTTGACACTTCTCTGGAACACACCCAACCCTGTTTAAGTATACAAAGATACAGATGGCAAGACAAAACTGCACAGTGACTCATCCATGAACACAGGAGAAAATTCGTGTCTGTCAACAGTAGATGAATGTTCCATCTTATTTGCTAAAAGAAGCCAGTTTGCTTAATAGTTGTTGATGACCCCAAGATAAGCTCTTTAATGTATATATGTACCTCAGCCATCCAGATCTCTACAAAGCAGTTATTAACATTTTAAATGAATGAACAAACTCTGAATGTGCTATCCTATTCAGATTATAATGATGGAACAGGATACCACAATTACAGCTGCTGGAGGAGTATGCTCTGCTTTATACTGCAGCCAGGTCCAGAATATGGTATTTCCACTGGAAACATTAGCAACTAAAGAGTGCTTCACAATACCTGTTGAGATATTCATTAACCCCTGATTTGCTACCAATAAGAATATATAATTTCAACAGTCATACAAGGTATTTTTCACTGTAGTACAGGGGCCTGAACTAGAATACTGTTCTCAGGCGAAACACTCAGCTCCTTGTTCCCTCCTGTTGAGGGTGGGCTACCCTAAACCAAGAGAACAATAACCACCAGATTCTGAGGGGGATCAAGTGGGAGGAAAGAATATAATCCAGCCCCTTATAGATTAACTAGATGAAGTCCCTATTACAGCAGTGCTACCAGTCTGGTAACAATATCACAAGCGCTTTACAGTGAATAACAATGCTATGCTTGTCAAGGAAAACAGCACTGGCATCTATACTGCCCATACATTGCCAATATATTTACTTTCATTGGCTGCAAAATGAAAACGAGAGTAATTACATCTGGGAAAAAAATAACTCTGCTAAACGTCCTGAATCATGGTATGCTGAGCATGTGCTAGCCAAACCAGCTCCCTGTCAGTGGTCTGGAATCTTTGCACTGGATCAGCCACCTTGACATCATTTCCCAGCCCTTCTGGCCGGAGCTCAGTTTCTGTCCCTGCAGTGACCAGGGAAAAGCAGATGTATGTGGCACCTCTTGTCTTCTCAGCAGTCACTGAATGTCACCCTGCAGAGGCCTAAGGAAGAGGCTAAAAAGGGCTGTGGGCAGGGGAAGAGGAGTTTGGGGAGATCTGCAAGCCATTTGGTTCTCTGTTTATTTGGGGAAAGGAATGCAGATACTAATCAGGCTCTTGGGTTCAGCAGCAGATGTGAAAGTTGCATGCAAATATGCCTTCTCTCCCCCTTGCTAGCAGTATACATCTTCCACACAAAGGCCATCCATATTCACAAAGACTGCATTAGGCCTGGAATTTACATCCTCAGAGAGGATGGGCTGATAAATCCTGTGCACTCTTGATGGGAGGTGCTTCAGGACAAGAGCCTCCCACACTATTTCAGGTCTCAAAGCAACTGGTTTGTAAATTTTTTTTTTTTTTTTTGAAGAGGGGAATCTTGTGAACATCTTTCATTTCAGTTTAAAAACAGAAACAAAACCCAAAACAACTGCAGCTTCACACATGTCCCCTGACGCCCTCGCTCTCGTGGAAGCTGTGCAGATCTGACCATGTAAACACCTGAGGTTCTAACTGCATGCAAAAAGTGCAGGAAGGACCTAATCAGAAGAAAACTTTGAATAAGCCAGAACAACAAGTCTTACGGAAACAAGATAAATGCAATTCCGTGGAAGACTTTCCAAGTGCCTTCTCTTGAGCATCAACATTCTGTCCTTTCACAAAAGTAGTATAAAAAGTAGAGTAACATTCAGGTGCATCTGAAATAGATTAGTTAGGTCTGTTTTCTAGGGTGGTGCAGATTTTAGGTTCAAGGGTTCCATTTATTTCTAAATGCCTAAGTGTGGAAACATTCTGAAAACATATCTGCCGCAGATAAGGACATCCAACCCTGCCAGATGTGACCAAGTCAGCTTTTAAACTGAAGGTCCAGCTAAACCTACAGGTAAGAAGTTGCATCTTTAGGTAATTTGTCCAGAGAGCACATAACTTTACTACAATGATACACACCTCTATCATGGCACGGCATTCCCACACACTGCGCAGACATGCTTTGCAGTTAGCCAGCATGCATTTAATATCCTCACCCTGAAAGTAAATTCTATGGCATCTCTTAAATGCATAGAAGCAACTCAGATGGCTCTTCTAGAATTAATTCAATGGAATTTGCCTAATGATTTGAAAAGATCCTTTAGAACAAAGATTTAAGAGTTGCCAGCATCGATTTTTATCTCTAGCACTGAAGTCGTTGACAAGTTCTTAGTAGCATACCTTCTTCTTGGTATACTTCAGAGCATTCAGTGTCTCAATAAAATCAGTATTATAATGTGTTATGTAAAGTACTTACTCTTCTTGCACTTGGCAATAATGCTATAATTTTTCTCAACAAGACAGCCTACTAATGTAATAAATTTATGGTAAAATAGAAAAGGAAGATTAAGAATTGTTTTATACTCTGTGGTATAAGATTCCTAGTTATATTAGCATTTTGAGAAGGATTTATTTGGAGATTGAGGATTAGTTCCCATGAAATCATTATACAAATTTCAAAATGTCAACTACTTTGATAGAGCTTATGATTTTATCTTCTTATTTTGACAGGCAACTGTGTAAAACAACTTCTGTGTAGAAGCAGCACAGGAATAAAGCAAGGGTAGGATAAATAAAGACAGAATGATCCTCACAGGTTTTCCGATCAGCTGTCTTTTTATTCTGATTACTTGTAGGACAGAGCAGTAATAGACATTTTCCTTTGCACAAAATAATAAGAGCAGTACTTATCGCTTGTTGCCTACAGCTAGTGGCAAAAGGAAATTAGAAAAGTCCAATGAAGCTGAGTAGTAATTAATCATCATACAGTGGGGCCTGTCAAATCAGAGGGGTCTTTCCAGCTGATAATGCTGCCCAGCACAATTTAGACTGATAGAAATTAGAATTCTTTTTCCTCTGGCAAAAACCAAAAATACTAGAGTTAGCACAAACGTGGCCAACTGCTCACTTCAATGACTGCCTGACCCATTTACAGCCAACGTCTGCATCGAGTTTAGCTCAACACAAATTTGAAGGAACACCACTCATTCCTCACAGCAAAAAATAAGAGTATCATTCACAACTACTCTGCCTATAGTGGTTAAACAGCACTAAACTGCTGGTTGTTCATTTTTTTTTTCTTTTTAATGCAAACATTTAAATCTTGGCTAAAAGAGAAAGGAAAAAAAAATATTTTATTCAAAGTGAACTTATTGCTTTTCTCCAATTCACAAGAAGGAAATGACAAAGCTCACACAGACAACTCTGACTCCTTTCAGGTGAAATAAATAAAAGAGTCAGGAGTGTCCCCCTCTCTCAGCAGTGTCCCCTCCTCTCACAGGTTGGCTGCCTCAGAACAGCTGGGGAGCAACACAGTCATTGGGGGGATCAGGGGGGTTTTTTGCCCAATGCAGCCAAAATAGTTTTGCTGCCGACTTTGACAGACACATTGTTAAGTCCTGATGAGACGAGGGCCTGACCTGGAGCTGCCCAGGCACAGATGGGGCTGAGCAGAGAGCTGGGAGGTGCCGCCGTGGGGCCCTGGCTCTGTGGAAGCCCACGGGAAAACAAACCTAAAGAAAGGCCTCCAGGAATGAAAGGCCAAAGAAAATGAACAAAACTCGGTCACAAAACGTTAAGACCCAAATATTTCTGCCGTGGCTCTCTTAAAACCAAGCACATTACTGTTATGAAATAAATCCAAGGCAAGGTAGACAACAAGGGCCATCCACTCAAAGAAGAGTCCTCCTCATATATTGCATATGAACATACTGCCATAGAAATACCAGCACAGCGCAGTGACAGAAGCCAGCGGGCTTTGTGAGCTAAAACTGTGTGTTATGCTGCTATAGCAAGAGCAGGCAAAAAAGTTCTACATGCCCACAAAGAAGGGCCCAATATATTAGGGTTTGCATTTGAATAATATGGCTGTATTTCTTCCTTTTCTTCATGGAAGGAAGGGATTCCATATTGTCACGGAGAGCGTGCATGCATGGGTACCTCTCTGACAAACCGGCTTTGTGAACATAAAGGCTCTATAAATCTGATTCTGGGTATCTCAACTTTGGGGGAGTAGAGGAGAGCACAGTGTGCGCAGATAACAAAATTAACATCTGAAAAACACTTTGTTTTCCTTTCATCTGAGGTATAACACAGATTCATTAGGAGATCTGCATGCTTCTGTACCTTTCCCCTTAATATTAGAATGAATGAGTGCTATTTACATATGTCATTAGTGGGAAAATCCCCCACAGAGGAGCGTACTGAATCCTAATTTGCACTGAATAAAGTGCTTTATGATGTAAGACTGTCAGGCACCCCCGGTCGGGTGCAAATGAATGTTTAATCATCACAAAGAGTTAGACATGACATAGTGCAAAATACGTCAGGCAGAATCACAGCCAATATGAATTTCCAATGCTCAATGACCCTTTGATCAGTGTAATCAAAATGCATCTCAGCAACTGAAATGTTGCAAAAGTAACAAAATGCTGTCTTGTGATCATGGAAATTAAACTTATTTCAAACACTAACACTTGGGGAGAGCATGCATGATTTGGTGAGTAAATGCAACAAGTCTGGAGGTAATAATGGCAGCGTTCCACGTTTTCCCACCGTGATTAAATGGACCATGTCCCACCGTGTGGGTGGGGATTTATAAAGAGAGCTACAAACCCTAGAGAGACAGGACCCCCATCCAATCCTTTTCCTAAAGGTTTACCATCACTGGAAGTACAGACCTGCTGGTACAACCATGCGTTAAGTAATCGAAACAGCAGCATGAGCTCAACACACTGTTGACTAATACTCTTGATGATAATTTTTCCCTTGGTATTTTGCTCCTGTACACATAGAGCTATTATGGGGTCCCTCCTGTGACCCTCATCAAATTCTGTGACCTGTGTAATACAGGAAATCAGGCTACAGGGCTTACAGTTGCTGTTGACACAGAAACAGCAGAATCCCCTTACATGGCAGATAGCAGCCATGCTATATCATCAACAGTAGCCTTGACAAGAGATAAATCTAACACAAAACCATTAATTTTCCTATGAAAAATTCACTATTAAGGAAAATAAGCAAAGAAAGCCATGGCAGATCTTTTATCTTCCTTACAGAGAAAGCTTAGTGGTACCAAATGATCATTAGAAAAAAAACAAAAAACAAAACAAAAACCCCAACAACAAACAAACAAACAAAACCAACCAAAAACAAAACAAAAAAACCCCAGTGAAATAATTTTGTTTTGTGGAGACTTGATGCTAAAACATTTGAGTTTCCTAATTTATTTTTTTCAATTGTTTGTGAATTACCAAGCTCTTGTTGGTTCCACTGGTTCCAGATCAAGACTACTATTCAAAATTTACCCCTGTGAAAAAATCCAGGCCCATCTATCACAGAGGTGGTCACCCACAGATGTCACAGTCAGCAGCACAAGATGACCCTCATTCCCTCTGAACTCCCAGCTAGTGATTTTGTCTTTGAATAATACAAATTTTCAATATTGAAAAAGCTAGCTCAGATTTCATTATTTACATAAATCTGGGAAATAGCCACACATGGATTTTCATGTGCAAGACATTGGAGCAAAAACCTGTATAACAGATTAGTGGTTTTGCACAAGACGCACAAAAATTCCTCAGTCAATAAAAGAGGAGGAAAGAAGACCTCAGCCATTATTCATTAATTGCATAGATGTTAAAAAAATCTGAAAGGCACAGCAGAATGTCTTTATGAAAGAAACAACAGAGTGTTTCTAGAAAAGTCTTGGGAAGGAAAAACATTTAAACAGCTTAAGAATTTGAATAAGGATGTGAGAATTTATTTAGGCCACCAGAAGATAACCTGCATATAAATCAAGCATATTCATTCTTTCCCCTGCTCTTCCTAAATTAAGTATGCACTTAAATCCAACCTGTTCCAGAGAATGCATTTCCAAGGCAGGGTTGTACAGAAATAGGTGTCCTAGACTGATAATACAACCTACTCATAAGTGACACACTGGCTTAGCTGTGAAGCAAAGTAGACTTCATGCTGCTCTTGACCATTCTGTCACTGTAAGTATTCATGTATTTAAAATCAAGCACACACAAGCATTTTGCTGAACTGGAGCTTTACAGCAACGTAGGATCAAAGTTTGAGTGTCATGAAAGCACATGGCTTCTCTTCCAGAGGGCAGTAGCTTAAAATACTTGCAGTTTTATGCTAAGAAAATTTAATGGAATCCTGCGAGGGAAAATAGATCCCCTCAGCCCTCAGAAAATGTAAGGTTCGACTGCTGCCTTGTCCTCCACATGTCTCCAAACTCCCTCCATTCCTTTCTTTGTAAGCTTTACTGTGGTGGTCAGGATGACACAGGCAGGACAGTGAGACACTTTGCTCATAACAAATCCGTTCAGGAGAATTCCATCTCCTTGTGGATAAAACATGAGAAGCTGTTATTCTTCATTACTGTCTCCTAGTCTGATGCTACTGAACTGGGTATTCAGGAATTGGTGCTCAAAGCACCAGCCAGTGCACTGTCATTGCAAGGCACAGACAGAAGAACTCTATAGTCTCCTGCCCAGAGTCTGCCCGAGGAAGAAACTTGCTTGTGAAGGCAACATCGCAGGAAAGACAGCTTTTTCCCTGTTCAAACATATCTTTAGAGCTTTGATTTCCACACCGTTTCAAGCAATATGGCATGCAGACAAGAGATTCTCATTAAATACCTTTGGAAGTCAAAATCTCGTAAATCATTAGGTGATCTGTTACTGCTTTACACTCATCCTTTCCAGGTGTCACACAAAAATCAACAACTCAAACTTCCCGATTTAACGATACTGCTCCCTCCATCAGGCCTAGCTGGCTAAAATGAAAAGTGAGACAGAGAGACAGGCTGAAAGAGGCAAGAAGGAAGTAAAACAAAACACAATTTTTTTTCTCATTGGGAAGCCATATAATGTTAAAGTAGGCAGCACCTGAAAGCATACATTTATAATGATCCAGTCTATGTGAATACCATCTTTCCTTCAGGATACTGTTAGCCAGTTCTCTTGTATTCAACCCTACATTTACATATAGATTGAACCTTTCTAGAAAGCAATTTTACGCATTTTGTCTTAATATTTTTCTCATTAACATTGCACATAGATTAGGCATCTTGAGAAGGAAGAGACATACCTGGGTATCATTGGCACAATTTCTAGAGATCGTTTGCTTTTGAAGAAAAATATGTAATAAGAGACTAATAAACACAAGGCTGGTCACAAGTGAATTTTCAAGAATCAGATAAAAAAAAATTACAAAAATTGCTCTGGTGCTCTTAAAACAAACTCTTCCTTAATTACCTCCTCTGGTGAGAAGTAACAATAGAGGAAAAACAACAGCAAAATTGCCTGTAAAACAAACTTCTCTCACAGGGCTTAGTGCTTCAGCAAGGATCATTAGTCCTAATCGATCGGAGCATTTAATCATATGCTTAAGTTTAGGCTTACAGATAAGCATATGTATAGTCAGATAAGACTAGGTATTGTGCTGAACTGGGGCTGAAGTACTCAGCATCCAGCAGGATTACCCTGCACTGCTGAAATCTAAATTTTCTTCATGTCTTATTTGCAGACTGGGTGTAGGATTCAAATTAGAGGAAGGATTAAGGAAAAAAAAGTCCTCATGATAGCAGGGCCAGGCTAAGCAAACATTTCATATACACACCAGGAGAAAGATGAAAGGAAAGCAGCTGCCCTTCCACGGTCAGAAATTCTTATCTGTTGACCGAACCTTTGTTGGTTTGAGAAAGCACAAGTGGTCTGCATTGGCGGAAGGTTCAAAGCAATTTTTTTAATAGATAATGCAATCAAAAGTCTGTCTGTCGAAATATTTAGAGGAACAAGATATCACTTTAACCCCTCTACACCTGAGACCTTTGTCAAAGACTTTTAAGAAGTGCCTTACACTTGTTTATGTTTTTTATCTTTAATAGGCTTCTGCATTTTTCAAAGATTAACGTCTTGTGAGCTCCTCTGAGCAAAAGATATATTCTGTAACTTTTAGTCAGTACTTCTCTATTGCCTTTTTCAAAGGAGTTGTATATGGAGGTATGCTACCAAATTAAAAATCAACATGCAAACCACAAGTCAGCTGTGGTTGTTGTAGAGGAACATGTGGTTCTGGTCTGCCTGTAGCTGGTGCACATTCAAAACAAAAAATTAATTAAGCCAGGCAGCTTTCTAGAGATAAGGTAAAATGTTCAACACCTTTAAATGCCAATTTGAGAATGGAAAACAGTGTGTTTCTGTTCTTTCTGGTATAATTATCTCGGTATTTACATCTTCCTTGAAAGAACGGTGTAGAAGTAAACAAGAACTCCATAGAAGAATTTCCCTGTACAAATTTTAACATTTTGGCAAGAGTGGATGATTTCTGAGATTAAATCATGCAGAACAGAATCTTGCAAGTTCCCAGGATAAAAACCAGTGAAATAGGATTAATATCTTCTATGTAGACTTATAGCAGGGGAATTTGGGTACAGGGGAATAGTCAACTGCCATCTCTTTAGTCTTATATTTACAGTACTGGAAGGGTTCCAGAAAAAATAAATTCAGTTCCTGGGTTTGCCACTTCATCTCCCTACTTACAAGCAGGGGCAGTGCTGCATGCCTTTCTTGAGAAGTGGCTCAAGTGACAAAGAGCAGTAAATGTTATTATTCTATTCCAGCTCTACCACTGCCTTTCATTCATTAACTGCTCCTGTTATTGACTGTTATCCTACTTTTTTTTTCTTTTTATCCAAACATACTACAAATACACTGGTTATACTGCATATGCTACTTTCTGACAGGCCATGCTTTGGTTTTTGTTTCTAATTAATCACCACACAGGTGTATTTGTTGTCACTGATCCACTCAATACATTCAACATACCTGCCCAAGTTTTCTACGCTATTTGCAGCAAAAGTAACTAATCTTTTTCCATAGCTCATAATCTTTTAGAAGGAAGTGATGTCATACCAGTTATCCTTCTGCCTTTTGTAATGCTCTTGCTGGCTCAAAATATATAGCTTCTCAGTGCTTTATATCTTCACTCCTGAAGCCAAAATTTGCTCTGCTACAAGCAAGTATAGCTCCCCCCAATCCATTTATGCCAAGACTGAGTTTAGCCCCTATGCCAATAAAATTTCCATTTGTATTAAAATTGTCTACTGCTTTGGAAAGACATGTGAGTTGGAATTACTCAGATTTCTGTGGGTATTTCTTCTCTGATTGGGTCCTCAGGCCAGATTCATCCAGACACCAATACAGTCAGGATCAAGCTGTTTGTGCATTTACTATCTGTGGCTGTGGACTTAGCCAGAAGGACTTCAAAAGCTTCTTAGCTGCTGGCAAATGGCTGAGGCTATTTTCAGGCAACTGGCGTGGCCACATTAGTGCACAGAACAAGTCAGAGGGTGCTCTGGCACCACGAGCATCTCTCCCTGAGGCCCCTGGGCAGTGTCACCCTGCTGATGGCCCTTGCACAATGGCTGTGCTTCCCTCAGAAGCCAGGCAGAGCAGGGCTGACTTTCCCCCTTACATCAGAGGATGACAAAAAAATCCCAAGGAAAAACATTTCATTATTTCATCAGTTTTAGCAGCCTGCTCAGTGCTAGGCAAGGTTCATTTATTTAGAAGCGGGGGAACAGCTGACAACTTTCTAAAGGTTTCTTCATGCATCTCTCACTCTTGTCCCAGCATTACCCAGTCTGACCCGAGACAGAGCCAGTCTGGAGGTAAGTCCTTTTAAATGAAACCTCCTTTCTTGCAGACAGATTAGGTAGCAACAGAACATGCAGATGTGTCTCCGTGCTTCACCAAACCCACTATTCATCTATTTCACTGCAAGGACTCGTCTTGGTGGGAGGATTAATGTCAGTTAGTCCCAGACAGAATTTTTAGTTTTAGTCATTTAATTCAAAACCAAGAAGCTTTCTATCCCCTGCCGCCCACTGTGGGAGTACTTTTAATCACCACATTTACTTTTTTATAAGCTGGAGCTGGATCCTGCAGCAGCAAACAGGCCAGAGCAATGATGCTGCTGGAGGTGTTGCTGCGAAGCACAAGCTGGAATTGTGGGGAAAAAAAGAGGTAGAGAAGGAACAGGAAGGTGAAGTTTATAATTCAGCAGCAACCACAGGAAAAAGTTAGTGTGACAGCTTTATAGATTTAATGGAAAAGAGACTATGAAATAGTAACAAGAATACAGCAAAATAGACAGGTATGTAGGATTTTTTTCCTTTAGGTAGGTTTAACAAAATACTTAGACTAACGTGATTCTTTTGTTAAACTAGATAATATTTTTGAGAAACAGCATTACAAAAGGTTAAACATAGAACAGATGTAAGTTATAAAATACAAGCTGATCAAAGCTCAGATTTTGAGACAGATATGCTAGCAAATGATGATAAATCAGTCCCACTAGAATTGTAAGAAGCAGACAAATGTAACTATGCAAGAGTGAAAGTCAAGAGTTGAAAAGAGGAAAGAGAAAAAAAGAGTGGAAACAAATGTTTAAGTTAATTCTAGACAACTTGTAGAGAACATCAACTGACTATATTCTGTAAAAAGGAAATAATATCTACTGACACACACCCAATTTGATTTCAAAATAGGACTCAAATGCTTTAAACTCTTAATATTGGCTTGATGTATACAACATTCTATTCATTTCTTATGTAGTAGCCGCTCTTCTCAAAAGTTTTCAAATTTCAAGAAGATTTGTACTGCCAGGATCAAAGCTATAAAAGAGGTAGAAAATATTATAAAAGCAGATATGCACTAGAAAGCTGAAATCTTCTTTACTTACCTTGCCTATATACTTATTTAAAAAAAAAGGAAACAAAAAGTTATTAACACATCTAAGTTAGTACAAAATATATCGACATACAGACATTTGAATGAAAGCTGAAGTTTCAATTTCTTTTCCTTTTGTAGGTAAATAAATAAAGCACAGTGAGAAACACACTATTTACCAAGACCTAAGTGAAACAGAAAACATTTGAAAGACCAAGAAAAAGGAGGTAATTGTTAGGACTGTCAGCAGGGGACCGCTGTGATAATTTGATCTGAACTCTGCTAACAAATCACTGCACCATTCTTTTTACTTTAGTATCTGTTTATGCTTCTACAAATTGAAACCCCACTGGCAATGCACTGAAGAACAGAGCTCAGCACAATAACACATCAGCCTGGCGATTAGTTCAAGGTGGGGAAGGATTAGTTGACCATCCCAAACCTGCAGTCCTTCTCGATATTTTGTCTTTCCCTGCTGAGGTAAAAGGGTGCAGACATATGTAAGTAATAAACTAACAGGCTTCCATCCACTTGAGGTTGAGTGGAAGGAATGCAGAACAAAACTATAAAAAAAATAATAGACAAAGGGGTAGTGAAGACTTGGGGGAACTCAATACCACATCTGCTAAGCGATGCTGGGATGTAGCACCAGGATGCCCATAAGTTTTTAAAGATATACCTATGCCTTTTTGTGATCTTGCAGCACACTGTTATGGCCTGAGCATGCCAACATTCAGACCTGACACAAGATCAAAAGGCTGATAAATGAGAGGAAAGGGGATGTTTGACCCACTAAACCATATTCTACAAGAATTCAAGGCTTTTTAAAGCAATAAAAAAAGTAATACATTACTGCACCCTGAATATATTGTGACATTCTTTTCTAAGAAAAACCCCTAATATCTAGGTTCATTATACACTTTTATGCACATATATATGAACAGACATACGTAGGAATACATATGTTCATGTTTATTTAGGTGAACATATTTCACATTACAACAAGCTTCTGAAAACTAAATTTCTGATGAAAGTTATATTAAAATCATTTGGAAATTAACTTAATTTGGGGTGTAGTTATTTATAGGCCCAATTTATTACTAGCAAAAGTATAACAAGCAACAAAAAAGGAGGGAAATCCAGCATGGAATTTGTAGTTAAATAAACAAAAAGAGATTGGCTTTTCTATTTTAGCTAGCCTGTGATACGCACTACATTTCTGCTACTGCCAAATTCAACATGAATTTTGCGATCTAAACAAAACCAGTGTGAGTTTTGTTCATTTCTTTCACCAGAGTCAGGATGCTAGAAGTACCACCAGTGTTGTCATATCATCAACTTCCAGAAAAGAATTTGGAACTCTAACACACAACTACAGGCTGTAAGCAGCAATAACCATTATGACACATCCAGACCCAGTAGCTTTGAAATTTATATTTAATGAAGAATGTACCAATACCAAATGCTACACATTCAAAAACTTCCTGTATTCTGGAATATTTCTCCTCAGTGTGATGTTAGGGATTGGTATTTCCTGTTTTTAAAGGAACAGATGCATCCTCACTCCCAAGAATCGAGCCCTGCTATGATCCACCATGAATACGGGATGAGGAGCCACCAGGTTCCGAACGGTGTGCGGGGAAGCATGCAGTGCCATCCGTGATGTCAGAGTCACCCTGCCTGAGCGACAGCCCTCTGCAGATTTCCCAGTTTGCAAGAAATCACACCTGTTCTGTTGACAATCCTTACACCTCTCTTCCTCACGCCACAGAGCAGTTTGGAAGGGGAGCGTAGAGTGGAAGTGGCTTTCTTATGCCCAGCCCCTCTCAAGGACTTTGAGAGAGTGCGTACTCTCCAGAGGAGGAATTTAGTATCAGCAGTTCCTGTGCTAATCTCTTCTAAGAGCTTTAGGTGCTCAGCACTTTTGGAAATCAAGTTAATAACTATTAATGATTTAGAAGGATGAGAACTGAGTCTTTATGGTACTCCTTATTCAAGCATTTTTCACATCAAATTCGAGTGGAAATTCAGCTTTGTTAAGTGAGAGGATTGCTGAAAAGGGTCCAACATAAAAAAAACCAAACAAAACACCTGAGAAACGCAATTAAATTAAATTTGGATGTAAAAGTGATGAGATGTTCTGATTCTCCTGAGGATTCAGAAACATTCTCCTCACAAATAAGAGTGGTATAAATGTATTAGGGCATGAGGAGCAGCCTACAAAAAGGTAAAATGATACTTGAGGAGGCCAAGAAACTATATACCTCTTAAGCCCAGATGTAAGGAAGAAGCGTCCGATGTCCTTAGCTTTCAAAACTCATCAACTGCATTTTTTAGTATCAGGGTATTGGCACTTTTTAAAAATTAAGTAGCTCAGATAAGAGTTATTGTATTGCAGAACTCACCGCAAGCTGACCACCCTCATATTTCCCCAGCTTCCAGGCCACCACAGCTACTCTGCTGCTGAGGCCCAAGTTTGTCAGGTTTAAAATGTAGAGTGTGTCTATGTAATCACAAGGCTGTGCCCACCAGCCTGTAAATCACTGTGTAAGAAATGCACCATCAGTATGTGACACTCCGTGTGTGCCGTGCAGCCAGGGGAATTCCCCACTTTGGAACGCTCTTTTCCATCTCGAGCTGTTCTCCTTCCTGGCTCAGTCCCACATGCCAGCCAGGATGGATGCTGCAGCACAGGCAGGTAGCTGGTGATGGCTGGGAGCAGTGAAGGCAGGCAGGCATGTCAAAAGACATACTCACTATCAATTTTTAGAAGTAGGTAAAAATAGCGTTTTTTGACTCTCTACAAAAAAGAGCAGGCAGGAGAGAAGCCTCTTTGTAGACAGATCTGGGTAAATTTGCATCTTGTCAGATGCACAAAACAATTAGTTGAAAAAGCGCAGAGAACACCTACAGATTGTAGGCAATGTTATTTCTACATCTGCAGAACAAAGATCAAAGCAGTCAATAATAAACTTCAGAAGACCTGAGGAATTACTTTGCAACGATTCAACTTTTTCCATCAAACCATCCCCCAAACCATCAATGAACGTTAGGAGTCACCTGCTTATATCAAAGGAGCAGGGCCGAGCACTGAAGCCAGTATTCTATCACAATTACAAATACATCAGCTGTCAGAGTAGATGAATCTCTAGTACAAACATAGCAGCACCTATATAAAGTGTTGTATTTTAACAAACATGAAAAGGAAATCACTGCCAGAAATGTTAATACAAGTGAATTCTGAGCAAACAGGTTATTTATTCTATTAGTACCAGAAACCTTTCTATTGTATAAGTGTATGACGTAGTTAGAGACTCTCTTCCTTGGGGAGATTTGATTTTGCTGATTTTTAAGGGGACAGAGCAGACTTTATTATTCTTAGTTTTAAAACTCTGGTGTCCGCTTTGTTTTGCTGCCAGACTTTAAATTCTTGGTTTTAACAAAGTTTGGTTTGTTTTTTTTTTTTTCATTAAGAGCACTGAGGTTTCCACATACAAATAAAAATAATCTTATTGATTACTCGCTTTTTCATGGTAAAATGCATATCTGAAAGTGATAAGATGCAGGAAATACAGGGACAGAACTGCTGTGGTGAGTTTTCTGCCTGCAGTAAGAAAACAAAGCAGCCAAACTCTGACGACATCCATTGTCCTCACCGTCTGGAGTACACCCACATGATGGACAGACTGCTCACCCCAGCCACCTTTGGGGACAGATGGCTTCGTTCTGGACCCAGCAGAATGTCCATAAAATTAACATTGACTACATGTTCCTTGGTAAACAAATGCGGTTTGATTGATGAAGGAAAACTGCAAGAAATCCTACGAAATACTCTTTCAAAGTCAGAAAAGCCTGTCTGCATTTTCAACTTCCAACCCACCAGTCTAGAGCAGCCAAGTGATTTAATAAATGTATTTTAATGCAATGTTAAGTGACTTGGTTACATTAAAATCCAGTTATTGCACAACAGAGTTGTTGTATTCCAAGGGAATACAGTACAGATTTTAACTGATGTGAAAACACACGGATTTTGTTTAATAGCCTCTTAATCCTGCCAATTTTACTAATAAGATTACTGTCTAAAAGGCAGCTAAATAAACTGTGCTGTTGACACTTTAAACAAAACAAAAACCACACCCACCTACCCCCTGAAAAGCACAGTTTCTCCTGAAACATTCTTTACCTCTATTATGGCCCCAATCCAGCAATGGGACTACTTATGTGCTTAAAGTTAATCGAGTGCTTAAGTGCTTTGCTGGACTGAAGCCTGCAATAACATAAATCTGAGTGGACAAATTATCATTATACATAAGAAACTTGCAACAAAATGAAAATAATTAAACAACTGAAGCTGTTTGTAGAGATACTTAAGTGCTGCATGATGATGTAAAGTATGTGTGCATTTGGCACATCCTAGTTTCACCATTTTATTTCTGAAGAACACATGCTCCTCACTGTTTTGACTGCCAACATCTGAACTTTCAGCTACAATCTTAGAAAGGGAAGTGAACCCTTCTGCCAGCTCTGTATTCTGATACATATCAAAATCTAACTGGACAGACACCAAATATTACTGGGCTAAAGGATGGGTCTGTGAGAAAATGATTTGCAACAGTAGGTTTTCCTACTGAGTGAGTAGCATCGGAATGGTAGAAGGAAATTATGAAAGAAAGTGAAATGGGAAATTAAAATATCAAAGTAAGGGGGAAATGGGATTTAATGGAGCATTTTTTACATTTCATCTTTTGGGTATTATCTGAAAATATTTGGACTTCCTTCCCCCCATCTGCCAGGCCTCCTCTTGAGCCTTAATTTTCATTTAGTTTTTATCTCTGTCACACAGTCTGCCTTTATATAGTCTCCTTGCTCCTGCTCTAAGAACATTCAGGCTAATTTCCTTTTCCCTTAGCCATTTATCTTTCCTACACCCATTCAAGTCTATGGATGCATGCAACTTGAAGGAGGAAAAAGAGCTGGCTGTATATGTCATAAATGTGACCAGGAATCAAAAATAGCTTGGGGATTAAAATCCATCAAAACTGCGCAGTCCAAAGCAAAGCATCCTGGCTGTCTAGACAAGCAAATGAAAAAGAAGAGCTACATTCTGCAGGAGTGTTTTTCCCAAACTCTTTGTCCTTCTATAAAATTTCTTCTCTTTCATGAAAGCCCCACCTTCAACAGAACATTCCCCAAGACCTCTAGGCAGCATTTGAGGAAGGAGGGGAGCCAGCATTACAGGGACCCTTCAGTCAGTCTGAAAGGCATATCCCAGTCCGTGCGAGCATTTGACCCTCATGAGTCTGTCAAATCCAACGTTCCCCAAATTCACACAACACTGTGTCCGTGTGTGCACAACAGCCATCTTGCAGCTCTTCCAGCTGGGCTGCTGGGTGTTCAGAAAAGTCAGCAAATTTTACTGCCAAAATGTGTCAGCTTTGGAAAGCAATGTGGAAGCAAAAATCCACATGGGTTATTCCAGCATGGAGGAATGCTAGCAACCGCCTCACACAGCTTTCTGAGGAACTCAAGCTTTCTGTGAATCTTCCTAATACAGGGACTGCTTCTCCATCACTCACCCTTCCCGTGGGGCACGTCTCCAGTTAAACAAGACACAAGAGCTTTTCCTCTCCTGACACCGTCCCTCTTTCCCCTGTGAGGAGATAACACAACTGGCATGCGAGGCAGCTACAGCAGCCACACCATCGTCAACAGCTTCTGGCCATCAGAGTCTCCCTGACATGGGGAATGCTCCCGTCCAGACCTCTGCTGGGTTGGCAAAATAAGCGTGGTGGACTGGAAAATCTGGTCATGTGTATCGATTTCTGGATTCTGTTACAAATAGACTTGCTGTGCGTTGTTCTGGGGCCCTGGCTTGTCTCCAGCTTGGAACTGCCAAGATTAGCTATGGAGTATTTTCATTCAACTTTCTAAACATGCAACTTTGTTGAAATCATCTTTTGTGTGTATGTGTGTGCGAGAAATGGATTTTCAAGGAGATCTATGAAAAATGATGGTACTCTCAGTGTTAATGCAACTGAAGTTTCCAACGATTGAGAACCGTTCGGTTAGAATGAACAAAAATGTCTTTTTTTTTTGCCCTCACAACTTGACTCTGCCATCATAAATCAGACCAAGTAGCTTTGCTTTGAAAAATAGAAGGAACTTAAGAATAAGAATTAAATACTGAAGTAAATTTCATATAATTACCTGTATCCTAAATGAAATTCCCTGATTTTCAAGCAGAGACCTCTTTATTAGGGCCAAGAAATGCAGCAGATATGGATCTTGGGCTGGATTAAGAACTACTCCTCTAATATCAATATGGCTGCTGTCAACTCAAAAAGTGTGAGGGATCAAAAGTAACTGTAAACTATGGAGCAGGAAAAGAGGCTGAAGGGGACAAGGTGGCATGCAAGCCATGCTGAACAGCACTCAGCTGAGCTGAAAACAAACAGGACCTACACAAAAGTGTCAGTAGAAGCTGAGGGTGAAATTGTAATGGCTGGAAAAAAACCCCCGATTGTTCCTCAGTCCATGATGAACATGCAAATCTGCAAACCCTTTCCCGGGCATAACATTTCCTTCTACGTGTTCTTTGGCAGCACAGCTGTTTTAAGTTCTTTTCATTTGCCTGCTCACTCTCACACATCCTCTGCAGCACTGCCTCCTCAGTTGTGTTGTTGGTCTGAGTGTGCTGTGCAAGATCATGGATATGATTTGAACTTAAACAAAAAAACACCTTCACCCCCTCCAAAACAGACACGCAGGAGAAAGCAACAGGGGAAAAAAAACCCAGAATGTCAAATTTTATACTTTGAAAATTGTAAAATACCCCCAAAAGGTTTGATTTGTTAGGAAATCCTTTAGATTAGCAGACACAATTCATTTATATTTGGCAGCGTTAACTAATTGCTGTCTGCAGACTGGCAGCACAGATGCAGCTCCTGCTAAAACCAGCACCACAAAGCATGTAAAGCAAGTAACAGCATAATAGAAAGCACAGCTCCATGGAAAATGTACACTGACAAACTTTCAGTGCTTTTAATTGTGCACTTTTTAATTGGTATTATTCCTAACAAGAAAAAAGGCTATCCTCAGGAGGCGGAATTATATTTGCCTGAAAGCTTATTCTTTAAATAAAAATGGCTGTTCATAGAAAGTCTATTAGTTTCTTCCTTCATCCCACTGAAATATGTTCTGTCCCTTGGGAAATAAATTTTAATTTACTGTAATTTTTCTTGAGGTTTTTCACTTAGTATGTCAATGTACACTTCTCCCTCCTCCCTTTCCTTTTTTTTTTTCTTTGTGTAAAGACCAAGCTTTTTAAAAATAGAATTAAATCTGAACAAATGAAAAAGAAATTAGTGAAAAATCTCAAAAATAGCTGAAAAATTTATGGAGCATTCTTTCCAACACTTTTAATTTAATATGTCTCTGTGTGTGTCACCATTTTCTAAACAGCAACAAGGACAAGAAAGCCTTCTAGTAAATAACATAAATTAAGCAAGCCCTGTTAATATTGCCTGCTGACCTCAGAAAGGCTAAAGTGAGAATAGAGTCCACACTTCTTCTACTGCCAAGATTGCACATTGATTCCCTTGATAAAAAATTAGTCATTTCAAATGGACTGAGGTTCTATGAAGAACATATCCAGCATGGCTTGGCACCTCCAGTTACACTTCTGGGTCTGCGAGAATGAATGACTGAAGGAAGGAGTTAATGAATGAAGACAGCCTTGGTATTTAGGACTGCTGAGCATGCACAAAGGGGAAATGCAGAGAAAGCAGGCAGCAAACTGTGAATGTGAGAATGGAGAGGTTCTTTCTGGTGATCAATATGGCAGCCATACAGCACTCATGCCACAAGAGCCAAAGGGCTGTTAAAATGAGAGTGATGATAATCTGGGCAAGAGCTGATGTAGAGATGGCTCAGGAAAAGCCATGACCAGAGCTCACTCATGTATAGTAACTCTTTTTTAACACCCACAAAAGAGAAGAATCATGGTTCTCTGCTCAAACTGAGCAAGGCTGGACACCATTCTAAAGAAAAAGGGCAAATGTAGTCAATACTGACAATTTGAGAGAAAATGCAAAGATGCATTGGGTGGAGGTTACAAAATTCTGCGGAAGAACCACTTCCTTGAAACCAACGTGTCCCAGCTTGGAGCAGATTGAAGCCTCCCAAGATCAAACCAAGCTATCTAAGAGCAGGAAGCCCAAAACAGAAACACCCGCCTCAAGCAAGGATGGGGGAGAGCTTTGGTGCATTATGGGCCAAATACGCCCTGCACAGTGTTATTTCCTCCCATTCCAGTCATCATACGGCTGGAGATCTTTGGTGCTGGAGTGATGTTCTCCACATCCATCATTAACCTATTCTTTGCTCACCTTACAGAGCCTGTACCAATTTTCATCCTCACCAGTTTCACTCCATGCTTTTCAGGGGACAACATACCTTGCTTTACTGAATTGCAAACAGATTTGATCTCATACATTTCCTTTGTATACAAAAGGAAATAGAAAAATCAGTTCCCTCATAAACAAAAACCCCAAACCCTCCCCCCCCCAAAAAACCACCAAACAAACAAATAAACAAAAAACCAAACCAAACCAAACCAAAGTCAGGTTAAGTTCGCTTGCTCTACCATGGGTAAATTCAAACTTCCTAGTTTGCATTTAATTCAATGCCTTCAACCATGTTCTCTTTATGATTTTTTTTAAACTGGTTTACTACTGAGATCTGACTCAAAATCCTGCAGTTTCTCAAATCTCTTCTACTCCTCTCCTGTGTTTTTAAATACTTATGTTGTATGTCTTATTCTGGATTTACAGTAGTCCTCTCTCAACATGCTCTAAATTAACAAACCTATGTTACTAGATCTGCAGTACGATTTACCAGTTCATTCTGTGTTTTGGCATGGGATTTCTCTGGCATGCTTAATTCGATGATATTCAGCATTCAAATCTTCCTCTTCAGATTCTGTCACTTCTGTAACTACATTAATGTTAGCCAATCTTCCTTTATCTTCCTTTATCCCATTTTTAACACACTAATTCCCCAAAATAAAGTCTGGTCAGGTAACATCATTAAGAACTGAATGGTGCTCCTGATACAGTCTGGAAAATGACACAATATATCCACCCTATCTGTACCTTTAAAATCATGGTGATGCACATTTTTCATTACAAATATATATCTGGTAATTACAATATTAACCTTCTCCCTAGAATTAGCCACAAAGGATTGAATAGCAATTTGCTAGGGGAAAAAAAATCTCTCTTACTAAATTCTTTTTATTTTTCTCCTATCTTGTGCCTTTACGTGGTAGAAAACAGTAGTTAAAACCAAGACTAGCAGCTACCATCAGTTGCTTTAGCATTTGTCATGCACTTCCTGCTGTGTTTTATTAGACAAATATAAAATTAACAACAGAGCTATAATGATTCCCTAAACTGGTTCCAACACAAATTTCCAATTTGAGGTCAGATGTATTGCCTAATAAAGTTTTACAACAGCAGTCAAGTAGTGGTAGTTAGCTCCTCAGAAATACAACTCTTAATTCACCAGATTTAGTTTTAAGACTTGTTCATCACATAAAACAAAAATAAATATTATTATAGCTTTACTCAAAACGTTCAGATGATAACCTCCAGATAAGACGGCATTGGGTTACTTTAACTGCAAACAACACAATTAAAGATACTTGATATATTTACATTTGTAGCAAATATCCACTATAACATTTTGATTACTTGACCTGATGCTTGTAAACTGTCATTCTGAAGCTCCTTGGCAAGTACACACTGGTAATTCTATTGCTTACAGAGCATGAAACTTTAGATAACAGGCTGCTATGGTCTTGCACTGGGAAACCTCTTGTGTTCTTGATGAAGGAAACAGGAGCAAATAAATGCTTTCTTAGCATATCAGTAAATTAAAACCGAAGGGATAACATTCTAAAACCACAGCTAACAGCAGAATGTGTTCCATAATAACAAAGAATTTCATCTTCCACAATGGTTGTTTGACACATTTAGGAATTCGGTGTTAGTCCTAAAGACTTTATTGGAAACCACAGACAAAGTCCACCAGAAATTGTATTACGAACAATAGAAATGCAACCAAAATTTCCATGGACCTGTATTTAATCTATAGAAAAGGTAGTTTAGCATTTAATCATATCTGTAAATCATTGGTTTGCACGTGTCTATTTAAGTGTACAAATTTAAGTGAGCTGCCCACATTAGGGCAAAAACCTATCCCAAAGGATGACTTGATCTAACCAGAAGCTTTGTACAACAAAATAAGGAAGACCCGCTTCTTTTCTCCCCCAAATTTACCGAACAAATTAAGTGAACTAGGACTTCGTTAAATAATATACATAAAGGTGGTGCTAAGGGAAGTAAATGTTAGCGCTGTAACACACAGGAACAAAAATATACCATTCTTAGTCACACACAATTAATACTTTTCTGCACATTAACAGTAGGATTGTATAAGAGTGTCTGTACAGCAGAGTTTATAGCCAAAACTTCCTTGGGATGAATGCAGATGAGCTACAGTGAGAATTTTCACAACCGCAAACGAAAACAAAGGCACCGGCCTTGGAGTTAAATTTATATGCACATATATTTATAAATATCTCTTTAGAGATGCCGTATTTATAAATATCTCTTTAGAAAAAAACTCCTTCAAATCTAACAACCCTTGAGACTGTTTTGCAGAAAAATCAGCTTAAACCATTCCATGAATACAGAGCACTATACCTGTATTTCTCAATCCATTCATCTTGAGTTGTCTCAGGTTTCAAGCATAAGTACCAACTTAAATATGCACACTAACTGAGAAATGGTGAGTACACACCTTCAGATGCACCAGAGTGAATAACTGAGCAGAATGGTTCCAAATGGATATTTTGCCAGGCAAGAAAAAAGAGCAAGATCACACATAAAAACATGCACCATAATACGTGTAATCTGTAATTTCTGCTGGGCTATGTTTTTCAAAACAGTCCTCAAAAACCTTTTTCCACAATATGACAGCAAACATTGCTGGATCAGCACCACTGGTTTGCAGGGCAATCAAACTGGGGTAATATTTCAGACACAAGCCTGACCTACACTAAAATGCAAGCATTACGCAGGGCCTCAGTGTGGCATGATATTGTCTCTCTAGCTCTTCAGAGTCTATAAAATCTCATCACAAATAATTAACAAAGCCAGAGCTAACATTTCAATTGCTTTCAGAATGCTGAAGTTGACCAGCAACAAAGAATCACATGCTTAGCTTCTAGTAGAAACTATTTATTTCATGGTTTTGTGTCTCTTTGGCTTTATGCTATGTTTTTCTAACTACTGAATCCTATACAATCAGGAGATAAGATGAGGTTGTACTGTTACAGATTAGCTTTCCTTTCCTCCTTCCTCCTGTGCCCCTTCTGCCCACTTAGAGACTCTTTGGGGTTTCATTATTTAACTTTACCCTCAGGCATGGGGATAACACCATTGGAGCCATTTTGCAGGCAGCAGGATTCTATAAATGAGGCACTTATTTAAACAGCTTCACACAGAGTGGATGTCAAAGTTCTTGGCTATTTACAGGTGACATCACAAGAGATGCCTTCTGAAGCACAGCCAAAACAAGTACCATCCGCAGATTAATTTTTCTTGTCCAACATACATCAGAAAACAGTCATTCCACCCTTGCTTCGCTTCACAAAACTCTTCCTTCAAGCAAATATATGACAGAGCTGCACAGCAGCTTTTTTTCTGCCTGTTGAACAGACTAGAATTTGGTTATTGCTGAGCAGATTTTTGGGTGCAATTCTCTCTCCTATCACATTTTAACATCCTTAGCGAGAGCCTACAGCAAACAACAACAACAACAACAAACTAAAACCAAAAACCAAAAACCGCAACAAACAAACAAACTCCCCCCCCCAAAAAAAAAACAAACCAACAACCCAAACAAACAAAAAGAAAAACCAAAAAAACCCCACAAACCAAAAAATGAGGTCTGGTAGCAGCTCTTGTCTGACATGGCTAAGTAATCATCATTTAATTAATCAGAATCTGATGTTGCTTCCTATAATAATAAAGCAGGATGTGAATAAATTAGTTCTTAGCTTTACATTTCTTGGAATCTATCTGAAACACAACAAGGATTCAGGAATAAGACCAGAGATACTTTTTTTGGAAAATTGCAACAGCAGATTAAATATATAAAATCTTTCAGTGGGAAATACAAAACAAAACTGTATTTTCCAAGGTCAAGTAATTTCATAGGAGCTCAGCTTTCCAAACTGAGGGTGGGAAGGGGCTGGTGTAGGTAGCTCCATTATCCCAGCAGAGCTGCTCCTGGGAGGGGAGTGACAGAAGCAGCACCATTTGCAGGGCCCTAAGTTTTGAAATTTAGTGTGCTGCCTTAAACAATATACACACATGCTTTGAAACATCTCTCCATTCCTCTGTTAGATATTAATTCTACACAGTAAATTTTGCCATTTATTAGCATACATTTGGAGTTTATTTTCTCAATGTTTAATCACGCATAGTAGTCATTAGCATATATGAACACTCCTTTTCTAGAGCAGTTTGTGTAGAATTCTCATTTGAGTTAATTGCTATGTAAGATAGCTAAATTCTAATTAAAATTCAATGGCACATGTAATGATAAAATTTATCAATAGTGTCTTTCTCAGCAGTTACTTTTATTAAATTACTTAGCTTCATTGTTTATTTCTTGAGACTGAGATTCTAAATTAGTCTGGTTTTAACCACTGAAACAATAATTTCACTAGGCTTTAACTGCAGTGTTTTTACTTCATATTTTAAGGGAGTAAGTGTCTTTCAAGTTTTGTATTGACTTGTTGTTGCTTTGCTATGTCTCTGAAGATCTTTATTAACCTCTGTCTCCTGGCCCTGAAAACAAAAAAAGCAGCACACGACTGGTGCTCTTGAAGCTAATGGCAAACTATCCCTTCCCATCACTGAGCTAGGAGCCACGCAGTCCACAAGTATCTTGTGCAAAATATAATATGATTAAAATGGACCAAATTTGCCATCAGATAAAAAGCCCAAATCTTTTTCACGAGAACGTGAGTATTTTTCTGCACCCTCACTAGTCATGTCAATTGCTGCAGTATCAGATATAATTTACTTTATTTAGTGAAAAACCTTTCCAGTACAGAGGTCAAGGCAGCAGCCTGGGCTCTTTCTTGAGCTCCCTTCAATGCTGCACTTCTCAAAGTGACCGCTCTGGATGTTTATGTGTATTTGCATAAGCATCTGCAAGCTGAGGAAAATACTTCACTCATGCAAACGCTTTTCCTTATTGAGAAAATTCATCTATATTAGGCAAGTCTCGTGGCTTGAAAATATGAAAAATCTCTTTGGATCGGCTTCATCTGGGTGGGGTGATATATGTGCAAAAAATACATGTGTCAGGTTTTAGTCTGAGCTCAAGCTTTGCTCCCTGCTTGCAGGATGCACTGCTGGAAACTAAATGTGCTCTGAACAAAAGCAAAAGAACCTTGAGCAGCAAAAACTCCTTTCTGCTGCACCAAATGCAGAAGGCTGTTATTCTCAAACATAAAAATGACTAATCACCCTTTAATCAAGTTATGGTTAATAAAGTCATCCAATTTTTGCTTAATCATGTTAATATTCAGACATGTTAAACAGTAAATCCCTTCAGGCATGCAAGCCTGTTTGCCAAGTTTCAGCCTACAACAAGGTGTAAATCTCTGAAAACAGCCCTTTGGAAATGCTGACAAACCTTTGGCTATTGTAATAGAAGTTGGCATCTCTGGAAAAAAAAAAAAGTAGAAGGCAGAGCTCAGTTTCTCTACAAATTTCTACCCTAAGATTTGCAGAACGTAATCTTTGCCCTAGATTTACTCTGTGCAGAACCCCTATTGCTATACAAGCCACAGAATATTACTGAAATAGGCAGGAAGAAGAAAAACTGACTACAACTAATTATTATTAGAAGATAATATTTATGAAAAAAATAGCTGTACTTCCACCTAAAAGTTTAATTATAATAGATCAGATTCTCAGAGAAATTTGTAATCAGGTTTATTCATTTGTTTGTTTTCAAAGGTGCTTTATGACTTTTGAAGCAGAATAAAATGATAAATAATGCATTTTCCTCAGTGTTGGTGGGAAAACTCAGGCTATAATTAGCATACAAAATTACACATTCTGATACTTGATGTTCAGTGATACCATTTCCGTCATGTCATACAGCATAAATAAAAAGCTGGCAATCCTAATACCCCCAATAACTTTATTCTTATAAACAACCGCTGTTGCTCCAACACAGCTTTTCTTCAATAACTCTTTACATTCAGAGCCCCCATATCTTCCAGCAGCTTCATTCTAACCGAAACCTGCACTCTGTGCTGCAGCCTTACTGAAAACACCAGATTTCTGTCTGTTCCTAAAGAGCAGCGCAGGAAAAAATGTGCCACTGTGGCCAGGAAGGCCCCTTTAAAGGGAAGGCCTGGGGAGATGCTGGGCAGGGGCTCCAACAGAGGACCTTTGTGCTGCCATGCAAATGGATCCCCGCAGCAGCCTCCAGACAATGCCCAGGGAGAAGGCAGGGAGAGCCAATCCATCTGGGGAGAGTTGGGGAACTCAGCCTTCCCGACATTCTTTCTCTCACACAAAACACTCCATGTTGACAGCTGTGAATTTTAAGCAACTATTCTGTGTATGTTTTTCTAATTTTGTGTATTCATATAGTTTCCCCGGCATCAGGGGCTCAAAGCAGAGTGCTTGGCTTTCATAATTTAGAGATTTCATGCTTTTCAAGGAGCCACAACAACTCCTATTGAAAAACAAAGTGGAAATTAATGGAGAGAGCATCAAATGGCAAGAAAAGTGATTACTTTAGAGGTGTTACAGAAAATAAAATTCATATTTACATAAATTATGATTACAGAGAGTGTCTGTAAGCTAAACTATGCATGTGATAAATATATTAATAAAAAGTGTGGAAACTTTGCTTGACTAAACATTCTGATTACTCAAAATCCACTCGCAATTTGTAGTGCTCCTTTTAAAGTAAAACTGCAGTATTTTGAAGAAAAAGTTTGCCTTCAGTCAATTAATCAAATAAAATATTTGGATATCAGCAATTTGTCCACGTAATGAATGAAGTTTTTTTTACTAGGTCAAGAACTAACTTAAAACAGATGCTGGGGTAGAGCAACATTTCTCTGCATATTGAAAAAAAATAATGACTACCACCAAAAAGTCCCAACCACCAGTTAATAGCCTCCCTGTAAAACAGAAAAACCAAATGAGTTTTCCTTTTCCAGTTAAAAAAAAAAAAGAAAGAAAAAGAAAAAGAAAATACTAGAAAATAGCATCCCATGAGTATCCCATGGTGATCCTGTCATGAACATGGATGTGTCTGCAAAATGGAAATATTACAGATAGGCTGTCATTAAACAATTCTGGCCAAAAATGAGGTTTGGATCTACTCCGTAGAATTCTGTCTAACCAGCGCTGGTGGAGCTGTCTTCACCAGTGCTCTGGGAAGGCAGCAAGCAGGAAGAAAGCAGGGAACTGGAAGTCAGGATGAGTGGCTGCCATTCCTGGCTCTGCCACTTTGAAACCTTCAGATTTCTTCCCTGGCTTCCTCTTCCTTAATCTCCGATTTCAAAGTGGAGGCAGTCACGAACCATCCCTTTTTATACACTGATTTGAAGAGTGAAACCAGTTTCTGACACACTCCAATCTTTTCTGCAAAGCAGGCTGGTTCTCCTCTGACAGCTCCTGCAGACCCCTGCGCATCCTCCCAAGGATCTACCCCTGCTGGGAGGGCACGCTGGGAAAGCCCCCAGAGCAGAAAGCACCGTGAAAATGCAGGAGCCAGGAAGACCCTGCCCTTCCCAGGAGGCAGCACCATCCTGGTGCCAGGCTCTGTGCCTTGCCACAGTCCTGTCCTGTGCCTTTCTCCACCACGTGTTGAAATTGGCTTCTGCTACAGTCCATCTTTCACTCTCAAGACCAACAACCAACAAGACTTGAACTTGAACCTACTTGGGCAATTCACGGCTCTTTGCTTGAGGCACTGACCCCCTGCCTTTACAAAGTGTCTTCAGATCCCTCAAAAATTCCTGTAGGAGAGCGATGCATCATTTCCCTCACTCCACCACCAATCTCCACACTGGTGAGACCCACTCCTTGTTGACATTTTCTCTCCCTAATATCTGCAGGAACCAAACAGCAACAGCAATGTGGTTTTGCTTAGGGGAGGACAGGAGGTGGGTTCTGTCTAGTCTGGAAATGTATTTTCCCTTCTTCCCAGTCATTTATTGTTCTTCTTTTGGCACAAGAAGAACATATTTTGGACATGAATTTCTCTGTGGGTGTTACATTGAAAATTAATCTTTCTCCAAGGCATATACGGTCTGGGACAGTTTTGAAACACGTATGAGAGGATGGAGATGGGAGGGAAGGCACGGAAATGAGGCCACTTGGTGGGGCAGGCAGAGTTCTCCGGCGTGTTCCCACTGCCCTGCCTCACCTCACCCGGCCGGGCTGGCCATGGCACACACCTGGCCACTCTCCTGCTGGGCATGGGCAGCTGTCTGGGCCAAGGATGGGCTGCTGGCACGAGGCTGAGGCATACGAGTGCAGATCTACGTGGCACATCACAATATGTGCACTTTGTCACTTGTTCCCCCCCAGGGAGCACGGAGCCACCACCGGCAAGGAGCCACCACCCTGCCAGCACAGGAGGGACCTCTCACCAACACCCGGCTCGAGGTCTGCCACCATCTCACATGTGATTCTCCAGCAAATTTTTTGATTTTCCCTCATCCCATATGAGCAGTGCCTACTCCACTCCTTCCTCCTTTCAGGGTGACTTCAGTCCCGTTTCTATTTTGGTGGTGCGGCATATTCCATTTGCAGGGCGACACAACAAAGTACAGCCAGGTCCCAGCCCCCTGAGCCAGGCACCATGGAAAGAAGAAAAAAAGTAAAAAGAGTAGTAGAGCTTTGATCCAAAAGGGTCAAAGAACCACAAAAAACGTTAAAACTGTATGTGTTTTTTTGGTTAAATACAAAAGAATAAAAAGCAGAAACATATCAATTTTCTATAAAACAAATTCTAATGAGTCATGATGAGGCATTAGAAAGTCCCATGTACATACATATTTAGGCACTCCTCTGGCTCAGAATTATGCTTTGCGCAAACAAAAGACTTCTCTCTACAGATTTACACAATAGGTTTACACTGAGCCATTACGATCTATCATGTAACTGAGTGCTTAATGACTCTTTAATTTAAGGATTATTGACACAAAAGATGTAACAGCTGCTTAAGAGTTACTACACAGCAGCAGCTTTCCAAAGAGATATCACTTCATCATTTTTATATTTTCTAAACTACCCAAAGATGCTTACATTCATGGCAGTGCCTTGAAAGAAAAAAAATTCAAGGGGAAATAAATTAGAATATACTTGACCTCAGTGAACCAGGAAAAAAAAATTAAATTTAATGTTCTCAGTTGAGAACAGATTTCTTCTTATTTATTTCTGACAACGTGAAAGCTTTGAAAAACAAAACTAAACTTATTTTATCTGAAAATAAGCCTTCTAAGCTAAGACCTTGTATTTTCTGTTGAAGTCCAAGAATTATATTTTTTAAAGTTTTAAGGCCCTTGGAAAAAGCCTTACACAAACGCAGCACTGACAGAAGTCTAAGTACAAGGCGTAGTGTGTGTCACTGTAACAGCAAATGCTTGAAAATGGAAGAGAGTTTGTTAGGCTGTGTGCGTGTATACATATATATATTTATAACCCCCTTAACAATGAATATTCCTGCTGCCAAGCATTTGGAGACAGAGTTGATTTCCTTTCAAGTAATTGATGTAGGCTTTCTTCAGGACCCCGTCCAGACAAGTTCTCCACCGTGGAGCAGGAAATCACACCGTCAAAGGAAAGCTGAGCGCTCCTTCCACACAGCCCGGGTCAGCCCCTCCAAAACACTAGATTTATACGACTGCTGCCAAAAAAACTTGCATTTCCATGCCCTCCTGTTGCTAAGATAAAGGATGTTTCCTACTGCCTCAGAATGCTGTCCTCATTTAAAACTCCAGCTATGTTCTGACAAAACACGCTGCTGTCACCCCAAATTGAGCAAATGAGCCTACGTCCTACAGTATAAAGACCAAAAGAGTTATTGAATATCACCCGGGGAGCACAAAATGAAAAGGCTCCCATTTCTTCCTGACCTTTTTGGGGCATTTTTTTCCTGAAATCGGCCGAGCCCTTCAGCCTTCATTTCTCATGCTGTCTGTGGTAGCACAGGAAGGACAGACTGGACTTTGCAGTTTCAAACAGATCAAGTTTTGTTAAATAACTTTTTCTTTTTTTTTTCTCTCCTTCTTCAAACCCAAAGCGGAAGGGAACACTGTGAAGAAAATGGAAACTGGCAAAGAGCTTTAACTTCAAATAGCCTTATAAGTCAGCGTTGATGTGCAAAACTAATTCTGGTTTTTTGGCATTTAAATATAACCCGACAGTTGCAGAAGGGAGGGGTGAGGATGAGAGAAGCGCAAGGCAGATTCCCAGCCAAGTGCAAAATACAGAGACATGTAGCACTACAACTTCTGTTTATCAAATGAAATAAGGATTAGATTTACTGGCACCAAGCTTTGTAGGGGAGGCTACAAACTTGACCTGGAAAATTTCAGGAAAGGAACACTAGGACAAAAAGCAGTTCCGTACTGCTGCTGCCTTGGTGAAAGGCATTTCACTCAGGCAGAAGGGGATGTTTCCACAGAAGAGAATCCCAAGCTTCAGTAAAATAGATATGCAAATAACTCCATTCATTAAAAAAAAAAAAAAGAAGAAATACCACTGAATATATTGTATCTAAATATTTGTTCAGGGTTAAGTGGTGTTGTCTAAACAAGCAGAAAAGCCCTTTTTTAATGTAGATTGGCTCCCCCCATGAGGAGTGCCAGCCACATACTTACTACTTGTTTATTTCTATGCTTTTCATTTCCTAGAAATCTCGTGTGTTATTTTACAGAGGCATGAGGTAAGCAATAATCTGGCACTGGGTATTCATGTGAACCATTTGTCATCTGTTAAGCTGAGTAGCCCTTGCTACCGCTCCCCATAAATGCACTGATGGGAAAATACACACTTCTCATCCTAAGGACGAGGCATGAACCTGAACTGGAGGTGCTCACCAGCCTGTAATGACACCCCACGTGGAAGAGCCTGCACTTAAATGTCCTACAGTGCCCATCTGTATGGCCCAGCCTGACCCCCCTGCCTTCCCCTAGGCAATGCCACTGCCTTCAGCACCTGGAATTGTGCCTGTCCTGTCTCTGTGGCTTTCCCTGCTCAATGCTGTTGGCCCAAACACCACGCAGATGCAATCCACAACTAAGAGGAAGAAATTTCTACTACGTCGAACAACCACAAATGTGAGGGGTCGACAAACACTGCAGCAGCCTCAGGGCTGTGACATGGGGGGAACTAAGTGCCAAACAGGATCCTGAATGTCCTGAACGCTTCACACAGGAGATAGATGGAATCACTCGAGCAGAAGGGGACATCTCCAGCAGCTCGCTCAAAGGGAGATGAGGGAATGCTGCCATGTTGAACAGGCATCTGCAGGAGAGGCACTGCACACTTATCCTGCTGGACAGAAAGCAGCTGTACAAAACCTGCAGGGACTAAAGCAAGATGCAGAGTTTGTGGCGTGGGCATGTGTGTACAACGTTAAAAATAATGTATACAATTTCCCTTGATCCTTTTAAAGCATATTTAAAGGAGATCACTCAAAAACCTATCTTAAGCGGTCATCTCAGCACCTTAACAGGAAAAACATACCCCCAAATTGATACATAGTCTCTTTTCTCACAAACAGAATGAGAAGTATTTACATGTAGTCCTGCATCTACCGAAATCTCAGTTTATTATTGACTAGAGTAATTAATCTCAAGTCAAAAATGAACAAACATATATTCCTATTTAATGTCTGCCACTGTGTAGTGCCATTATTCAACTGCTCCCTTCCAGGGAAAAGCCATTCATGAGTCTGTTCTGAAATTAATTTTTCCAAATATATTCTTTGTATAAAGTTTTTTCTCATTTGTTAGTCACGTCAAATCAAGACAGCCCATGATCACAGACAACTCTACCTGGCAAAGGACGGGCTCGTTTTGGTGAGGCCTCTCTCTCAACATCTATTTATTGTTGCTGAAATCAAATTTTCTACTGAAATTTTCTACTGGAGCCCCAAGGTAGCAAATCCCCAAAAGGGAGATATTTCATTTCAGCCTGTAGGAGACTGTGCTGCTAACCATCAATAGCCACAACAAAGAAACAGACAAAACAAAGTATTTGAAAAGGAAAATAAAACTTTGCACACAGAAGCCACCGCTCAACCTCCCCCCAAATAAGAGCCCCAGGTTATCAGAGAAACTTCTATAGAGTTTCACACACAACACTCATTTTCTTTTACCAGTCCTCTTCACCTTTTCTTTCATAAACAGCTCTTCTCCTTTCTTCTGGGGAGGAAAGCAATCTACCATGCCCAGATGGATTTAATAATGGAGGCCTAATACAGGGGGTCAAAGAATATGGATGGATTAACAGATTAGGGAGAAGAGTATGAAGGCTTTCACCTTTCAGGTTTCTGCTCTGAATTTGCCTGATGTCAGCAGTGAGCAAGCAATGCAACCATCAAGGAGCTGTGGTTGCACGGAAATCTCTCCTTCAGCTTCTAGGAGTTACATTAAGGGATCATTAAAAAGAGTCTGACTGTTTTAAAGAAGTATAGTGAGGCTCTCTCATTATCAAACCCCATATCTACCTTTCTGTTTCTTATATTCTTAATGGCTATAAACACACCAAGATGGCTTTTCAGTTAAAAAACCCGCCTCATACTTTTCACAATTAAATTCAAATTTTTGAGGTACATTTTGTTTTCCAGTGACTTCAAATATCAAAGATACACGTCCCTGTACTCAACTTTTAGTACACCCGGTTGTCAGTCAACCAGTTGTTCCTCATGTACCAAGTTAAACTTCCTACAAGCAATAATCAGCAGGAAAAAAAAAAAAAAAAAAGAACAATCTGACTCTGCCAAGAGCTATTCCTGTAGTAATGCTGCAATTCAACTTAACCACTCCATGATTTTGGTGAATTCACGTTAGAGTCAATCATTATGGTATTACCAATGGCTAAAAGTGACAGCTTATGCACAAAAACTCCCATCTGTCTCTTACAACAGAGCTCATTGCTTCAGCTCCAGAAATTATAGACAAGTTATCTTATTTTCCCCAAGACAAGGGAAATACAACTGGCAAAGTGCTTGGGAAGTTAATCAGCCACACATACAGGGTCCCCTCTTGGAATGAAGGGAGTGAGCTCAACAAGTAGGATGCTGTTTCTAGATGTTAGAAATTTTTCAGAGCTAAATGACGTATTTGGTTCAGGATTTAGAACCAGCTATGGTTACGTCCAAAGTGCCTTCAGTTAAGGAAAGCAAGTTGCACAACACAACCAACAGCCGTGACTGAGGCTGGTTTAATGATAAACACAAAACTACTTAAAATGAACCTCATGTTTCCATGGTGATGAATACGTATCTCCCTCCAGACTGTCTTGTGATGTAAAAAACATTCACCAGTAGTATTTTGGTAGCAATCTTACTAATGGAAAATTCATTAGTATTGTTCAAGATGGCGATAACACTGACTTGGATTAATTTTAGACTGACCTTGGTGAATTGGCAGATGGAGATGAAAGCAGTACAGCGCCCAGTGGAAAACTAAAATTAGTGAAGATACCTGCTTGTGACATATTTTTTAAAAAATGAAGATGACTGGTGGCTGCTAAGACAAGTGTGCAGACCTATTAGTTTACTTCACCTCTCTGATACCTGCTGATAACTCCATTTTTGCTTTAGTAAGCTCCCTCAGCAGTGAGAAGATTTAAATCTTCTCAAACAGATACAAAATGTTATCATCTCCTTAGGTTAGCCTTGCTTAATGGCAGTGAGGCATGGCCAATTGCAGACACCCTTAACATAACATATCTGACAGGTATAGGATCAGGCATATAGAATAGGAGAGGTCCCAAAGCTTGCCTTTATTCACAAGGCTGCTCTGAGGGTATGAACTGCTAAACTCTGTCATCATCCCTTAACTTACAGAGCACCTTAATACGATATGGTGTTCTATTCAGGGAAAAAAAAACCTTCTTAAGAGTACATATTCGACTTTGATCCGGTGACATGTTTCTGAAGGAAAGCATCTGACAGGACAAAAATGTACAGTACTTCATTTAGCCTGTGTGCCATATGTGGCAGTTTAGGGATCACTGTCAGAGCCCCTTCGGCTGCCATCCGGGATCGCACGGCGTGGCACAGCAGAGGGATTGCTGCTGGGCTTCAGCAGGAAAAGGCTTGCGAAGAGTTTCTCTGGGCTCCTTCCAACAAATGTATTTACATGTGCCATTCAGAAATTTAAAAATGAGACATTTTAACTTGCAATAAAAAAAAAAAAAGTAATAACTCTTCAGGTCATAGAAATGACATTAATATTTTCATTCAAAAAGCTGTAAGCATGGGTGTCATTTCAAGCACACAGACAGATGTTAATCAGCCTGCTCAAGGACTTACAGCTACATATATGCAAAACCATTTTGCTAGGAAAAAACCTGCAGATACGTACTACAGACACGCATAGCTTCTTTCAGTCAACAGACCCAGAAATCCTGGCAACTGCAGGATCTGCAGTTTTTAAAACATGATCTCTTCCCAAATATGAATTTTGGGGATGTTTTAATCCGAAACAACTACAGAGTTTCTGAAAATGCAACCAGAAATAAAACACAGCACTCTTGGTGTACAATTGTCCTTGCAAACATCTGCACAACTCAAAATGCTAACTAGCTATGAGTAGGTTGATGGTATTTGTTGTGAATAAAATTAAAGTTGAGAGATTCTCTGGTGATTTTCTTGAAAACCTGATTTAGATTTAACTTCTCTGTGTGTTGTCAGACAGTGCTTTGCAGGTTTCACATTCCCTTTTTTTGGTTTTATTCACTAAACCTGAAAGCCATTCAGCAGAAGAACACTGTTACGATATGTTTCTAATTTAAAAAGGAGCAAAGCCGTACAGGAGGGAAAGAAAAGATTCCCTTCAGGAAAGGCATAAGGGGGAGCTGACTAGACAAAGATGTGTCAAAGTGGACAGTGTTTATGAAAACAATCAGCATTACATCTAAGCCTTTACTTAGATGTTACACAGTCTAGTTTCCTACTCGTGTTCCTTTACAAAGCTGCTTGGGATTTCCAATATTATTGTCAGTTTAGCCAACTGAGACTTTAGTAAGTGTGCCTTTTTTAATTTCAGATTAGGAAGAAATGTACAATGTCGAGAAGTAATACGAGTGATATGTTACACAGACATGCAACAAAAAGATTTCTTTTTCTCTTGTGATTTCTGGTAGTCAACACCAGTTCTCTTTTTCCTGTAATCATGAATCTAAAGGCACTGATTATGTCAAACAAATTCCCTGCATGGGTTTAGAAACGAGTTTCTTCAAGTCTCACAGCTTGGTGGCAATATTCAAACATTTATTCAATTACCGTCAGTATTCATACAATGAAATTAGTGTCTTGAAAGAAAACTACTGAACTGAAAAAAAAAAAGTTTAGGTAACAATTTTCAATTTACCAACTGACCCCAGGTCTCAGTAGAGATGAGTGTGATCTATCCCTCATATTTCCCTTCATGCAATCAGCATCCTAAATGTATTGCAATTAAACCACAGTCTAATTAAAACACAAAAGATTTTTCAGTAATGAATCTTTCTGGCAAAGAGCATCTTCAACACTTACTTCACAAACAATAGCCCTTGTCAAGAGATGTTAAACAAATTTCAGAACTGAGGCTTTTCACAGCAACTTGGACTATTTGGTATTTTGGTCTTTGGTGCTCACTGTCAGCCAGTCCCTTATGTTCCTGAAACAGACTAACGATCTGTAGGCAAATATACACAATTTAAAAAATTCATCAGTGTGCCTGGGATTGCATGTGGTTTTCCAAGGGAAGTGGCTTGGCCTATCACTTTCTGACCTATTTTCGCCTTGTTCCACTTCAGCATGTCCTCTTAGCTGAGTGCTGGAAACTGCATTCATTTAAGCGGGATAAAAATAACAATAAAAACTCAGTGCCTATAGCAACCCTCAAGCTACAGAGGGTGAAAAGAATTACATTTTTAATTCACAAGGCTCTTTTTACATATAATCATTCCTTTTACGTAAAGGTCAAGTTACAAGACTTTCTGCATTATGCATAGTGATTTCCATTTTGGCTTATTATTCAGTGGTATAAAATTTATGATGTCAGATTTCCTGACAGTTAAACCTGAGTTTGTTCTGTTTCAGAATGACATCTGGGTATAGTGAATAACAAAGCTTCTATGTTAAAATAGCCCCATATTTTTAGATTGGCTCCTATAAAAGAAATCAGACCAAGAGATACTTGAACAGATGTTCAGAAATATATTTCACTTTAAGTGCTGACAAACTAGAATGGGAGTAGAGTTGCATAATAGGAAATTAATCATTAAAGTCAATCATGAAAAATATTCAATTGTTTGGAATCAAAGTGTTTGGCAAACATTCTTTTCTTTCTGTACTATTGCAAGGAATTTGATATTCAAACCCAAAAAAGCTAAGAAACATACTTGGTGCTGTTGCTTAATCCCTTCATGAGAAAAAGCAGGTTTTTCAAGGTAATAGATGTATAAAATAGCATTTTATTTGTTAATGTGTGTACCAGATAATGATTTTTAGCTGCCAGTACAATTATTTATTATGACAATGCAACACCTCTAGTGAAAATTGAGTAGTCTTAAGGTGTTCTGTGCTGTTCATTCATGCAAAGAATTCTTGTCAAATATTTTAATGAGAAGAAAAGTATGGCAGTCAAGATTAAAAGTCAAGGTGACCTTTAACTGTGGAAAACAGTATCTACATATCACCTTACATTTTTTTTTAAGGTCATCACTTCTCTCTTGAAGAGTCATTCCATAAATGGAAGTAAGCAGTGCAATGAGAGAGCGAACTATAAAAACCGTCCTTCCTTCAAAATTAAGCTCTGCATTACACCTACTTTAAAATCACATTCCCTTTTTGGTATAAAATTCAAACACTTGCTGTGGCATCTTCAGCAAAACAAGCAAAGAAATCACACGTTACAGAAAACAGGGAGATACAGCTGACCCCAGCCCTCGGTAGAGCAACAGCGCAACAACTTCGGGATTGTCACTCTTTGTTATGAAGAACAAACTCGCCTGTGACCTGGCCACGGCCAGGGTGTGCTGAGTCAGCTGGAAAACTGTTCTGATGGGCACCTGATGGCCTGTTGTTCTAAGGAGTCTTTGGGGAAAACAAGGATGCTCCCGCCATGACCTGTTGCCGACTGTCACGCTTCCAGCTGCCCCGGTTAGCCGAGCAGGTACCCTGCCCATGCCACACTGTGCACAGGTTCTGCTGCATGAGCAAAATCAGCACGGCCAATGTGACCTTCTACAAATCCAGGGGAGCCTGGAAATACTGTTCCAGTTACCAGAGATGAAATACAAACAAATCACTGAATATTGGGTGTTCATGTTTTCCAGTCTACTCACAGCAGATGTGGCCAATGGGTGACAGATTACCTGCACTTCACACACCTCTGCTAGAAACCCCCCAAAAGACATCCAACCTGCCCAGCTCCCAGGCAGAACCTCACACTTGCAAAGTCCTGCATGTGTTCTTCCAGCCATCTTATAGCTTCCTTTCCCCCTCTACAACGGGAGAGAAAGGCAAGCCTGGAAGCAGGGAACAGCCACCTGCGAGTTCACCTCCTAGACTTTAGCTGTGTTAAAAAGAAACTTTTTTCCATCCAATACGGCTGCAAAAAGACACATCACACCCCAAGGACAGCTTGAGAGAGACCTCAGGGCTGGCCCTAAATAATGGCTTGAACCTACTTTCTAATTTATTTACTTTATCTCCAATTTTATTTGCTTATCTGCAATCTTTACTGACTTTCCCACACGGAAAGAGGTTCAGGTATAACATGACATGAGAGTGGTGATAAGGCTTCCAGATTAGCACTGGTTTGGGTCCAGCCAGCTTGGCACGAGCTGCTCATGAGAACAGGCAGCAAAATTAATGTTTACTTGCATCTGTCCACAAAGATACATTCTTAGTTATATATACTAAGAGGATTACTCACGGAGTATCATTAATCATTTTTATCACTACCAAACATAGTATCAAACACAGAGAAAAATGTAGTTCCTAATTGCTACTATGGAGACAAAGCAGCAGAGGAACAGGAGACGAAAATAAAGTACTAGGTGTCATTTTTTCTGTGAAATTATACATGGAATATTTTAATTAATGGGTGATATCATTTATACAAGGTTCTAAGTGAATCTTAAATAATTATAACACCCAAACATAGTAAATCAGATTTTAAAATTTCCTAAGAAAAATGTTGTGGATAAAATTTCTAAAACATTTAGGAATGGAATGAATTTATTAAAATCTGACAATGCTAACACAGCTTCAAACCAGAGCCTGAACTTGCTGCAGCTCTAGATTTAATAAGATTGGTGTTTTTCCCCACAAAGAGTATCCATTTTCTTCTGAAGGCCCATTTGCCACATATCATGTAATGAAATGACTCAGAAAATCCATGTTTGTTTGGTTTTTTTTGTAAAATATTAGAATCTGCTTAAGTTAAATTAGTAATGATGCATTGTACTTTATTTCATGTGGCACACATATAATTTAAAGCAAGCTCTCACAAGTTGGGCAAGTGAACTTTCTGTGTCTATTAGGAATCCTCACAGAGTTTTATGCAAGTTAAACCTGAAAACACTACGGTACTTGCATTTTTACTTTTTACTTTTTCTTATTGGTTGGCTGCTAATGTCTGAAAAGTGGATTCCATTCCTACAACTGCTGATGCTATGCACTTTCTCTGTTTAACACACAACTATATTTAACACACTAGTCTGCTATTTTGGCTTTATTGAAACGTGCACAAAATTCCTTTTTTAGCCACTGAGGAGACTTGGCACAAGTTATAAAAGATTTATTGATCTAGTACTAACTAGAGTACATTACAAATAGCCAAGTGCCAAACAGTTGCCTTGCACCAGATTGTGATTTACCAGTGAGGAGAGGAAACCGGATTACTAATTATGTACAAAACTCTAAGCTTTAAAAATTGTGTACTTATAATTAAGATCTTGCAAAATAAATAGTCTTTCTCTAATTAAGACAGGCTTTTATACCAAAAACTTTTCTCTAATATAGATACACACATACAATTTCTTTAACTGAATGCTGAGCTCAAATTTAAAGAAAATTCTTGAATTGGAAAGTGTTGCCACTCTCCAAAACCACCACCACCAAGAAAAAAGAGACTTCTAAATTTAAGTATTTAGAAAAACCTTAATTTATTAAAATCTTGTGCTGTATAGTTTTGATTTTGCAAAAGATTTACTAAATGGTCTGTTCTGATTTTCTTTTAATTTTTTCCATATTTCTTTGCCTTTGTCCTCATATATCCATGAGGACAAGTGCTCACGACATATAAGAGTATGTCACTGTAGTGTAACTCTTAGGAGTTGTCTTAACCCTATCATCTTCTGAATAGATGCTTGGGCTAGGTCACAGGTAACACAAAGACAGACTTGTGAACTGCAAAAGTGAAGCAGAACCGCTCCAAGGATCTGTGAGGCACACAATACAACCCTTAAACCTAATGAAGGCCACTTGCATCAAATGAAATTAGTCTGGGTACAGCAGCAGTACCAGAGCTCGGAGGGTGACATCTGTTAGCCACGACCTCATGCCAGCAGTGGGCAGGCTCAACCTGACCACGAACACTCGTGATTGCATCGCTGGAACAAGCAAAGTTCCCAGAATTTATTCTGTTAATTTACAAGGGATTTACCACAACATTGGGTGATAATGAGGCTGTGATTGAGAGCAGCAAGCTTTTCCAGAAACACCTACAGACACTTCAGCCACTTTGGATCCAGTGTCACTGTCACCACACAGAAACTGATGTCTGCCATCAGCTCACAAGATGTGCAAAGCTAAATCAGACACTGAGTAGCAAAAAAAGGGACATAAGAAACCCAAACCAAGAAGAAAGTCATATTCAAAATAGCAGGGGAAAAGCATAGCCTTTCATTTATAAAATTGATTTTTAATTATTGTATTTTAATGCAATAGAAAAAAGTTGTACTAACAGTTCACTAACAATGTATGGGTGTGTCTTTTGGAGGTCCAGCTCCACAAGTTACATGTCAACAGCCAAGACATGCATAGCTTTACTTCAGCCCCTGGGTAGACAAAGTATGTAGAAAATATAAAACAAAAAGAGGATGTGTAATTTAATATGTAAAGTTACTTGAGATACACCAATTATGTTAAATATATTTATAACTAGGCATACTTCTGCATTTTAAACCTTATTAAGAGCGCAGGACACAGAAGAAACAGTCTGTTTGATCTGTTTTGAAGCTATGGTAATAGGAAACAAGTTTTCCTGCCACGTCTCTCAGGACCATCAAACAGTCCTTTTTTTTCCAAGAATAAATACAGAGCCATATTTGAAACCCTTAACCCAATGCTCACAAAGAAATCTCCCTTGTAGACACAGTTGTTTATTAAGGCTAACCCTAGTTCGTTTTCCAGTCATATTTCAGAGACAAGAAAAAATTATAGAAATAAAAATGTCTAGCAGGTAGTTTCATTTGCCTCTTTTATTACAAATCCATATTCAGATATGTTAATATAAAGATGTACAATATTACATAAAGGGCACAAAACCTGACATCGTGACACTGGTGGCTGAATGGCTCGCTTATTGTAGTGGCTCTTATTCAGCTATTTTCTAGTGCTCTCATCAGTCTTTTGTGTGAAAGTCTTTGGTGAGAGTCAAGTCTGAACTGATAAGGCCTTGGAGACATAATCACTGGCCCTCATTTTCCATTGACAGCCCCACACAGCCAATTCACAAACATTTTCATATTAATATTGAGCAATTTCCCTACATTCTAATCCATCAAAGTAGGCTATTAATCCTTCCCCCGTGCTCTTCTCTATTCAAATGCTAACAATTTTCTTCTCACAAGCTAAAACATTTGTCCTACAGCCCCTCACACAAAGACACTGTATTGTCAGCAGTGATTGATCAGAGTATTAATATGAGGGATGTGATGTACATTGTATCAATGATACCACATGGATGTGGAGGAAAAGGTCTTTTTTAAAAGGATAAACCAAATGCAAAATATAATAATTTCTCAAGGAACAACAGTTTAAAGTGTTTTGCCTGGTGTATTTTATGGAAATTTATGAAAATATCTCGAGGTGTAAAATGCTTTTGAGTTTGGAATGCAAAATAAATGTCAGGGATGTTCTAGGTACTGGGACCCGGGTGAGGAGCAGCCTGCAGCTGGGACTGGCTGGGGACTGAGAGGGCAAACAGCAGCAAGGCTACTAAAAGCCACTTGCTCTCCAATACCATATTTTATAGAATTAAAGGGGGCAAGGGCAGAATAAAAACAAACACCTAACAAAAAAATCAGGTGAGGATAACTCTTTAAAGACAAAAGCCTTTCATCTCCTGGAATGGAAAATATTAAACAAGGCCAAAAAGGAGTTCCAACCCTTGGGCCAGTGGGTTCCTCTCTGCAGGGCCACCTGACAATTCCTGCACCCTCGTGGATGGCCAGAAGCTCTCCTCAGATAGTGGAAAAGGCAAAAGGCATCTGATAGACCACTTCTTGCACCCTAGTTTCAAATGACTTGGGGTGATTTATTGAAAGAAGAATGCTCAACCTTAAGATGTTTTATGTGTAGTCTTACTCTGCTTTAGGCCTTCCCTGCAAAAACACAGCTCAACCAGCAGCTTCTGCTGTAACTGCAGGAGACAAGCACAGAAAGCAGCAGCAAAAGGGGGACAGGCTGTGAGAGATGTGGCTGTAGGAAGGTGAATGTGCTGCCTGCAACCAGAGCAGAGCCGTGGGCGCAGGGAGGTGGAGGGAGGGAGGCTGTGGATGCACAGAGCTCTGACACAGCTGATACACCCTGGCACAAATGAGAGTAATTTCAGGGATGCTGTAATTTACGGCAGGTTACAGTGGTTCTTGGCACAGAGCTCAGCCCTCTGCAGACAGAGCCCCCCCACATCTCAACACGTGTCCTCCTCCTTACAGGGTGTGGGCAGAGGGAGAGATGGTGCCAGGTGCTGTCAGCAAGTCAAAGCCATCAAGCTCAGCCTCAAGTCCGCCCTAGGATCACTTTGCTGGAGCTGCACGAAGCAATTTAAAAGAACATGCAGCTGGATGACAGAGAAATCCAGACCTCCTCAAACATCCAGCACCCGTTCATCCATAAAAAGGAGCAATTTGCTCACTTCCAGTAGCACACAATACGGAGAGGGGGTGTGTGTGCACAAAATAAGATAAACACACACAACTGCTTAATAAGACGATAAATTCAGCACAACAACATTTCAATGCAAGTAAGAGAAGGTTTGAGGCTGAGGGTTTAAGAGATACACTATATTTAAGCACATGCAGGTGGCAGCTAGCATCTAGTGAGATCACAAATCATAAACTGAAATTTATGCATAATATTCTACCAAAATTAATTTTAATCTCCTCTTCTAATATACTCCTTCCTTCTCTGAAGGAACGAAGCAAACCTAAAATTAACAGATATAAACTCAACCCCGCAATGCAATTAGACTGGCAGAGCCTGGTGACCATATGAAATTTTATCACTGGATTTAACCCCCATCCCGAAGGAAATCATCCTGGCTCTGAGCACCCTCTGCCATCATACTGGCACCCATGTCTGAGCACGTGTGTGCCTTCAATGCATCAGGGAGACGGCAAGAGGGGTCCGTGCTACTTGTTAAAATGATTGATTGATCTATAAGGACAATTTGTTCATGAACTTATGAAAGAAAGACAGAAAAACAACCAAACCAAAGCAATGTGGAGAGCTACTTTTGTTTTCAGTACCTAAACTGTGATAGACTCAGAGAGGCCTGAAAGCTATTGCTGCTTCCCAGGATGAACTTGTTCTGGGCAGAGCAACATCCCTGTTTAAAGAGCTTTTCTATGCCACAACATCCTATTTCTGCACCACTTACCTTTGGTACATTACATCTTTACAACAAGTAATTAAAAATATTTGTACTTTGAAGCCACTTAGGAGCTCTTCCAATTACTTATATTAGCATTTTGGCAAACACTCAAGCCTTTTTAATGTCGAGTCAGGCTCCTGAGCCTGCATCAAAAACTCTCCAAAGAGCAATTTCGATTTTCCCTGCTTCCAGACAACTGGAAGGGGTACCACGAGCTCTCCTGCTGCCTCTCAGGAATCTTTCCTGGGGAAGTTGACCATCAGGGCTAAAACTGCAAAGCACCGAGTCCCACCTCCCCGCACCTGTGGAAGCCCTCACCCGCAGGAGACCGGGCAGGGGGCTGAGGAAGGAAGATGCTCTCAAGCCTGCCTGAGGCCAGAGGATGCCCAGGATGGGACGGGCAGAGCTGTGACTGCTCGGCGAGGGGTCCCGGGCGGCTCGGGAGCAGCGCCGGTGACTCGGTGTCCCCAGAGCGCGGGGTGCGCGACCGGCACCGCGGGGACACTGCAGCAGCAGCGCTGCCCACTGCGTGCTGCTGAACGTCTCCCAGCAATTTTGTATAAATAAGGGTGTTAACTCCACTTGAATTACGGCCAAGGCATCAAGGTTAAGCTTCCACTGATATAAATTAAATTGGATAAAGTATTAGTCATTTCCTGTCCCATGCTGTTACGCGTTGTGATGCACATTATGAAATAGCAATTTTAAACCCAGAAATAGATTGACTTCAGTTTTAATTGAAATAATCTTTATTTTGTAATTAAGCTATTATGTGCCAGAAGAATGATTTGCTTGGGGTTCACGCATGAGCGTTACAATCTTTGTAAAATCCCAAGCTGGATACTGTTTGCTAAGGTTGCTCTTGTGCAAAATATAAAAACCAGAATCAGATAATTATAAAAATAAATTCACTAATATAATCAATAGAAACAGCAGAAAAACCAGATACCATCTACATCTATTTGTCCTTGAAGGGTTTATTTTCCAAACTAAGGCACATTCACAAATGCACCCACAGATTTAGCAACTCAGAGGCCTTAAAATTTTAGTGAATTTCATCTAGAAGGCCACATGAAGATTGTGAAACTCGGGATTTAGGGATTTGTATCTGAGAACTTTCCCTCTGTGCCTTCCACCATCGCCTCAAACAGCAGGGGAGGTTTTTCCCAGGTGCTCTCCCACATCCAACAGCAGGTTTCCACACCACACCTCTGTATCTCCTCTCTGGCAAGCTATTGCCCAAGGTTAGCAAGCTCCACATCGTGCTACAGACATTCCCTTTAACTAAACTTACGTCAAACACAGTTTTTCTTGTTCTTCAATGAGGCAAGGTTTTTTTTCAAGACAGAACTGGTTCTATTTTAAACAGTTTAATGTGTTAAAAACTGTTTTCAGCTACGTTGCAAGTGTTCTAAGCCAAAGTAAGTGGAACTTACAATCACCTCTGGAGAAAGAACTGCCATTAGGAATAAAGCGTGGGTTTATCCATTTTTCATATGTAAGTCAGATTCACTTTGTCAGTCTCGAGATTTGACAAAGTATAATTCAGAACAGCTCAAGCTCACCTTCCACTGGACTGAGTAATCAGATCAGACGAGGAAATGTACCAGTGGCTCTCCAGAACTTACTGCAACACTCCTTAGGAACCTTACAGTATATGCGCCACTTCATTGTCCCAGTAATGCAGGGCTGTCACATATAATTGTGTACACAAAACTACGACAATATCTCACAAATTTCCAGGAGCAGAAACTCGCAGTTTAGGAAGGGAAACTGTAGAGTTTTAATCTTGCTAATGTTTCCAAAGGCCACGGAGTCACTGCAGGGGCTGTGGAACAGCTAACAGAGGTGTGCAGGGCTGTGTGAGAGCCCCAGCACGCAGACAGCAGCTGGTGTCATCTTCCTTGACCCTTCTGTTGGCAGCATTGTTCCTAAAAGACACTGCCTCTAAGGTGATGTCTCAGCACTGCATTCTTAATTAGTTGATTTTTTTGACAGTGGTGCTGCTTCTTAGATATAATACAGTAGATGAAAGACCTTTAAAGATACTGCATGTGACACAGTTTAATTTGGCTAAAAGATAAGGGTTTTTTTAAGAAAAATGACAGCCATATGAATTCATTCAGTAGTATGGGAGGTAGAGTGGCAATTAAAAATAAGTCAGAAAGAAAGCAAAAGGTTTATTTTAAAGTTAAATTTCTCAGAAAAATAATCATGTTTCCTTTTCTACAAGGATATCACCATAGATTTCAGCCTAAAAATTAGCATCCAGTGATGAGAGAATACAAATGCAATTCACTGCAAAGGAATACTCATCCGCTGATATTTTTTGTCTGGATTTTTAAATTTGTTTTCATTTGAATTTTTCCCTATACCTATGTTCAAATGTATTTTTGCATCCCACATAAAAATATGATAACCTTTCTGATAAAAAAAAAGTATCTCTTATGTGATTTAATATAATTCTGAGAAGAATGACTTTGACCAATTGGTGTAGTGGCTCACTGCACTAGTGAACAAGGGTTTCTGCATCCACTGGTCCACAGTCTGAGTGCTATGCAGGCTGAATAAGGAGATGAATTTAAAATGTGTAAATGACAAGTTTGAAACTTGACTGAATCAGACAAAAGATGCTGTATTTAACACTTTGCCCTCTAGTTTTAGACCACCTTCTTTTTAGTCAGCTGGACAGAATATTCACAAGTGGCTTACAATTCTCTTTGAGCTGTTCAATTTTTCCTGGGTCTAGAACTGAAAACATTAAAAAGTGGGTGATGATAATTAAGGTCAAAATATATCTAAATATACTGTAGGAAGATTCTTAATTAATGACAAGATAGAAGAGTGAAAATTAATGGGAAGGAGTTTTGAAGAACAGCATGTGAAAACACTGGTAATTTACACAATATTATAGAAAGCTAATCAAATATTACTCGATTTATCTTTGATCCTTCTGAAATATTCCTTAGGGCTTGCTCAGTACAGTACTTCAGTCACCTCCTTATTTGACTAAGGGAGAGTGTGGCCTTTTTATTTTATTTATATTTTAAAATATAGAAAATATCACATCACAATAAAGCAATCAACCAGTAGCCTGTGTGCTTCAGTAACTGGAAAAGATAGAAAGTCAGTGAGTAGATAATTATTCAAGGTCAAACCTTTCTAGTGTGGTGCCAGAAAAAAGCAAACAGTGAGGGTTAGCCAATACTTCACAAACACTTGTTTAAGGATTTCCTAATTACTATAAGTGGTTCCTCTGGCCCTGGCACTTAAAAAGGCAGCTGTATATGCATGATGTCATCCCTTCTGCCCATTATCTCTGCAGTAAATTTAGAGGATTAAGAAGCAAGCAAGGCTAAATAGTCAAAATAATCATGATTTTTCAAGTTTTCTGCCATTAAAAATTAATTACAGAAAAAAAGACAAATTTAAAACTAGGATGCAATTAACTACTGAAAGATATTGGAACATTTTTGTCCAAAAATCAGAAAAATGTTTAAAGATGACATGTATGCAGCTTGGCCACAGCTCCACAATTAAAACACAGCTCCTCAAATATTTTCTTTCCTTTGTTTCTAGAAACACTCACTAACCTTTTTTAGGATTTTTACAAAATTAGTGTATCAAGTGCCACAATGTAGAGGCCCAGAGATTGTCACACACAGTCACTTTCCCAGTCCCACTCTCTGCCTGTGTGGGAAGTTCTGAGAAATTAACTTTGCTGCTGCTGTCCTTTCCTCTTATTTTCTGTTAGGGAAAGTCACTCCTCAGCACTGGTCATTTCTACGATCACTTTCTATTTGTCCTTGAAACAGGAGCCAGTGAAAGCAGTGCTCCTGATTTGATACTGTCAACTTGCACAGCCTCAGTCTTCGGTATCATTACTGCGTGGTCATTCCCTTTATTTTATTCCTCCTGTTTCCCTTAATTTACAGCTACATTCCAGGTTGCCATTTGTCTGCTAAAATTCCTCTCCTGCTTGTCCATTTGTAGCAGAAGTATCTGATCGCTGCCAGGAATACTCTGTTTTAATAACATGTTAGAAGCTCATGTCAACACTAAAAGTCAATTTCTTCTGCAGTGTTGTCTAGCTCAAGCTGGATTTGTCCTTTTGTCTGAAGCTTCAGATGTAGCTACCAGTTACCAATTTAACTTCTGTACTATACTATGCTTCCTACCTAGTGAAAAATCACTCAGTATTTTTCTTGGACCAAACTTATTTTACATCTCAAAGCTAACATTATAATTTCCCAGCCTTCCAGATCTGGGTAGTTTCTACCACTATCTTTTTTAGCCATGTGGTCTCTTTTTACCATGATTCTCTCTCCTGGTGGTTGTGAAGTTGGATATTGTCTCCAACTCCATGGAATGTCCAGTGGTGGTCGTCTTGGTACTATTGGTCTAGGAAACATTACTTGGTCTGGGTCTTGCATGAGAAACGCTCCATTTTTAATGCAAGATATTCTGTCAATTTGTATTTGAGTACCTTCTACCAACTAAAAATAATTTTGTGCTGTTTCTATACAAAGGTGAGACGTTCCTGAAATCCAAAGCTTCTATTTTAAGTAAAGTCCAGACTCTGCATCCATACTGAACACACCCACTTCATCAGGAGCAGTGTGGGACATTCACAGCTACTCCACTCACCACTTCCCTTTTCACAAGTGACACTGGGCAGTGCCTGCACACAGATACCCTTCCACCGACCCATGGAAATCCTGTGAACACTCTGCACTGCAGCATGGAGCAGGCACAAAGACACAAAGAGCTGTGGCTGCATATTCACCAGATCCACTGAAGCCCCTGGAAGCTTTTCTATTACCTTCCAGGAGTTATGGGTCAAACTAGAAATCAATTTCCAGAAATGAATGAGATGGCTGGGGAGTAAGCTTTCAGAAACAACCCAAATAAGCCCATCTTTAATCTGTCTTGCAGTAAAAGCTTCCTCAGATAGCAGCACATGCAGCTTTTGCAGAGCCCAGCCATCCTCCCGGCCATACTGTTGTACACATGGTAACTTGGCAAAAGGGAAACACAAGGAAAGGAATGCTGCCATGTTTGAGTATGGAAACTAAATGTCTTGCACAGATGCACATGCCATAAGGGAATGTTAGACCTAGGCTGACCTTCTGCACCACAGAGACTATAAAACATCATCCAGCTTCCTCGTGCCCTGCTTTGATGAGATGCATGTACAAATCCAAATGGGAAAACACTTACATATAAGCTTTAGGACATGTTATGCTCAGAATGACTCCTGCTTTTTATGCTCTTTCAACATACAAGATTGTCTCTACAAGAAAAAGTCACACTTCTCAAGCTGACAGAAAACATATTTCTAATAATAAATATTCTGCCTATGGAGAAGCTGTAGGATATATGTATTTCATAGTCTCATGGCTCTAGTGCCTACCCAGTCTCTGCCTTTGATGTCCTTGCTGCTACTTCTCTCTGTCCAGGAACACAGCCAGAATCCTTCCTGCCCCAGGGCTGTGATCCCACTCTGGTCAGACAGCTCTGGAAGCAGCCAGAGCACTGGACAAGGATCATGTGCATCTGCTGAGAACTAAAGGTGAACCAACAGACTCTTCCCCATTGTGACAGGGTGGTGACAAATGGAAAACTGAGGGGGTGAGAAGGAGGCAGCAAACCCAGCTGAATTCTGCTGAGACAAGATCTCCAGCACAGGATCCCTTTATGTAGACAATGGCTGAATAGCAAATACTGATGGAGAGAACAGAAAATATGGGACTTGGAAGCAATGGGGGCAGGCATGCTAGAAGGAACAGGAGATGATGCAGAAAGCATTCTGGAAAAGAGGAGATGTAGAGGGGTCAGAGAGCTGAAACTTGACTGAAAAAGTAAGCACAGGACATAGAAACTATTCCAGATTAAAAAAAAAAAGGCCAAGGGGGAAGTGTGGTATCAATTGATATAATCTACCACTAAATAGACATATTTAAGGGGATGCTATTTGAGGCTGAGCAACATAAGAACATTCAAGTACAGAAGAATATAGAATAAGTTTTTCTGCCCTAAGAAAAATAGAAATTATTCAGTCTGGTGCAGTTCTGTTCAGACACATCTGAGGCAGAGGAAGGATCTGTCCAAGATCTACCCCCCCATCCCCTCTGCTCAATTCCTCCTTAAACCACCACAATGGTCCTGCTAATGGAGCAAAACCTTGGCAAAAGCAGTAACAGGTGAAGAATAAGGAGGGAAAGAGGCATATTAACACAGCAAAGTGGTATATCAGGAAAAAACAGATCTTTCTCTAGGATTCGGTGTGGGTTATGCCTCAGAAAAGATAAGTTTCCTGGTAAACTCACACTGTTAATTTAGGGTGTATGGAACTGCTTTAGCTATCACCCAAAGGTCAAGAACAGTGCAATCAAGGGCATAAACCAGCACAGCAAGGATGACTTTTATGGTGCATAAACAGAATGAGTGAGATTTCATGCCTCCTCATGGAGAATAAGAAAGAGAAAGTTTACGCGATAATCAGCCTCTTCAAAATGACGTTTTCAATCCAGCATCCAAAATATTTAGCTTTTGCCTTTCCCTTCTCTGACTTTGGATCTCTGTGTTGTACCATCGCTCTTTGATATCTTAATGGATGCCATTTTGGCAGAAAATAATTTTCTCTGAAAAAATTCTGCACCAGCATTAGCTGAGATGAAAAATAACCCCTTAAAAAACCCACATCACGTGAAATAAGCAGATTTTGAAATTATACAGTTCATGCCATAAGAGTAATAAAATAGCAAAATTAAGGGGCTTTTTTATTTATAAGTAACTGCTTTCTTCTACCTTTTATAATGTCCACCTCTTAGCATAACAAAGCTTTTCATAGCTTACTAATGGCTCCCTGTCACTAGTGCTGAGAACTATTATCACTGCGCTGCCCCTTCACATGGGCCTTTCAAACATCACTGTTTCACTTAATTCTTTCACCTCCTTCAGTTCAAATGCAATAAAAACCTTTCACTGGCTGACAACTAGAAAGGCAGAACAGCCTCCAACTGCTGTATAATTCAGGAGGGCTCTTTCTCATTTTAATTGGCTGCCTAATTGGAATGTTTATGGGTTCTGCGATAGCTTGGGATGAAAAGGCAGGGTGAGCAATTATGTGCTCAGCATTCCTATCTGGCAGAGTTAATAGTTTTTTTTTTAAAAAAGCTAAAGTTCACTGGAATGCCATGTTTTTGTTCTCTAAGAAATACCTTGATTTGAAACAATGTAATCCCCAAGTCAGAAATTATGTCAAGCTGTGCTTATCCAGTAGCAAGTTTGAGCTTTTGGAAGCCTCTTTGCTCCTTTTTGATGTTAGCATAACATGAAGAACAGGAGGCTATCTGGTGGCTGTCAAGTTTTTAACTGCTTGCTCTCTCACTGGCTGGAGATAAGATGTAAGCAGAGCACTTGATGGACTTGATTAATTCTCTGGAACGAAGGTTTGTCTTTCTTGGCTCAATGAATGACTTCATTCTAGTAGATGAGGTCACCCAAGTCAAGGCAATAAAGTTTCTGATATTCACATGAAAGCCAGTTTTCAAAGCTGCCAGCCCCTAAAAAGAGAAGCAAGTGTTTTCTCATTTACCTACATTCTAGTGGCAACATCCAGCCTGCTGCCCTATCTATCCTCTCCAGCACAGGACCGTGCTTCAGCTGAAGAGCAACTCTAACACGAGATGAGATTTAAAGGAAAGGAAACAAAAAGACACACTTTGTTTGAAGAAACAAAGATTTTTGTCAAGTGATTTGTCAAAATGCCAACAGGAAGAGAAAAATTACTTTCCAGCTTTTTAGCCTGACCAGTACAGTCTCATTTCCCCCCCTCCCCTCCCATGCTGTCTCTGTGCCACTCCAGCTGCAAACCTCTGGGGCCAAAGAGCAGCTTTGTGGTCCCCTGTACAGTGCATGGTGCTCTTGTATTTCAGAGGGAGAGAACCCAAGGACTGCAAACACAAGGAGCAAACCTGGAAGGATGCTGTGCTCCTTGGGACACTTGTACCCTTGCATGCTTTGAGCTTTAAGGGCAAGTTTATGGACTGTCCTTCACAAAGCAAATCAGTCTTTGTTTTCCCCTTCTCTCTTTTAATAAACACCATTTCATTTAAAAACAGGAAAAACTAGTGAAAAGGGCTGACTTGCTTTGTAAATTTTCATATTATCACAACAGTTTGTGCAAAGATGTCTATTAATCTCATCCTTTTTGCTTTTCAAAACCATGCAAATGGTAAGTAGTCCCTCCACTACTCACTACAGCCTAGCAAGTGCAGTAAACAACCCACACAACAATTCAGTCTATTCTGACGTACAGATTTGCTTTTTTCAGATAACCTGAAAATCTTTGGTCTAGTATGAGGGACTCTAACTCATTCTACACTCCTTCTTCCCAGTTAAATTGTGTCCTTACCTCTAAGTAACAGAGCACTCATAGTCCTGGGGATTATTAGGGTTGTTTTTTGAGTGTTTGAAGCTTCTTTCTAACCCATACTTCTGTTCCTGTGCTACAGTTTTCAAGCCCATGCAGTTACATCTGGAGCATGGGGACAATGACAGGAGCATCCATCTCAGGCACAAGTGCAACCAAAATGCCAACCACAGCATTTGCCGGATCCCTTCCAGCTGTTGCTGCCACACAAGAAAAGGCCACAAGCTGCAGAGGTTTGGGACACTGTGGGTTTTTTTCTAAATGCTTTCATAGGTACCACGGAGAAATTAGAAGGCAGTTTAAAGGTTCCCATTAAATTGTGGAGGCAGAGTTTTACCCCAGGTTTTATTGCCATCTGGAGCCTGGAAACCTGTGGAAGCAGTGCCTTGTTTGGAAGGTCAGAAGCCTGTACCACATCAGAGAGCCCAGCTCTGGCTAGAACATACTTAGGAAATGTTGATTTGCTGCATGCCAGGAGGGATTTCTGGTCACAATAGCCCTTAAGAAATTCTTGCCAAAGGACTCATTTGCAGATTCACATACTTCAGTTCAGCATCCAAATGATACAAAAATAAAATATGACGAGTCATATCCTTGCCACTATAGATGTAGTTAACCTGTAAGAAGGCAGTCAAGCAATTAAATAACACTTTCAAATAAGCTGTTGCGTAAACAACACCCACTTTTAAACTAATCTTTGTTCACATTTACCTAAAGATTGTGACTTGCTGATATGAAGAATTTCAGAGGAAAAATCTAATTGCTCAAGATGTCCATCTCATTTTATAGGCAAAGGCGATTCAGAAAAACCCATATGTTTGGTAAGTGTCCAAACATGTGGACGCTTATGCAAACCAACAATTCTTTGAAGTATGCTGCTTTCTAAAGTCCAGGCTGAAACTTAAATTTAATAATCAACAAAACAGGCAGAGCTAAGGCAGAAATTCTCTGCTAAACTCTGCAGGACTGGGATATGAGAGGAGGCGTCTCTCTGAAGTGACATTATAGGCCCAGATGTGTTGTAAGAGAATAAGAGTCTGTCTTAAGATGGCCTGTAGACCCTGTGAACTTCCTTGTTTCGTGATTTTAAAGCAAGAAGAAAAATAAATAATGAAACATATTAAAGTCATTATTGTGGCTGTGTGCGCCTTCTGAAGGTTTGAGTTTTTAAAAGCTCCAACCTTTGAAAAAAGTGCTCAGTGAAATTAAAGGCAGCAAATCTACACTGAACTGTATTTTTATATACTACCAAATTTACATGTGGAACTCATTGTCACAAGGTATTATTAAAGCCAAGAGCTTAGCAGGATTCAAAAAGGCTTAGACATTTATGTGAATAATAAGAAAATCTACAGTTAGACCAGAAAGGAAAAAGACATTTATAAGTGACACTAAAATTCAGAGCTGAGGGCATAAGCCAATTGCTAGATGCATTGATTTGGGGAGAAAATCCCCAATAGACACTTTTTCCACAGCTGTCCATTTCTTTGCACCTTCTTGTAAGCATCTGGTACAGACCAATGTCAGAGGGACCATCCCAATCTGAGGCAGTCCAGCAGGTGTTACGTTCAAAACATAAAGCTCTTTATTATGTAAAGCTGTCATGAAATTTTTTGAAAAGACCGCTTATTCCTTGCCTAATCCTATAGCAGTTGGCAGCTCTTAAAAAGGGTAATGGATATCCCACAGTACTTTGTGTATCCACAAGAAGAGGGCAGTTATTTGCAGTATTTTCTTACGTCTTGTGCCAGGACCTTTTCCCCTTTATGTGGCATCAGACTCCATGGGTCCATATGGACATTCCACCCCAAACGAAACACTGTTCTACAAAATCTCTGTTGTTTCACAACACCACTGGAAAGCCCCATGATTAGGTGCAGGAGATGCCACTCCCAAATCCCAACAGAGTCCAGAAACTGGGAGTGCTGAAGGAATCTGCAACTGTAAGCAAAGCCTTACAAGTGCTAAGGATCGACACTGCAAAAAGGTCAAATGAATGAGCACTATGAGGCCATGAAATTATCCACTCTCATCTGTTCAGCACCTGAGAGACAGTTGTATCACTAACGATTGGTAATCGCATATTGACACAAACACAGCATTTGCTACTAATAAGTGTGTGTTCGTGTCTACAGGAGGAAAATTGAGGCCTCTCTCTTTTCTCCATAAACTTTCCTGTCTTATTCTAGCCACCATAGTTTGATCTTTGCTGATGTTTATTAATTCTAAATATCAAATACAGTGATTTTTCTGCTTGGAATAAAATATCAAGAATGTGATAACGTATTCAGAAGAAAAGTCAAAATGACCCTTAAATAAGGAATGCATAAACTCCTAGAATTAAATTTATGCTACTTAGCATCACATTAAAAATATTCAAAATATAAATCAAAATTCAAGGGTATAACTTATATTCAATTTCAAATTTATGGCATTTTAAAATAGGATGATTTCCTTAAATGCGCAATAAATTTGGTTTTGTGGAATTGCACATGCCACCTTATCATGACAGTTGCTTTATCTACACAGTCCACTGAAGCCTAGTCACTTTATATAATCTGAATTCACAAATCAACTGTCGTCTTCACTTCACTGATTCATTGCTGATGGGCCTTTCACAAGGTAAAAAATCCTTTCCAAGTTGACAAGAGTAATAAATGGAGAGGTGAGAGCTGCCTCTCCATCCTGCTGTTCTATTGTGCTGCCAATAGTGACACATGGCAGAATAAGCTCATAAACCAGCCTCATCTTTTGACCTCTGCAGAGCAAACGGAAACAGAGGGGCATTTATGATGATGACTATATTTAAAGACCAATAATGACTAGATAAACCTCTGAAATCTAACTAGCTCAAGCAAATCTTGGAAAAACGTGATGGTTTTGTGTATTTAATATGGTGAAAAAGTGTTGAAAATACAGCTATGAAACTTTTGGAATAACCTAGAGTACAACTCAGCTGCATCAGGTTATAAGATCCAATCCTATACACACAAGAGAAATCTTGAAAAGATTAATGAAACTGTAATTGGACTTATTTTTGTAATGTTGTTCCAGATTAGGCAGAAACAACACACAAATCAACAACTGAACCAGAACAGAATGGCATTCTAGGAATAATCAAATCTTTTTAAGTTAGAAGCCTTTCTTTGACCAATAGTGCTCAGGAGAGAAAGGAGAGGTGAACTAAAAATGCATATGGCCTTGTACTATCCTTTGCAAGTATTGTAGTACTGAATTTTGATTTAATAGGGATACTGTCTTTTTAGGAACAAACACTAGTAATTAAACTTCAACCACCTCATTATTTGCCTTCTCTAGTGAGGACACAAACTCCATTACCATTTGAACACGCCTGGGAGTACAGACACACCTGGTTAAAAGTATTCCCTGGCTGCCCTCCCTCCACACACCCCCCCCAAAAAAAGGCCACAACAAAACAGAATGAAATCCATTTGCTCAGAAACACTGATCTCTATTAAAATATTATGATGGGGTGATGTGCTCTAGCTCCTCACCAAGTCCATCTCAAAAGCCCCACAAACACCAAACACCACCACTTCTATTTTTATTGATAAGGCTCTGTTCAAGCTGTGTTTGGAGCTGGATCAGTTTTCAGGTAGAGCTCAGGATTTGGGTTATAAGCAATAGCCAGGCTAGAGGGCATATTCCAATTAGGTAGCTCTGAAACCTCATGAACTCAGGACTGGGAGTTAACAAAAATAAACTGAATTCAAGGAATTTCACCATCAACCACAATTCCCCTCCTATATCTTATTGTGGCAACAGTTTAATTTCACCACCCAGCTCTGAGTTGTCCCTCATCAAATTCCACAATTTAACATGCCAGGCCACTCCAGAAAGTTTGTAAGGTGAAGTTCTTTGTAAGAAAAAAAAAAGAAAAAAAAAAAAAATTGTTTAGGGAGATTGTTTCTTTTTTTCCCCAAAAACACTTCTCTTCACAGGAGTATGTAAAACTCAGTTGTTCACGCTGATTATCTCAGGCAGTATCAGTTGGCTTAGTTTGAAAATCAGGTGTACTGTTTCATAATTAAATTATTCAACAAAACCTTGACTATAAAGCATTCTCCTAAAACCTAATTAAGAGTATGATTTGATAAAAGCACATTCTGCAGTTTTAGTTTACATTCCCATATGAGTGGGAGTGTCATTATTTCATGCTTTACACATTTGGGGCTTCACAGGGTTGTTTGGTTTTTTTGTTTGGTTGGGTTTCTTTTTTCCACCTTTCCTTTCCCAAAGGTGATTTTGAATTATATAAAGAAGTACTCCAAGCTTGGATCACGTCAATTTATTAAGTGTTGGCAACATTCAGTTCTGATTAAAAAAAACGCAAAACCAAAACCAAAGGACACACCCATAAAAACAAACAAAAAACCCACCAAAAAAACCCCAAACAACAAACCCCCCCCAAATCCACAACTCCCTAAAAATACCCCTCAACAAACAAACCAACCCTCAACAAATATAAGAGAAAGACATCATAAAAAGAGCACTATTTCAAAAGTTGGCTCTTGTTCAAGCTGCATATGGTCACATAATCTTTTAAAACACACGATTCAAGTCTCAATTTAATTATGTAATAGCACAAATGGAATTACACTGCAGATGAAGTGCAGTATTTCAGCTCAGACACTCACTGGAGTTGTGAGACTGACCCAAGCTTATTTCATTTGGCCATTGTATTAGAGGGCTTAATCTGAATGCAAGCACACATAGCAAACAACAATTTCAAGGCAATACCTCCTCCTCTTGATCCAAATTTTTATACAGGCTGGGCCAGGTTATGAAGATAATTTGTCAGGCAGCTTGCAAAGATTATGACAATGTGATATTAACAAGTACTTTTCTTGAATTGTTTTATTTGCCATATATTCTCATAAAATGCCATATATTCTGCTTAAAAATGCAGATTCATCTTTTTCCCATGTAACTACTTGTGTGTGTTTGTGTCCTTTAAGTGGCAGATAGTTATGGTAACGTCTTGGGGAGCAACTGGAAAAACAAGAATTTTCTCTTTCAACCAACTGGGAATGCACAATCCTAACTAGCTCATTCCTCAAGACTTGTATACTTTCTGTGCTGCAACAGTGGGCCCTTTTCCCACCTCTCCATAGTTCCCCTCCAAATGGCTCTGCTAGAGGCTTGTAAAAAGCATGGGTAGGGAGCAGGGATGGACTGATCCATTTCCCACTCTGGTAGAAAAAGGAGGACGTGAAGCTTCAGAACTCAGGGACGTGGCTGAGCTGAGGGGCCTTAGAGAACAAGTGGGGATGGGACATATGTACACCCTGTTAGTGTACATTACACCAATAACACTTTACTCTTCTTTAGAAAGCAATTAGAGCTGCTGTATCTAATTGTTATTATAAAAAAATATTACGAACATAGTCTTACTAGGCTTTTATGATGTACGTGTACATCATAGCTTGCATTAGCATTCCTGCTAGCCACATCAAAGTGAAAGACAAAGCAGCACGAGATTTAGATTACAAACATGATTCTACACTGTACAAAGATACCTCTCACACAGACTGCACAGTATAGATCTCAATATACAGGGCATGGCAACCTCATCACCACTGAGTCACTCACATGCTGCAGAAATGGGCTCTACCTAGAACAGCTGAGGAAGATCAAGGAAAAAGCCCCAAGTCAGAGAAGAACAAGGTTCTCCTTTTTAAGCCTACCAAAACAAAGCAGGGTGGATAACATCTGTAAATACCAGTGGGAAGAGAGGTGTGGAAGAAATGAGGCTCTAGGGAGGAAAAAGAATCACTTAATTGAAAGAACCAAGTACCAATCAGCAATTAGAAATTCCAGGAAACTAGAAATTAGAAAAAGGTCATTAACCAGCAAAGTGGTGAGATCCTGAGACAGCTGCCAATGAAGGGGGGTGGGGTACAAGAATCCAATTGAGGTTCAAGTGGAACTTGAAAAATAGAGGAGGGGATTACATCATGCTATGGCTTTCAGACTTTTTCTCTCTTGTCATCTTGAACTTTTGAGATAGAGATTGTATTTTTGGCTCCGTCCTTGACTTTAGGAAAAGCTCCTTTCTCTTTTGTCGGAACTTCTACTTCCTTTTAATATAATTATTCAACTTCTATAGATAAAGCTCTTTTGCATCTGTTGCAATTTAGAAGTGAATCTAAGATTGAAAAATATTATTTTTTTAAAAATGCACATTTTTTATTTTCATAGTAGAATGCATCTATAACACCAATGATTACTTCTGTTCCTTGCAGCCGTGTCAACATATCTGCTCTTCATGTCCCTTCTGCCAGGGGTTTATGAGCAGATTAACACAGCCTGTGCTCCCCTTCTCTTCCTTTTCTCCTTTCACACTAGCCCTGTTACTCTCCTCTCTCTTTCCTGGCACCATGCACTGAAGATATACTTTCTATGCATCCTCACTGCCCCACACCACTGTCTCTCATTCTCAATCCCACGTTTCCTTCTGCCCTGTTTCACCTCTGTGCAACAGCTTTATTGCACCACCTGATCTGTTCTTTCCCCACCAGCATTTCCTATTTCTCTTTCTACAGAGAGGACAGCTAAACACGCATGAAACCCATTTAGACAACTGAAAAATATGACACATATCTAAGCACAGCCCATGCATTCAGCAGGATTCTGAACTGCAAGTTATTAAACTAAAAAAACATCCTCTTACAGGCTGACAGGATAGGCTGCCTCCCTTTCTCTTCAGATATTTTCCCTATCCCATGAAGAGAAAGTACCATCTCCATGACATAGACCTGATTTGCTCCCCTCTAGGATCTTCAGGGAATCAGGTACTAAAAAGACCATACATTTGCTCAGGTTAGAAAAGACCTCTAATATTATTGAGTCATTGTTATCTAACCATTAACCCAGCACTGCCAGTTCCACCACTAAACCAGGTCCTTAAGTGCCACATTTACATGTCTTTTAAACACTTCCAGGGATTGGTAACTCAACCACTTCCCTGGGCAGCTCGTTCCAATGCTTGACCAGCCTTGATGAAATCTAGAGAGGTGATGCAATATTAAGGATTACTATTATACAGGTGACAGAGCAGCCAAAATATTTCCACTGGAGGCTTCTCAACAAAATGTCTACAGGGCAAGGCTCCACAGTACCCAAACACAGCAAGATGAACACTGCCTGTTGTCATCTTCAAGTGTCTTGGTGCCTTAGATCATCTAGTACATTTTTTCCTATGCCTCTCATGCCCTTGCCTTTAGTCAAAAAGCTTTTAAGCATGTAGCATGAGGCACAGTGAGGACAAAGTCATTTGACTAACAGCAAACAGATGGTCATTAAGAAAGGAAGGAGGAAATCGCCCAGGAATTCTCCCAGGAACCTCTCTCCCCCTTAGGTCTACCAACATGACACTTCCTTCATCCATGGTTTCAAAGCCACAAATGTATTCTTATCATACCATCCAGATATTTAATTTCCAAATCTATATACTTAACAGTAAATACCAAAAAAAAAAAAAAAAAAAAAAAAAAAAAAAAAAAAGAAAAAAAAAAAAATTTAAAAAAAAAATCCATCTCATTAACCATTTGTGTAGAATGCCAATCCCAGGGAAGTTAGACCTGGGCACAGCGTCCCAACTGATGTTTCATACAGCTTGGTAAAACGAATGCCACCACAGCAAAGCAATCTAAAAATAACCTTCTCAAACACTGCAAATGCAAACAACCTACTCCTGTTCAGAACATCAATATAATCAAGTTCTCTTTGATTATACGGGATCCTGTAATCGCAGCCCTCTGAGAATTCTTTTGGCTACTTTCAAAAATGTCTGAAATTTACTCTGTAAAATTAATGCACAGAATCTGAAAATTCTACCTTAGCAAATACAAAAGACCATTTGATTAGCTACAAATAAAAGCCCCTTGAGCTAAAATGAATAAGGTTTAAGCTACTTCAAATTATTTTCCCGCCTGATAAAGCCATTATCACATTTAGAGCGTTTACAATGCAGAACTACATTCCTTTGATCATCTTATAAAATTAATTGATCTTGCTTATCTATTGTACTATTTTAAATCATTTTAATTGAGGACATTAGGAGAAGTAATGGTAACAACCAATGCATTTATTAGCTACTGACGTTCAAGGCAGCAATGTCATTTTCATAATCTGAATTTCTCTATAACAAAATTCCATTCTTAATGGAATTTACATATAGATCACCCCCAGCCACAAATAATTTACTGTTACTTTAAGTCCTAAAGGACAGGCAGAAAAACTGTGAAAAATCACTCCAGCCATACTTAATTTTAATTATTCTTTAAAATCAGATAGAGACCCTGAAGTTAAATTCTCATAATTAAATAGAAATTAAAAGTTTCTAAAAGCCTTATTTTCAACTCCAATTTTAAATGCAAATGAACACATAAGAAAATTGTCCCATGAAGAACTGCGTAATGTTCATCTATAGTGTTTTGTTCCATAGCCCCAACACCTTTTCACCACCCAGAGCCCTACAGAGATCCTCACTTAGTTAAAGGCTACAAAAGGTTGAGTGCAAGATTCCAATATTAACCAAAGTCCTGACTATTGTCAGTGCTGCTCCTGTCAGTGTCTGCAGAACTGCCTGTCTCATCTTGAAAGAGTCCTAATGCTTCCATGATAGACTGTGAGTTTGTGTGATCCACTGTGCCACAGATCAACTGAACAAAGGTGACCTCCCTTCCTAATAAAGGAATGTTCCATTGCTCATGTGGCTGAAATCATTATTAACACAAATTGAATTTTTCCTGTGCTAAAGATACCCTGGAAAATATGCTTCATCTCCAGCCTTAAGTCATCTGCCTGACCCACTGGGTTCTAAAATTAAAGAATACACACTCATTTAATCAAGTTAAATGTGATTTTCAGCAGCACAAAAGCAAAGTTTAGATATGTGTGCACACATGCACACACAAATGATTGTGCCAGCATGCCACTGCATGCTTGGAAAATAGGTTCAATCCTCTTTGCCATGAAGCTGTTGCACTACTCCAGGCAAATCTCTCAGGTCACGTCTATGCTGACAATTGCCATCACCCCCCTTCCAGAACCACGAGCCTTCTCTGCTATCACCCGTTTTTGTCAGCCTCTCTGGACACTGTCTGCTTCAGCCTCAAAGTATCTGCTGATCTTCAAGAAGAAGACATACTGCCTTCCTCCTTCTTGCCTCCTGCCTTGTCAAGTCAGTAATTCCTATTCCCAGTTCCTCATCCTGCTGCAGCTCCATCTCTCTTCTCCACTGCCAAAAGAAATAATTCTAGAGGGAAGACAAACCAACAGACAGTGGTTCAGACAACTGACGCAAACTAGCAGCATCATCAGGGTGTCTGACATGGGCTACAAAATATTATAATGCATGAAGAAATCTAGTTTTGTGAGTGTGATGATGGAGGAGACTAAGGTTAGGATAGATGCACCACTTTTTCAATTTCCAAATTATAAAATGAAGGCAATAACACTTTCTGGACTGTAAACACATTATGTACCAGCTTTAGGTGCCCAGTTACATTCTGATTTTGACCATCTTTGCAAAAGTAAAGAAGAAATTATATCTAAGTGGTTTATTGTGATAACTTCTCAAACTAAGTTCTGTGGGATAGATGCTCCTATGTGGTAGGAGCAACGTGGCAGTGGCTGCTGTGTGACAGTGCTGAGGTTGCTATAATGAGACAGTAGCATGTAGAAGGTTTGCCTTTACCTGAGACAAGGTTGAATGTAACAGCTGCTTATGCTTTGATGGTATTAAATAAACTTTTTTTAAAAAGGAAAAAAAAAAGAAAAAAGGAACAAAGAATGAAAAGGTGGGTCAGCTAGCAGCAAGATGTAAATCTGCAACTATGTTGGAATAAACACCCCTTGTCCATGCTGATAACTAGTCTACACCAGAGGAAACCGCTCAGTAGTGGGCTCAGAAGAGAGAAGTGAGGAACCTGGTTACAAGCTGAAGAGGTGGGCACACAAGCAACTGTGCTATAATATTCACCCTTTTGTCCTTGGCTGAAACTACAGGCAGCAAATGCTGTGCTGTCCCCACTGGGACTCATCAAAGAGCAAGGGGAGGAAAGAAAAAGAAGAAAGAAAGCTGCAATAAACACTGTAAAGAGAAACTGCCTTTACTTGTTCTGATGACTAGACTTTTTTGTTTCTCTTTACATGGCATGTAGCAAGTACAAAGCACTGGCATTTCCCTTTATAGAATGGGAAAATGACAGTTAAAAGTAAACACTTGCATTTAAACATACACAATGCCAGGACACCACCATATTTTTGCTACAACAGCAAGTCTCTCCTAACATTATTATTAGAGTATTGACTCTGAAAACTAAACTTACTCATTCACTAAAGTTTGCACAGTTTTAAGACAAAGGTTTTGGTTCTGTGGGTTGGGTTTTTAAATCTTATTTTGTGTTTTAGCTTCATCCCCAGAGGAAGTCTGGAATCAACAGAGTTCCATCACACAAGTACCAGCTCTACCTTTCCAAGCATTCCAGAGGAAAGGTCCTGTTTGATTTCAGGCTACTCTGAGGACATTTTTAATTCCCACAGTCCGAGGTTCTTGGCAGGAGAGGTAAACACAAGGTAAGCAGAGTTGGAAGGCAAAAGGATAAATAAGAATATAAACTGGTTAGATGGATATATTTTGGAAACTGAAAAGATAAGGAAGTAGAGGTAGTTTTTACCATAGAAAGCAAAACCTAAACTAAAATTACACTAATCAGACATGAGCAGCTGAGCTCTTAGCCTGTGGGTTTTTCACTGTGCTAGTAACCTCCAGTGGACCTTTTCTGTCCCCTTTACAAGCCCAGACCTGCATCCTCCCTCTATGGCTGTGGTGCATCTGGCACACTAAATGCAGCTTTTATTACCAAAGAGCCCATTAATAACAACAGCATGAGCTTCCAGGCTGTCAGAACTGTTTTCATTTCAGATTTTTCTCTTGTTGAAACAGCAGTCTAAAACAATGCAGCTATGTCTCCCTCTAGTTTGTGGTGTGATAGTTTGAACAGCATAGATACGGTTAACATCTTATTACTACAACCTAAGGCAGTAGAGCTCTGTGTTCAAAATTTCCCAGCGTGTATGTTATTAACAATACATATGTTAATATATATTATATATTGTATATTAATAACATATTTCTAACACAGAGATTGAGAAAAAAACTACTGTACTTGTTCAGTTAGGGAAACTTAACACGTTGTAGGTCAGTGTAAAAACACAGTCGAGACAAACTACCTCTGTTTTATTCACCTACTTTAGGGGAGGTCAACCACTGGTGTGAAGGTGAACGCTGATCATACTGCGGTGGTATGTTTCGTGGTAAGTAGTTCAAGTATAAAATCCATCCAAAATTTCATGGCACAATAATCATCGTTCCTGTGCCACCTCACTGGCAATGTCCTTGGGATGGCCAGGACCTCCCTGCCCCAAGCACCTGGCTGCTCCTGAGTGCTCAGCAGGTGACTTCTGGTCTTTGTCTCCAGCTGCCTTGGAGGTGGCAACAAATACCTCTCTCCAACGGCTCTCTCAAACACAACATTCAAAGGTTTGTTTGAAAGACCCCTGAAATCTGAAGGCATCAGTTACTCAGTGTAAGTAACCCATTAACTTAATTAGGTCTATCATCAACTGTTCCTTTGGTTTGGTTCTTACAGGAGCCAATCCCAGCAAAATGCATCCCTGAATACAAATCGTGTGTCAATATGACCACAACACATGATTTTTGTAAGATTTTGAGTAAGCAACATAATTGTAATATTTTATAAGATTTTCATGAGCAATCCATGACAGAATGCTAGATCTTTCATATAGAAAAATGAAAGGTGATTAGGTCAAAGTCTTCATCTTTGGAGTCCTCAGGAATGTGAAAAAATGGTATGATGGTAAATGGAGCAGCCTAAAAATTCCCCTAGTCTATGGCAGGAAGTTCTACAATGACACAACTTGTCCTGATGCCTGAAGTTTTGATTATCTTGCCAGAAACATGAATACTTAGGCTTTTCAATAAAACAAATTTTCCAGCGGGCTACTAAACAGTAGGTATAAAGGATTTTTTTTACCCGAGAAGAAACCTATAATGAAAAGACAGTTAGGGCAACTCTGATCCCGGACATAGCCCTCCAACAGACCATTCCTGGATTTATGGCATTACTGGCTCTTAAGTGCACACAATGAAATCCCTATCACAGTCCTGGCAAACTCCAGCAGAGGAATCAACCCCAGGCTAGTAACAGTCATGACACGCCTCCAGTGGAATGTGTCTTAACATAACCCTGATGGGTTTTCAGGCTTGCAAAGAAATAATCCTAACATGAAAAGCAGTTAGACAGCTATTAACACAAAGTTCTCTCTGACATGGCTTGACCAAGGAGTGTGGTGTCAGTTGAAAGAAGTGAACGCCAAAGAGGACAAAGCTGAAGTGCTCCCTTAGAACACAATTTTGTAGTGAGAAGGTTTGCTAGGATGGATGCAAAGATGGAATTCAGGAACAGTAATGGCAGCACTAACAGATGTTTTAGTCCTTATCTATAGACTTAAATCTTCAATATGCACCTTTGTTACATATACCAAACATCCCATTTGCAAAGTATTTACTAGATAATAATTTCATCAAATCTATGAGCCATATCTTCGTTTTAATTTTTATTTCTTTGCTTATAAAAACATCTACAGAGGCGTCAGTTCAAGGCCAATCACTTGGATTGGATCTCAGTTTATTTACCAAACAGTAACCTTCAACTTAGATCAGCCTAGGTTTGCATGTTTGAGTACCTCACTTGTCTTGCTCTGCCAGCCTCCATAAGGGTCTAAATCGCTAATGCTAAATGTCAGCCAGCGTGGATGACAATGCATCGGGCATCACCACAGAGTGTCTGTACCATGGGGCAAGTCAAGGAAATGCTCCATCCCTGTTGTGGCTGCATGGGCCTTCCTAATCTGTGAGGAAAAGGATTTGAGCTGCTGGAGTGGAGGCAAGGACAGGGGGAAGCACAGCTCCACTCACAGACCCCTCCATGCAACGTGGGCCCTTCCAGCGCCTTGCAGCATTGCTGTCTGGACAATCCAGAGAGCTTCAAGGCCTCAGGAGCAGCAAACTACACTGGCCCAACTCCTTCCATCAAGGCCTGACATCCCCGAAGTGTCAGCAGAGGCCAGCCACAGGGCTGCTCCTCAGAGGACACCAGCAGATCGTGTGTCCAGGTGATGGAGGCACTCCCTGAAGCAAAGCAGTGCCAAGCACTTCAGTCAACAGCACACACCTTCCAGGCACCCCTGCGCCGCCCCGTTAAACTTGTTGCTCTACTCACACATGCTAGGGAGAAAGAGGAGCACAAATAGCCTACGGAGGAAAATGCAAGCGAAAAGGACAGTGACCCAAACAGAAGCCTGTCTATGTAAATAATCAGGCATAGAGAAAGACAAAAATAAGTCTTTCAAACAAACCTGAACTGCCTCAAGGCTTCACGCTGCCTGTGACAGTCTCTACAGATATTTCCATCCCTTCCTCAACTACCATATAGGTTAAAAATATTGCAGTTCTAAGAGGAAAAGTATTAAAAACCCAAGAGCAGGGATGACTGAAGCTGAGCAGCAATGCCTGAAAACTCCCAAACCTGGCAGAAGGGGAGGAGGTGCAGCAGGCAGCCCCTCCAGCTCCTCCCCTGCTCACTGCCACCCACTACTCCTGGTCTTAGGACTTGGAACAGTGCACGAAAACCTCCTCTGAAAAATATCTGCATTACAGTACAGCTCCCACCTTTTCCTTTCCCAGCTCTTTGGGAATGAAGGGGGGGAAAATCGTCATATAGATGACATGACACATGCAATTCAAATGTGATCTCCTAATGAAGGAGCAGCACTGACTGATCCGGAGAGGAACGTCCCAGCAGGGAAAGCAGACTGTGAAGTTATGTAAATAAAAGGGTCCCAAGGAGAGGCCTCTCATGTGCCCATACGGGAGAAACACTGGTGGGGCAAACACATTCATCTTGTACTGTGATGAGGAGGGGGAGAAACTGCACAGCAATGTAGCTCAAATGGAAACACACACAAAATATCCCTCTCCCACCAATGCAACTGCGGCGTTTCTACAATCACAACTGCAAATTTTGTAATAAAATGAGACTTAGAATCATAAATTATATGTAAATTGCTTGTGTATAATTTACGAATACCTAAGGCTAGATATTATTATTCTCTGCATTGATAGTTTTCTGCCAAATGCTCAGATTGCTGCTTTGTAGCTTAGCATCCTCTCTTCTCCTCTGTGACCCCACAAGTAAATACACATATTGTAAAAGAACAATATTTACTTATGACCAAAGGGGGGAATATCCTTGTTATACTGAAAAGCTTATATTTACTATAGGAAACAAGAATAATAATAAAAAATTCTAAATTACTTTCCTCATAAAAATACTAAAGCAGTATGATCTCTGCTTGCCTATGATTAAGGGTGCTTTGTAAACAGATTGTTGTTCATTTCGTGATTCACACACCATAATACTGCAAGATCAGGGTCTGTTTCAGTCTGAAAATATTTAGCAACCCTACAAGTTAAACATGATATATATAAATAGAACTTCCTAATTAACATTTCTCTTTTGTCTGACACTTTATTTGCCTTTTTTTTTAATGGATAGCAAGCACAATGACAGCATGGTATTACTCTTGAAATAAACCTGCCAAGACAAAAGCATGTGTCTTGGATTTATTTTTAACAAAAAGAACAGAAGTAGAGTCTTTTCCTGGGTTTTGCTTTTGTTCTGTCTGTAGGTTGTTCTGATAGTAGGTTGATTGGTTCAGTAAAAAACAGTAAGTAGAAAATACTTTTTCTGAAGAGATATTCAGTACTTTAACCTGCCCTCTAGACCCGAGATACATGGAAGATACTTAAGGGTCATCTGTATTATTTGACAAGTGTTACATCTGGTATGACAGGCAAAGATACAACCTTAGCACTCATCCGATGGTGCCATTTTGAACCTAACTCTGGTGGCAAAATGTTATTTTTTTTTAATACAAAATGTGATAGCTTAGTGCTGAAACATGGATTTCCAGACAGAAGATAATATCAAAGTGGCCATTTGTGATGCCTGAAATCATAACCTCCATGTAAGGCTCAAAGACTCGTTCCACGCTAGAGATACATACATAAAACACTGCAGTCATTTATGGATGCCCTTTAGCCCAGATGTCTAAAACTATTCCAGTGAAATACAGCAACCCAAACCCAGGTTTTTGACATCTTACTGAATGATTATATGGCAAACTAAAATCAGATAGCTACGTGGATGCTCCAGTTACAAAAATGGCTGTCCTCAGCTGCTGCAGACACACTTCAGCTCCACATCACTTTTGAGAAGAAAGAAACATGGCCCCTTGAGCTTTCCTTGCCTAGGTGGATACTACCCAATTTCTCCTTCTGATCCATCTCTAAGGTACTTTCTAGACATGGAATATAACCCAGTAACTCCCCACAAAACCTTATGTTCCAGAACTCACCCCCTGCCCCTTACCCACAAACATAAGAAAAATTCTTTTTGATGACTAGTGTGAAAAAAAATATTGATTCCTGGGGAAATATTTCCACGCACATACTCCCCTTACATATTTTAGGCAATAATTAATTTTAAAAATGTCTTCCTTTTAATAAGCTATAAGATTTTTTTCACATGTTGCATAGCCACGGTGGAGTAAACATGGGGACACCCAAGGACAGCCAGGACAGAGGGAAAAAGGTGCATTGCAGCCTGTGCCTGCCTACACAGCTGCATTAAGCTAAGCCACAATCTTGCCTTTAAGCTAATTAATTAACTGCTTTCAACCATAACTGTTTCTTCACAGCTTTCTTAGTCTGGCAGTGATAAATACACAGTAATGATGTTAACAGTTTGGATTTACACAGCTGGTGTAACATACAGAATGGCATTCATATTTATGGACTTGGCAAGGTCCCGAGCCACCCTGCACTAATGTATCACCACTGAAATCACAGCAACTGAGCAGATTTACACCACTGAGTGATCTGATGACCTACTCGGCGTATCAACTCCTATGTGGGCATTAAGCCCAAAAGCAATATTTATATATTCATAAAAGTACATACTCACCAAACAAGCTAAAGGTACTACACTGGAAATCACCTCTCTTCAATTACTGCATGTAATTTTTAATGCTGTTCAAGTTTAATTACAGTGAAGTACTTAACTGGGCTGCAGCTGATTGATCATGTTCTTGACTACTTGTCTCCTTCTCCTCACAACTGCCAGATGGAGAGATCTAGATTAGTTTACACCACAAAATGAGAGCTTACTGCTGAAATACGAATGAATATTGCATAGTTCAACTTGATCTGCTTTAACAAACTTCATTTAAAAAAACCTCACCTCTTGCTAATCAATTCTTTTTATTTGCCTTTCTCAGCTTGCCAGGAATTGCTACACATTTAGGTATTTTATTTAAAATGGAAATGAAATCATAATACATTAATTTAGTCAATAACCAAACGTCAAGTTTGGATTTTGCAGGGATTTTTAATGTGACCCTGTTTGCACATTGGTTATGCTCTTTTACTCACTTGTTTCTTTGGAGAAACTTCTGAGTTCCTCAGGATTCATGCTACTAAAGAAAGATGATTGTAATTATGATGTTGCTCATTTGATCCATCTGTGACAAAGTTCAAGAAAGGAGAGGGAAGACCATTAACGAGAGTATGTTTCTCTCAAGTCCTAGTATTTACACTATTTTAAAAATATTTTTTTTTCCTGTGTCCCTTCCCTTCAAAAACAATAAGCAAATACATCCTTAATTTACTCACTTCTAAAAACTTGACTAAGCAATGCCCAAATCATGGTGAAAAAAAAAAAAAGTTGTTTTATCAGCCAGAACTACAAATCAGTTGTTAGTCTTCAGCAGAAACACCAAGACAAGACCTTCTGTCCTAGCTCAGGAGGAGTGGGACAGAGATGGAATAGAGTAGGGACCCTTGTACTTCTGCTGTGCTTCCAGAAGCAACCTAGAGAGTTTTGCAAGGCATAAAGTGTTAACAGCTCCTACAGCTTCAGACAACTACGTGTTAGTTGTAACATGTTTGAAATAAATTAAAAGTTAACCTCACATCTGCAGCAGCCTAAGCGCATTACACAAGCCTACGTACATGAACTTAGCTTTGGAAAGAGCTTCGTAAATTCTGGATGGAGGAGCAAGAAAGAGGCCAGTTTGGAGCTTGCTGGGAAGGAGCCATGATGAAAAATATTGAATTTAACCTGTAGTGGCAGAGGCATGGCTGCAATCCATGGCAGAGGGTCGCTCTGGAAAAGCAGAGGAGCTGGGATGGGTGCATACCAAGGACCAAGCAAGTGCTGTTCTACAAGCAAAGCAAAAGGTGCCACGAGTTACACGCTTGTCTCATGAACACACAGGTGAACAAGACTCTCAGGCTGATCTTTGAAAATAGATCATCACAGCATTATAAGAAATATTTGGAGGTGTAGCTTTGGCTCCTACTGAACACTGCCAAAGTAATTTCATTCTCTTTACTAACATGTGTACAGATTAATTACCAATGTAAAATACAGAATGCCTGAAGAAATGCAATGTGTTTCATTTTCGCACCTGGTGCACTGATCCCTCCCAGACTGTTGTGTTTTACTGGATGTAACAAAGGAGACTGTAAGCAAAATTATCATTGCAAAACCTTTCAACTGCTTGGAGAAAAGAACAGGGAGCAGTCAGCATCAGTTTTCCCACACAGTTCAGTTGCATAAAAGCATTTATTGGGAATAACTTTTATATGACAAAATTTTCAGGAGTATAAATGTGATTTAAAAAAAAATGCATGGATGGATGTTTCTTCTGCAAGTGTTAATTGAGAATGAACAACTTGCAAAAAAGTTTATACATTTTGCTATGTAAAGCAATCAATTTCAGAAATCCAAAATAAGCAAAGCAGATTTGGCATCTGCCTATATTCCATTAAATAAATGAGTAAGCAAAGAAGTTGCATAAAATGCTTTTTAAGATGTACAAAACAATAGACTACAGATAATACTAGAATGGGAGGACAAACCCTTTTCATTTTACAAGGTAGGCAAGTAATTGTTTGTATGAATGGCTGTGTCTATCTGTTAGTGTAACAACTGCCTGCAGAACACATGAAACAAGCTAATAGCAATAATTATGTGGAATTAGCGATGAACATAAACATTTCTTTGCACTTGCTAAGTAAACAGCAACTGGAGCTCAGTATTCACCAATGGGGCAACCAGAGCACGGCATTTACCATGATGAAAGGGAATAACTATTCCAAAGAAAGCCATGGAGAAGCTGAGTCTCTCCGTTAATAACAAATAGATAATTTGGAGCTTTAATTCCACTGCTTCTAAAGCTGCATGAAAAGACTGGATTCCAGCCAAAATGCAATAATCACAATGTCTGCAAATCATAGAAATAAGCCATCAAGAAACTCAAGTTTTTCTGCACAATGTAATTATCAAACAGTACCAATTCTTCTCGCTATCTGAACTTTGAAAAAGAAAATATCTTTTAACAAGCACCAACAAATGGATCAGGATCCTAAAATTGTGAACTCTCTCTGTGCCCCACCACTGTCACACAGACTCTGAGAATCGGTTTTACTATGTTTATTTTCGCCACCACTGTACTGAGAATACGGCACCTTTTATGTGAAAAAGGATGAAATACAAGGGCTTTTGTGCCTCTCCTCTATTTGCTTTAGCTCCTTCTCTGTATGGAAGTAGAGAATGTCCTGATTTGGTTTTTTCTTCACTACAGCTGCTTGCAGTTTGCAGTTTGCATACTGCTTGCCTATCTGATTGGAGATGAGCAGGTGTGTGCTGCACTCTCTTCCAATTTACATTCTGTATTTTAAAACAGACCATAACTTGCCATGGGCGTTTGGTTCTGGGACAGAATGCCAAATACAGAACAGGAAGGTTTGCTTCTTAATTGCCTTAGCAAATAAAACTTTCTTGTGAAATATGTTACTATATAAAACATTGATGAAATACCACAGGGTATTTCTACATTTTCCAATCCCCACCCTCAAAAAAAAATGGTAACTACTGGATTTCCCACAGTATGTTAATAGCCAGAATAGTTCTTCCTTTTGGTCAGTTAAAAGCATGATGACCAGGAACAGTTCCTGTGGGATATCCATGTAGGTTCTGGTACTTTGTTTAGGGGGTGTAGGGGAATATACAGAAATATAATTTGATATGTTGTGACACAGGCTGCAACAAGGAAATTAAATGATTCATTTTCTTGATTGTTTAGAAAATTTGTTACTGCAGTGAAGAAACCAATATCCATGATGTACATCACAAATACACGATGAGTGACACCCTTCAGATATGCAGCATCAGTCTGAGATGCTGCTCCTATGGTCTGGTATTGATTAGAAATCAAGGTCTGATTTAGATCCTATCTCAAACCCATACAACTGAGGGATAGTAATAAAGACTACCCAGACTCTCAAGGCTATGGCATTAGCTAGTTCTGAAAGTTTAATCATTTAGCATGTTTCCAGTGCCTGAAACTAGTATATTTTACAAGTCACGACACTATTTGCCTTCATATATTAACACTTTGATTCTATCCACCTTGACTTTTCATATTAAGAAAAAGTCCATGAAATCTAAATTATGTTGACCAATACTATAGCACAGATTTCTCCAGCCTCACCTGTTAACCTACATACAATCCTTCCACAGGACTTGAAAGGCCACAGCAAACATTCCTCATCCTGCTCTATTCCCACTGCAGGTGTCTTGGAGCATAGTGAAATGCTTCCAGCAGAAATCCACAGATGTTCTGAGGGTAAAATTAGCCCAGCCCAATGAACTCTGCCATCTTCTATTAGCCTAAGACACTGCCTCTGGATGGTACAATGAGATCCTGAAGCAATTTTCCTATACATTTCAAAAGCATTAGTCTCTCTCATCACAAATTTGGCAAATTCAAAGTTGGACACAAATCTGAGAACACAGCAGTTTATCTCTGTTTATGTTCAATGTTTTTTCTTTTCCCTTTCAAAACCTATTCTTATCTATATAATTACAAAGTTTTCAGACCTGTGCTCTTATTTCTGCCATTTTCTGCAGAACTGTCTCCCTGCATTTTATTTCTGCTTTTCACAGATCATCATAACAAACAAATAAACATTAATTAATCCAACTACATTGTTGTTATTACATCATGAATTGCAAATAGAATCAATCTCAGCTATGTTAGTAATCCAAAATTTAAGCTGCCAGCCTTACCAGTCCCTCGGACAGCCAGATCAATAAAGACAAGCACCTGTAAAATTCAACTGTACTGTTCACCTGAAATGGAGTATTTTCCCCTGTGGAAGTAAGTCTTCCTATTGCTTGACTGTAAAGGAAATCTTGTATCATTGCTTACAGACTCAATTTTAAGGTACATAATATTAGGCAAGATAAATACTACTATTCTTATCTAATTCTTATTTTAATAATGATTTTCTTTGTACCTATACTGAAAAGTTGTTTATTCCTGCACATACAGTAAATGTTAGTACTTAGTTTATTGAACTTCCTTGACCTGAATCAACTTGGAAAACATTGAAGTTTCTGTTGGAAGAAGTTCCCCATATTCTCATACAACCTCTTACTAACAATTATTCAAGTACCGATTAATACAGTGTCAAAATGTTGCATTACCAGGAAGCAGAGATAAATTATGAAATACATCAGTAGTTAATTCAACTATAATGTCTGAAGTATTGTAGAAATGGGGATAAGTTTGGCTAAAGCAATTTTCAGTTGACAGAGATCTGTCAAAGGTTTTTTCACTAGAAATAAGCTGGTGGTATAAACAAACTTTTGATCTTTTTTAGGCTTTCATGTTTTTTTCATACTCTACCCAAATAATATAGAACAGCTTGTACAAATCATTCTATCTTTTGCAATTTGAAATAGCACTGTTTTAAGGAAAAAGACTTTCTGATTAAAAAAAAAATAAAAATCCAAATTGTTCCCAAGTAAGACATTTGTGTTTTAAAGAGGCCATTAGGAATCCCTAATACCACTGTTGCTCTGTGCAACTGTTATTTCTATCATAAATATGTCACAGGTTTTATTAACCAAGAGAAATGTGTGGTAGTTTTACCAGCTGTAGAGGATACTGTGAAACAGTTTCATTGAACCAATTAAGACATACTTATGATGTCTTTTTCCCCCATTCTAAAGGGCTTTTCATTAAAATTATTTTCACACTTATTTTTTAAAGGATAAAAAAAGAATCATGTCCACCATTCAACACATTTCAGGTAGCTTTGAGTTTATATTTTCAAGATGCACTGAACATATTTGAACACTATGTTAACAAGAAGGATCAGTGTGTACACAGCAAGAATGTTCTCTTTTCCTCCATATAGTAATTTATAAAGAAATTTCTTAAGAAATGTGGGTAGTTTTAAGACAACAGATGGTCTTGTCTCAGTGCAAGAAATAATAAAAGAGTGGATCATATATCATCTGTCTCTCATAATGCCGGTGTAGCCACTTGACTTTCAGATTACTAAAAAGACCTATCTGGAGACATTGGACTCGTAGAACAGCAAGCCTGGAGTGAGAAGCTCAAGCAGTGAAGATAGTGAATAAAAACATGTTCTTGTTGGAAAGAGAAGTGTAAAAATATTTTAGAGACAGCCTTTTAAACAATCATTTTTCAAACATCTCTAACTTTAGTGCTACTGCATTCTGAATTGAAGCTCTGAAACAGAATGATGGAATCCCATAGTTATTTCCTCTGTGCCATACCAGACCAAGACCCAGATTCTGCAGAGGCTTTTTTGCAGCTGTAATTTTACTTATTCAGCCTCAGAGGTGAATCTCCTCATTTTGATCAGCTGGACTGCTCATGTGAGCCCAGTCACAGCGACATTCCTGCAGTCACCGCACTTTGCCTGGCGGTGGGGGCTCCTTAGGCTATCCAGAAGAAAGATGACCACAGATTTTATTAGTAATCTTATCGATTTGGAATTGAAATACAAAACCTAGTCTCACAAACAAAGATGAAACTCTTTCTGCTTAGTTGACATTCTGACCACAGCTTTATTGTAAGCCTGATTTCTCACATGGGGAAGAATTAAACCTCAAAAGCAAATTTGTCCTTGATTGCGCTCTGTTAAACACAGGACTGTGTTTATAGGAAAATATGAAGACATACCCTATTTCACTTGAATTTTGAATGGGAAAAACAGCAATGTTCCATCTCCTTTTCTGTATTCCTTTAATATTTGAGGGCTTGTTATTTCAACATACACTCTTGGTGTTATTCCATAATTCAAAAATTCTCCATGTTATTTTAATGCATAAATTTTATTAGAAAAGGCTTCCATTTGCCCTGAAGTATGACTGAATGCTGATAAATTACTGTGGGCCTATAGCAATTTTTCCAAGCAGTCTCCATGTAAGTGTAAATTTAGTCAAACAAATCAAAATGTGAGTTATGTTCAACTGAAAATAATGATATCTATTGAGTGGTCAAAAACTGTTAGTAGCTATTAATAAATAATCCTCAGCACATATGGTGATGTCAATCAGCACTATTATTTTGCCCATATAAGAGGAGTTTAGTAAGGTAGAGCTGCACAGTGATACGCAAGTTAATCATCGTACACAGCACGGTATTGTCAGAGCTCAAGAATGCCTTTGATCCCTACCTCAGTTTCAGAGCATTCGGGTCACCCTTTTGCACAGCATTCAAATGTGGTGCACGAATACTTCAACACATATCCAGAATGAATGACTGAGCTGCACTAGGTCACAGTGTAATCGTGACATTATCAATTATATAAAAAAAAATCTCTGAGAAAACCAGCCACCTCACATGTACGCATAGCCTTTTTCAATATTTTTCATCAAAACTTTGAGCACACAGACGTATAGTGAGCATACACGTCAGTCAAGTGGATTGGAAGCACTTAGAGGAGATGTTACGGTCTGTTGCTCCCGTGATGTAAAACGAAGAAGTTTAGATAGGCCTTTGACATAATGGACTTGACGAGAAGAAAACCTGAGCAGAGAGGGCACCTGGAGAGCCCCCAACAGCCCCAGCAGCCCCGTGACATTTCCATACCCAGACCTGAGCAGGACCTAAGCTCTGCCTATCACTGCTGCAAGGGTCCCCAGCACCTCTGCCAGCAAAAGGTCTCTCGCTTTCATACGCCACTTGTTGAAACAATGCCAGCCTGTGGAAAGCTGATGCTGCAAACCAACAGCTGGTATTTGAAAGTCTGGAAGAAAAGAGATAGGCTTGTGGGAAACGACTCTCTGGGAAACGTGAGTGATTGAACAAAAACTGGCTGTGAAATTTTGGTTGAAAAAGCACTACCCTGTTGTTGAATATGTGCTGTTCAAAAAAGCAGTGTGTCTAAGGATGAGGCCAGAAAGTAATGTCTTTCAGAAATGCACCTGTGTCAATTTCTAGGACAACACCCAGATGGCATCCAGACTGGTATGTTCCTGCTGCTGAGCAAGCAACAAATCTGCTAAAGATGTGTTAATCCTGTATTAATACATATTAATGAAATTTATATTTGCACAAAATGTGAGTCTTTCTAGAAGAAACAGAGTTATTTAATTTCAGAAATACAAAAGCCTAATACAAGTTATGATGCCATCTAGTTCTACTAGGGATTTTGTGTCTACGAGATACCAAAGCAAAAAAAAAAAGGAAGAAAGGAAAAGAAAGGTCACTCTCACAGTAAAAAGGGGGAAAAAAATCTAAAATATTCCCATTATTATAATTGAATTGGCCACAACTTTAAGCAGCTATTTATGTTGATTTGTAAACACAAAGGCTATATTTTAATAGAACTATGCTTGCTAACTTCTGGGATATTAAATGGTTCTAATCCTATTCTACCTTATGACTAGTTCAAGAAATGACCTCTAGCTAGATCTGGCCTTGTTCTATCATGCAACTAGATTTTTCTTACAGAAAATAAATTAAAAAGGTGTGACCTTGCTGAGGGCTTGCAGAGAAAATGAGGTACATCTTGTCACAAGCAGAAGAGCCTATTTGAAACACGGTTTGTTCAATTTGAAAGGCTGCTGCTTTCCTCAGATCAGAAGTTAAGATAAAGGCAGTTGGATGAAAGAGGAGAAACATTTCCAAGAGATGAAATTAAAGAGCTACACTGGAATCCCATTCAGTGACACAGTGCCTTTTTGTCTGAGGGTTTATCTGGGACGCATCAGCCACACCTTGTCCCCGCGCAGGAGCAGGCTCTTCACCCAGCACAAAGCCTGTCGCAGAAGGAGAGGATGAGGACTGCTCACCGATGGGAATCAGAGGACATTCTCCCCCTCACAGCAGGGCATGGCAGAAAATAAATAACTCACCGAAACGTTACACATTTTGCTCGGAAGAAAAGTCTAAGCCCCTGCTTCTCTCGATCTCAGCAGCTCTCTTGTGAGCTCTGTGCTTTCCCATCACCAATAAATGTGGCATAAGTGGGCAGTGTTCCCAGATGTCTAACACCTCAGCACTGAAAATTCAAATTTTAAGGAGGTAGTAGAATATAACCCACCCAAAAATGGGTATTCAAACCTGTCTCATTTTCATGACTGGTAGCTCACACTCAATAACTTTTCATTTGACCTCCTAAAAACACACAGCAATTTGTTTGACACCACTTCCCCAGAATACCTTATATTTGGTGTCCAAATCAAAATAGGTTTATTTCATAATTTCCCTTCTAGTATCCTAAATCATTTCCTTGCTCGTGATCACAAAAAGTATGAGGTAGCAGGGCTGTGGTTCAGTCGTGTCCTTAAGTGCTTCTCTGAGGGTGGCAGGAACTCGGTCAGGTTGGCCCTCAGCTCACCATGGTCCCGCAGTGCGGACAAGCAGCACTCGGGTTTCCTGCTCTCTGCAGCTGCAAACCTGCAGCACCACGAGCCCATGGCTGCTTCCCTCCTGGCCCTCACCAGCTCAGCCCAGAGCCCTTCAGGGCTCTGACTCTGACTGCTCTACATCACAGCAGCTTGCTCCTGGTGCAGTGAGTGCCCTGCAGCCACCACCCCAACACTGCTGGGGGACACCGAGCCGGGAGCAGAGGGTGTCCCCAGCCCCTGACCCACCTCAGAGCCAGGCTGGATGCCACGTCACCTGCCCCATCCCTTCCAGACTCCAAGGCTCCTGGCAGGTGGGATGCATGGCTCCCACAGCCACAGCAGCGTTAACGTAGGCTCTTTCTTGCCGTGCTTGAAACATTTTTAATCCCAACATGATTATTAGGTACCCCTGCTTTAAGTATCGTAAAGGCAGAACCACAACCTGCATAAGATTGCCTTACAATTATCTCACAGCAGCTACTTAAATATCACCCAAGCATATGTTGTGCTAATTCTTATGACCAAACACAGTTTCGTTTCACTTGTTCAGAACAAACCCTGACTGCGAACAAAGCTTTTGGTGGAGTGACAAGTGGAATTCCAAACGAGTAAGACAAATATTTCCTCCAGAGGCTAAACCTACTGCAAAATATTAATCTCCTCTTCTACACATCTTCACATGTCTTTGGTGAAACACCTGTCTGGAATTGTTAATAACAAGTATTTTTCAGAGTATACACTTCAAAGACAGTACTGCAATGTCAAGCAGTGTAAAACTTTTGAAGTAATTTTAGCTAAATACTTCTGTGACAACTGTCTGAATCAATTTGTCTTAGCTGACTATATTCTGCTATTATAAAAACCTAAGACCTGGTTATCAGCCAAAAAGGTAAAAATTTGAGTGAAGTCATAACTAATAAGTTGCACAAATCAAACACACACACACACACACAAAATGATAATGTTCTAGTTGATTTAGGAAATTATCAATGCCCTCTGCTTTCTTAACTTCCAACGAAAACACTATTTTTCCTTAAAAGGATCAAATGAAAGAAAAAAATTTATGCACTAAAGGCCAGTTCAATAAACCAATTAAACAGGAATGACCCAATATTAAGGGATTACAAAATGAGATTATTATGTCCTTGCTTAGCATAGTGAAATTGTAGTCCTTAGCAAGGAAAAGGATAAAGATTCAAAGTAAGATGATGCTAAGAAAGAATGGCTATTTTTAATTGCTGAAAAACCTCATACCACAGGCAAGTAATAAGGCAAAAAAAAAGAAAAGGAAATAAAAAAGAAATAATTGTGTGCATGTGTTGGGGGGCGGGGGGAGCAAATAAAGCTAGGGCTAGAGACTTAGCAAAACTTCTGAGAATTACTCACGACTGTGGTAGCAAAAAAAAATACCACCCAACAAAGAAGGTCAAGCTGACCTCAAGATTCTAAGTCAGGCTCTTGAAATCCTAAATCATACAAAGCACCATCACTTCAAGGCATACAAACATAAGAGGATTAAGGTAAGTGTCCCACCTAAAAGCCTGAGAAAACAAAGATTAGTTTTAAGTACTGAAAAGAAACACAAATCATATGGATGCTCTGTGCACAGGAAGGAATAATTGTTAGGATGTATTAAGAGCACAGTAAAATAAGCACTACATAACATAAGAAAAAATCCAGGTTTGCTTGCCACCTTCTGAGTGCAAATATGCTCATGTCAAAATGTAACAAATATTAAAGGCTTAAGGAACCGACTCAAAACCTATTGAAGTCAATGGCAAGTTTTTTATTGACTTCAGTTAGCCAAGACCCTCTGTTTAGAAAGATTTAGTAGAAGACAAATAAAACTATTCTTTTTAGGGGAGGGCAGTAAAACTGCTCACTGTACCTACCTGAGTGACTTCAGTAACCCACTTATCAACCCAGCCACACAGCAACAAAGGCTTTCCCTATAGGTAAACACTCAGAAACAGTTTATGCTAGTTATGCCATCAGTTTCTTGGTCATATTTGCATTTATGCTGCATTTATGTTAGCAGGACAAAGTGTAGTGCCTTTTAAAGGATGACATTCATTCTGGACGTTATTCTACAAGTTTGAACTCTAATGGTCATGTCTTGACTTTATGAGATGTCAAATGCAATTTGAGCATGCACTCCAAATTCTGTACTCATTTTCATGTCAGAGAATATTTAAAAATAGTAGTGATACAATTTTTTATGCTCCTAACTACATGGAAAGAAAAGTATTACCCACGATTTATGGGCTGACCGGCTTTCCACCAGTGAACACTACTTCAAGAAGTTATTATTTAATTGAAGAGTTCAAGTTTGGAAAAATTCCATTCATCTTCTTGTTTTGTACCTGCTGGAAGTAATCACTGACTTGTGGCATTACTGAGCACTTATATTATCCTGTCCCTCTATTCCAATGCAATTCAGTAAGACAGAAGCTTGGACTAACTTACCAAACATGAAATTTTCAGATTGTTCTATTCATTAAAATTAACTCTTGCACCTTGTCCTGTACTAGTCAAAAAGGCTCTACTGAATCCTCTCAAATGTCTATGTATTTAAATGTGAATATGAAATCAGGGATCTGGGAGATCCCCATGCTTTTACAAGCACTTAGTCAACTAAAATACTCCCTGACATTAAACAAGTCACTTGCCAAGTGGTCTCTTTTGAACCCAGCTGAGAAGTGGATAAGGGTTTTAGAGCTGAACCAGAGGCAAAGGGCTTGGCGGATTCCACCACATCTGAACTGTGCCCCCAGTGCTGCCTCCTCTGTGGAAACTAATAAACCACACTGTTTCAGAGGAAAAAAATAGTATGACAAGCAATTAAGTGCTGTCAAGTCAATAACCTTTTGTCATGAAGACACTTAATGGGGGAAAAAATTCCCTTTTAGTTTATACTTCATTCTTCTTACAGATTGTTTGATGAAAAGTCACCTACCACATTATCAGAGTCTTTTATAAGCAGAATTGTATTTTTTAAAGAATTAGGTACAGTCTTGGGTCAATTTTCCACCAGGAAATCAAGATAAGTGTGTTTCTACTGGCCAAGATGACCATTCACTGTAAATTATAGCAATCCGTATTTAATAAAAATTAATGTCACCTATAGACCCGATGCACTCCAGACATTTAACTTCTCTTGTGAGTGTTTTCTTCCCAGTCCTTTGAGGAAAAGAGTGAATATTCTTATCCTTCAGGATGAGAAGCAAGTAGGAAGCACATAACTTAGAGGTACTTTAAGACAATCATCTCTCCCATTTACTTTTAACATCCTAAACACAATCTAAAACTCGTTAACACCAGACTATTTTCAACCGTTTTCATAGCAACATTTTCCAGAATTTGTGTAAAAAGTTTTCAAGAAGTTAAACATTTCTGTTCACTAAACACTAGGCCTCTGCTTAGTAAATACTGATAATTATTTTAAAATAATTTTGGTAGAGTTTTCAAATAGAAGTAGAATTCCCACAAAAGACTAAGTTAACATTATCTGCAGAATGTTGTTTTTATACCACCAGTGGCTAAACAAAAATAACTTCTTCATTGAATTAACCTGTCTTCTGAGCCATTCCTACTTGTCAGATACAGACAAAAGCTGCACTGTTCAAACCCATTTTGGCCAGCTGTTACACAGAAGAATACAAAGTACGTAAGGTAGCAGTACACAAGGTCACAGTGCAGAGCAAGCACATATTCAGAGAGTTTTTCACTGCCATTTCCTACGAGCCTTTAGCACAGGCAGAATTTCAATCTCATTATAGGTCACCCACTGCTCTCACTTCCTCTGTCAAAGAACTTTCCATGGCAAAAGTGACAGCCATTCAACAGCTATATTGAGGTCTTGTTGTGTTGCGGGGAGCAGTGTAAAAACACAAGGTTGGACAAATAAATGCTTTGTTTCTTATCGGAATTGCTTCAACACCCAAGGGAAGCGCAGGCGGAGCGTGAGCAGGACACCCTCCCTCTCCCCGCTGAGAGGAATGCAGCGGCTGAGGACTTGCACATCAAATTCCTGAGAGGCTGCCAAAGAAAAAACAGCAGCATCCCACGGAGCTGTCTCCCACCAAGCATCGCAGTGAAGCTCAGCCAAGACCAGGCCCAGCCAGAGGACTGATTGCAGGGGCGCTGTGGGGGACACGGTTCTGCTCTCCTCCCGTTACCGGGGACGCACAGCTCCTGTGGTGACTCCTCACAGGATCTGCAGCCTCGCAGGGAAACCCCTGAAGGAAAGGCAGCAGCAGAGCTATTGCCTATGGCGATGCTATGGAAAGAAGTGGTAGTGACAAGATGACATTGAGAGTCTGACACTGCAGATTACCCCAGAACTATATCAAAACGACTCGCAGTTATCAGATCTAGATGACAATGAGACTCCGGCATCACTGTCATCTATACTGAAAAAATAAATAAATGCTACATGCCACTAGCCACAGGAATGGACAGGCATTATAGATATGCTGCAGCAATGCTCTCTATGGCAAGGATGGTTCAGGAGCTTTAATAATTAACCTAAACTCAAACTTACACAATTTTGTCTTTTTCATTAAAGGGAAAAAAAAATGCATGAATACTATGATTAATCTACGGATAATTCATCTTACAATCACAGAGCAAAGTGCTGGTAATTGAACAATATCAATTAGGTATCAATAAATATTGAGTTAGTACTCATCATTCTGATGTGCAGAATGGCAAGGATGGATGCATCAGGCTAGTAAATTGGGTACCGGATGGAAAACCTTCTGCATTCCAAATGCCCTCCTGTGAGCAGCATCCAGCAATCCTATCTGTAGGCATTAGGCACAAGACACATTAACAGCCAGCAAACTCAGGCTACGTGCAAGGGCAAGCACACAAGGGTTCCCTGCTACACACAGCGTGGTACCCCCAAACCAGTTCTCTGACAGACACTGAGCAATAGGCAAGTGGCACTGGTGACTGTGAGCAGGCAGCAAGGTAAGAAGGACAGCTGCAATTATTAGGAACAGTCAACAGCAATATCCTACAGGCAAGGAAAGAATACGCCCATGTATGAACCAAGGAAAATAAAAAAGTCATTTTCTCTCCCTTTTTTCCCAAAGAAAATATGTTAAATACTAGGTTTCTTTTTCCATTAAAATAGTTTAACCAGAACACTGTTGTAACTCCTGTCCAAAAAATTCAATTTGTCTTCCTACAAAATTTTAGAAGAAAGAGCATTTCAATGTTTATTTCAAAGGAAAATGAGCTGCTTCAGACTGACCACCAAGTCATTTGTCTTTTATTGCCACACTTGTTTTTCTCTTCCTTTTTCCTTTTCATTAAAGTCATACATGGAAACTACAAGCTAATGAAACAATGATGAACATCTACTTCAATAACACTGAGAATTCTCAAATGTGCTTTGTTTGTTTTGCTTTTTCTGCAAAATTAACACATTAGAGACTATTTACCACTGTACAAAATTCCTTTCTTTATTTATGAAAGCTACATCTTTACTATCATGATGTGAAATGAAAAGCCTCCTGTACTTGTTGCATACAATTAAGCTGCAACAAAAGCCAGCCCAAGCCATTTCACATTTCATAGGGCTGCAATTATTCTTTAACTGTTAGAATATGCTGTCCCCCAGGAGCTAATTACAGAAAAGCTCTCATCACATACAAGAAACACACAAACAAATCCTTCAAGCACAAAGCAAATGTTCAACATTAAAGAGATGCATTCAGGAAGTCACACCAATCAGTTTGGTTCAGCTAATTACTAATCTGATTTCTGGAGTAGTTGCATTAGATAATTATGATGCCCATTCACAACTTGAAAGCCAGGACTCTGACTGATTATAATAAAGATCTAGGACTCGAAATAAAAGTAAGGGCAAAGTATGAAAAATACATCAGAACGAGGCTGATGGGGTATGTTTGTTTATTGCCGGCACTTCCTTCGGCTCTTCGCTTTGGAAGGCCCCATCCAGAGTTTGCTGAACCCAGCAGGAAGATTTCCATTGATATCATTGCCATTTGGATCGGGCCCAGAATAACAAGGCATGGCTTTGCCTTGCAGATTATATTCATGAAGTGCCCAGGAAGGAGCTTTCGTTGTTCGTTTTGGTCGGGCCAAGAGCCGCGTCCCCAGCCAGCGGTGGAACCGATGGCAGAGCCCATCCTGAAGGTACTGCCCTGGGCCAGGCTCTCACCACGTCCCCAGCCAGCGGGTGAGCCGATGGCAGAGCCCATCCTGAAGGTCCTGCCCGGGGCCAGGCTCTCACTGTGCTCCCAGCCCGCGGGGGAGCCGATGGCAGAGCCCAGGCTCTCACTGTGTCTCCAGCCAGCGGTGGAGCTGATGGCAGAGCCCATCCCGTGGGCACTGCCCTCGGCCAGGCTCTCACCACATCCCCAGCCAGCGGTGGAACCGATGGCAGAGCCCATCCTGAAGGTACTGCCCTGGGCCAGGCTCTCACAGCCTGTCCTCCAGGGCCCGCCTGGAGGCAGCCAACTCCAAGGACGAAACTCTTCAAAGACTCCATTGTAAACGTGCTTTAACTCACATTTTGCTTGGTTTCAGCTTCTGCAGGATTTTTGCTTCCTCCAGCAACTGCTTTGCTGGAGTTTGAGTGTTTATAAAGGTGCATGACCCAGGATACAAGGTAGAACAACTCCCCTAGTTTCTGACCCAGCTGAAGCTCTAACTTAGTCCACTGTAGTTTATACATGAGACGGGCAACAATTTGCTTTTTGAAACACTAATAATTATGCTTTATAGGAAAACATCGTTCTAATTAAATGTATGATGAAGTAAATATAGTGAGTTCAGTTATCAGTCCAGCCCTTAGTTTCTGCTCCCTTTTAAAGATTTCATGGGATTAAAGGGAAAAAAGTCTTTTAAAGCCCATTGACGCATTTACAGGTAGCAATACAGTGCAAGAGACAACACAAGTACAGGAGAAAAAATTAGGAATTAAAACTTTTCACCAAGTTACAGCCTTGCACATCTCGCACCAACCAGGGTAGTACTACTAAGCTATTGTATGCATTAAGATAAATATAAAAAATGCAGAACTTGACCTGTCATTTTCATCATCATGTGAAACACCTGAATTTCTGATGAATGCATGGTGGCATCATTTCTGATGAATGCATGGTGTTTAAATTTCACATGCAAGTGTGAAATTTAAACAAATGCTGAACTTCAGGCAGGTGAACCAGCTTCATTAGAATGTACTCGGGGGTCCCTTGCCAAGTTGGGGCAAAAGTAGAGATTAAACCCCCATATTTTAAACTAATTAAAGAATAAATGAAGAAGTTTCAGCTGCAACTTGACGTTCGCATAAAACTCAAGAATAAAGAAAATAAGAGATAAAGGCTAGAAAAAGAAATATCAGAAACAAATTTTCCCATGGACCCTTGAGACTCATCAGCAATAGTTTCACATAGTGGGGTCACAAATCCTGCATATGGCTTTGAGAAGGTGCCCCTGCTTAGCTCACCATGTAGGAACCGATCACACTGCTTTGTACACCCCCATCTGCAAAATCACATGGGTTGCCAAAGGTTTTCTTGTTTAATACCCCCCAAAAATAAAATATCCATTCAGACTGGCATTCCTCCACCTCAGTATCTCAAATAAGGCAGAACTGCACTATTAAATTGTTTGCACATAGTCACGCTGGACACTTTTGTGAAGCATTAAGGTGAAAGGGATTCTTTGCTGCTGTTAAACTAAATGAATGAGAGTTGCAAATCTGTATTTCAAAGTCAATAGGCTACAATATTTACAGGGCTGCCATATGCGATAGCTTAAAATTCAAAACTGAACGAAAATTGTGTGGGGTGGAAACTAATGTTATGGAATCTGAACCAAGGCTACATTTATATTTCACTTTAATGCTCTAGCTGTTTAATCAAAATATGAATAAAAGGTCTAAAGGACCAACACGCAAAAATATCATAGTTCTGGAATTCAGCTTTAGCTTCCTATTGTCAACCAATTACTGTGTAATTTTTTCCCTGTGACTGAATAACTAACTGTTAGCAAATAATGAAAAGGCAATTACAGCAGAGCTTTGTTCATATTACCTTCTTCATTTTATTCAGGCTATAATTATTGTCAATGCTGGAGGCTTACTGTACCATGTAAGTGGCACCAGGGAAGAAAATGGAATGGGCTGGTGCATGGAAAATTGCAAATGTCACAGCTACCTTCATCATCACCGTTGGACTTCAGAGATTAAAAAAAATAAGCAGTAAAAAGCTCTCCAAGTACATTTTGCAAATTCTGTACCTCAATCTAGAAGGGAAAAAATTTGAGTACCATGTTTGTTCTTTTTTTGTTCTTAACCTCTGCTGCCCACCTCCCCCCAATATTTTTATTACTATTTAATTCCCAGAGGACAGCTCCTTTTTGCCACAGTGTGCCTGGAAACAAACTCATGGAAATATTCTTTTAGCAGCAGTTGTCATTAAGGATGTCCATGCTGTTCTATAACACAGTGGCATATAAATGATGTATTTTATGGGGTATGATCTTTACTTCTTTGCCACATACATCCCTAGGAAAAGAAAAGAACATTATGACCTGTGTGTGCAGATTTAGTGTGCCATACTTAGGGCCTGACATTGACCATTTATTTTGACCATTGTTTCTCTGGGCTTCTACTATTTGTCAGAAATTATGGATACAAATCAGAAGTGCAATATCCCATTTTACCTTTTTTTTTAAGAAAGAAATAACATTCTTGTGTATCATTCACATTGTTTTTTTTTCTTTGCATTGTTGTCTACAAGAGAAACTCAGTAAAACTATATTTTATGGATTTTATTCACGTGCAGTGTTGCAATTGCTTCTAAAATATGTAAATCACTATATAGCCAGTTAATTTTTCAGTATCAACTAAGGCTGACATACATTAAAAGACATCATAGCTTGATGCTGATTTATGTTTAAACTTGCTTCCAAACTGACTGGCAAATTTTGGTATAAATTGCTTAATATAATGCATGATAATTCTTCTGATCTAGGTTAGTAAAATAAGAAATGCATCTTTATATTTTCATAAAATTGAGCTGCTTTGTACTTTCATGGATCTTCCTGTCAGATACATGTATATTCATCACCTTGCTTTAGTATTTTAGTGCTGGCTGTTTATCTTCTACTACTGTTGTGGAAGTAGACACTTCCACAAACACTACATTCATAACCTAAGATTTATAATTGTTCCTTCTCCTTGATACAGTATTTGGCCGTTCAGTATCCCCCAGCATCTGAGCACTCTCACGATTAGAGCAGTGAGGTTTTGGAGTCTGCTTCACCCAAAGCAAACAAAGTGAATTCCAGCAGGAGACTGTAGTCTTCCGTAAAAATATACGGATGGAAAACAGAAGCGTAATGGGAAATGGCATCAAGTGAGTCCACAAAAACAGAAAAATAGAAGGTGCCTCTCCTGGGCTGCTTTGCAGCCCTAATCCACTTTCATGCTGCCCTGTTGCTCCCAGGAGATCCTGCTCAGCATCATCAGTGCCTTTCTCCAGGTGGTGGGAAGGAGCCTTTGGGAGCCTCCTCCCCTGCCCAGATCGTGGGCCAGGGCAGGGCTATGAGGTGATTTCCCACCCTGTGTTTCTGTGAGCACCACCCTGCTCCTTCTGCTGGGATGGCTCTGGGGCTGCTGCCAGGGAACAGCAGCGGGACTTTTGGCACCTCTTGCATTTATGGACAAGACCAGCAATTAAGCCTAGAATATAAATCACTGCCTTTCTGCTCCCAGTGACTCAGAAACTACACTAAGATAATATGCTTGTCACTTTTATAGCTAATGTCTGCATTTTTTAATGATTTATTTAATTCGTTAAGCCTCTCTTAACTTTGATATCAGAAATTGCCACATCCTTGTGAAAATGATGAAAAGGCATCATATTAGGAGAAATATTAACCACTTATATTTTGGAAAGCAGGACAAGGAGTCATAGAAAATTGTTTGGAGCTAACTACTTTAAAAAAAAGTAATTCTAATTAATGTAATTTGGTAGAGACATCCAGCACTACTTTTTTTCCCCTAGGTTTAGCCAGCAAAGACTACAGAAACTGCTTTTGTGCAAACCCCCTCTTCCAGATAGGAAAATTAACTATAGAATATCCATGAGCCAGAACAGTTCACAGAGCAGAGGAAGGGACCAGGATCACACTACATGCCTAAAAATGTCTGAACTTTAATCACTGTTAATTAGATAGAAAAGAACTGGAAGTAAACACAGTTGGTCATCCTAGGCAAGGGACATATTGGTACATGACACCCAGCCTAGAGTTCCTCAGCAAGAGAAACACCTCGGCGTATGCAACGTTGCTCTCTCAGAGGGTTCTTCATAACAGTTTCGGTATTTTGTGCTTTGCTTTAAACACCTGCTGCCAAAATCTAAAGATTCCAGCTTCCTACTGAATTTTCACCTAGCAGATTCATGTGAGTGCCTTTACACAGTCACTCAGATTTTGTTTTGTCACACAAGTGTGATGTTAGTCTTACTATTGTAAGGTGACTTCTTTCAGATAAAGTTAATATTGTGCGTATATCTTGCCTAACTTCATTACTTTAATTGAATTACCACACTATTAGCTAAATTCCTAAGTGTGTCTATCCTGTTGACTGCAAACAGACATCATCTCACGCCAGCCACCCATCCAGCCACCTGGTCCAAGGGCCCTGAAGCTGGAGTCTTTTAATGCCCCTAGTGTGCTGCCTAATCTGAAGGAACACCCCCGGCCCTGCTGCAGTGAAAGGCTGATATGCCAAAAATCTTTACTACAAAGAATTTTTTAAAGCATGGATCAACATTATTCATGGAACATGCTCACACTTGTCACAACTGGCCTTATATTAAGAAACACTGAGAGCTTTCACGATCTGATTGTGGCGAGCAGCACTTACCAAGAATTATATCCCACACACAAAACACTGCTCTACAGTGAATTTATTCCATCTGAAATGCCCCTGGTGTGGAGGCCCAAATTTCCAGCATGGCCCCCCTCCAGTGATGCACTGACAACGGCAAAACTGGCTGTACTCTCACAGGCAGTCTGAGCCCAGGGGGGAGTGAACTCTGGTAATTCTACAACTGCAGAAGCCTGTGTGGTACCCACAAGAAAAGCTCTGCCTCTTGCTCTCCAACTACACAACTGCAATTGCAGCTTTGGATCTGGGTAGTCAATTAATGCCTGTAAAATGCAGATGCCTTAATAGAACAATAATAATTTAACAATCCTATAGAAGTTATATTCAGTTCTTAGTTTAATTCATGATCCATGGGCAAATCAACGGCTTAAATAGTTTGTTTTTGTTTTTTTAAGTAACAGTATATCTGGGAAACAGGAATAAAATCAATTGCATACAGACAGCACAGTAAGGGCATTTCCCTTTTTATACATTTTCCCTGGCAACGCTTCGGGACCTTTGTGGTCTGTGGTCATTTTTCAGCTCTCTGTGTCAACAAAAACAGACTTTTCAGCTCCAAAAGAAATGCATCACCCATTAAATCCTTACCAAATTTAAGCCTACTTTGTCATTTTTTAGATCCTGAATAATATCATAAACTTTTGGGATTACAGAAATAATAATGACCAGAGCCCAGGCAATTTAAGCCTGCTGTGCTAATCGCAGAGTAGAAAGTCTTTTATAATAACATCTATATGCTAGAAAAATAAAGATTTCAAACCACCCAAAACCCTGCTCTTTCCATTCCCTGCAACAATGCAGAGGTCATTGCTGAGATAATGACGCACATCCTCCAAGCCATTCCGTTCATGTCCCAACACAGATGAAAAATAATCTGATCACTTTTTTTTTCATTAAAAAAACCCAAACCACTATTTCTTAAAACCAAAAATAAAAAGAAATCTCCTGATTTATTGAAAAACGTAGTATGATGTCAGTGTGAATTAATGTTTCCCATAGGCATACTAATAAGCTCCATGACATAATAACTTGTTATACTACACCAGTGGGACCTTAAAATTATTCCAAAGATAACATAACACAACACTTGAAGCAGCAGGAAACTTCCAGCATGCTTTTAGATGTTTTACAGTGTTACTAATCTTTGAATTGCTTGGAAAAACTGAAAGGAAACAGAATATTTAAAATTGGAAGCACTGCAGCTAGAAAATGACTCCATTCCAAATTCCAAATGTGCACAGGAGATTAATGTCAATGTAAAAAAAAAAAAAAGGCAGCAGAAGGGGGGAAGTTATTAAATGCACTTTCTGGGTTGGACATGTGCCTTTTGGTAGTCCGGTGAAAATCTGTTTTTATTTGGCTGAGTTATGAGGGTTTAAAAGAATAGACTTGCACACACACCAATTTCTTATTAATGAGAGGTAGGTTTTATTTATTTATTTATTTGCAAATGAAACTTAAGCTAATGATTGCCCAGCAACAACATCAGGACATGCTTGAGAAAAGAAGCAGAGACTGCTCTTTCTGTAGCACATAAGGATACCATCTAATGTCAAAAAAACCCCATGAAGTCAAACTAGAAATTAGTGCAGTGTAAGCTAATAACTCTGCATGGTGTAGCAATGTGCTCTCCAGGGCTAAACACTCCAAGCAGACAAAAAAATAATAATTAAGTGGTGTGGTTCAGTTCACTAAACTGTCACAATTTGTATTTTAATCTCCACATTCAAATCATTTATTCAAACAAGTCACTTGAGATGTAAGGGAGGAACCATAGATCCCTCAAAGAAGGGCCACCAAGCGAGTGCTTGGGCAAAGAACTGGGTGTCCACCTAACAAGGCCAAAAAGGCTTCGAGCTGTGAGACAGAGAGTCCCTGGAGGGTACAGGGGGACCATGCTAAGCAAGGGCTGCCACACGGCCGGGCAGGCAGCGGCCACTGCTCCAGCTGCCCAGGGAAGCTGCCTGCCCACTCCAGGCAGCACGTGCTCACCTCCGTGAGCTCACACAGCAGGGGTGATGGAGGGGCAGATCCCAGCCCAGGTGAAACACGGGCACAGCCTCCATAGGTCTGCGTGAGCCATGCTCTGGGTTGTGCAAAGCTCTGGCCTTACAGCTTGTGTGTCTTGGACAGAGCCACTCTTCCCTTGTCCCAGTCATCAAAATTTCTGTGTGTCTGACATCACATTTACTGCATCATCTCTTTGAACCAGCTTTCTCTATGTCCAGTTTCGTTTCACCACCATTCCCACTTGGCCTTGCTAAGCCATGTGCCATGATTCTCTGCTTGTTCATTTCTTAAATGATAACATAACCCTGACCATTGCTCCCAGCTAAACTGTACAGTGTTCAACCAAAGCCAAAAATGAATATTCCATGCAAAAAATGTTAACCTTTGATCCAGACACATCTCTGGAATAAGTGATCCTGTTGTGCTGCAACCCTTTGATCACTCGCACAAAAATTGGAACCATTTGCAAAAGTAAAGCTTGTGATTTGCACATAAACCAGGCCCGATGGATGGTTTACAGAAGGCTGTAGTATCCACACATTACACTGGGAATGCTTGTCCAGTCCTAATACAGTGGTTATGCACTAAAACCATTCCCATCGTGGGTCTAACATGGGTTAAACCCAAGTTTCTACTCAAAAGCCCTGCAGAAGGAAGCAGGATGGTGTGTCTGAAACAATAAATCACCCTAAACTCAATGAGCAAGTGATCTCACGTTACCAGGTATCACGGGACAGAGCAGCCAGAGCAGCTCTGAAAGCTTCATCAGCCATGGAAGATTCAGTTTCCTATTCATTCACTCAACTGTTTCAACATCATGGGAATCTACAACAACCGTGTGAAACCATTTTCCACAGTGAACCTAGAACACCTGGGGAGCTCTTTGTAGTCTCTGCCAAGCAGCTATCTTTAAAAGGAAGGATAAACTTCAATCTGAAAATGTCAGATACAGACCACTACTGGTACAATGGCAAGGCACAGTCAAGCAGAGAGAAGGGGTGCAGTAGGATGGATGCTTTGGGCTAGATAAAGAATAAGATGGAAATGAATGTGGAGAATTATATGGAAAAGGAAGTATTTTAAGAGTATGCAAAGGCTACCAAAGGATTGAGCAAACACAGCAGCAGAGATGAACAGAAAGTGATACATGAGTAATTTTGAAATCTACTATTCCCACGAGCCACAGAGAACGGGGAAAAAAAAAAAAAAGGAACTAAATTATGAGCTGGAAAAGTTTTTTTCCCCCCCACATGTACAAGAATATTACCATGATATACCACTGAAAAAAGATATGAGAGCCCTATACTTGTCCCTAACTGAAGATTTTACCTTAACTTGAATGATTCATAATCCAAGGAAAAATAAAAAACTATACCGAAATATATTTTAATTTCCTTTATCATTTAGCATAGACTTATGGTGAGGCAGTGAAAGAGAAAACTTGAGGAATTCAGTGTGCTTATTTCGCAAAAACAACACATTTCCTTCACCGAAAAGCAAAACATAGTCTGTTTGAGAGTTTCAGGCTGAAGAGACAACTCCCCTTAAAATTCTGTTTAATTTCTAATACTTGGCATGACAAACAAGTTTAAACATACAGGAAAGACTCACTTTAATACCAATTTTTTTTTCCATATGAAACATCCCTATATAAGACTCTCATTTTGGTGGAGACTCTGCACAGAAAAGCTCTACAGCAATTTCTGAGGTTTTTTTTCTTGTAAAAAGGATGCACATAGACAAAATTCAAGTTTCTAAGATTCTTTTTGCTAAATATTTTGCATCATCTCCTTTAGAGATACTCAGGTATGTTGCCTGTGCTGCTCACAAGTTTTTTACTGACTAATATTAAAATTCAAATTATTAACATTAAAATATTTTCCCTTTTTAATATTATAGGATATATTATTATACAATATATTATTGTATTACTTATTAACAATATTTTAATTAAAACCAATTTTTATGTAAAAGTGTTCAAAGCAGATTTAATGCCACTTAACATCCCAGAACACAATTCTACATCCGCTTGGTGCTTCCGTCGCTCACTAAAAATCTAATCACAAACAGAACCTATCAACAGGCACAGTGCAAAGATTCAGACAGGAAAAGGGATGAAATTAAAATGGTGGAGATTGCAAATGCTGTCATTTGGTTCACTTGAGCCCAGCTTACAAATATTTATTTAATTTAGAAACACAGTCCATGAAAACTCACAATTGCAGTGACTTGTAGCCTGATTGAGAGGGCGTGGCCTGTTTGTCAGTCAGTAGAAGTGTTGCTGGAAACTCATGTAGGCTTCATCTAATTGGACTTTTGAGATTGACTCCAACAGACCATACAGTGAGACCAGCAGCAATACGTTTCTATGCCTATGCATTCCCATAATTGCAGTCTTCTATCCTCATCAAAGCTTATTTTTTGCATGGCAAAATGACACGACTTGGTTATTAGGAGGACCAAACAAAATGCAAGTGACAATTAAAATTTAAGTGTAAATTAATTACGTGCCTGGCTATTGTCAACTGCATTAAAAGAGTGCTGATGAACGAGGAATGATGTCATCTAATTGTGAAAAAATTTGAAGTTATGGTCTGTGTTAAACATCAAGCCTCTGTAATGCAGGTGGCTTATCTCAAAATACTGTTTTTGTGGGCCTGTTCCTCTTGTGTCAGACACAAACATCAACAGTTTTATACAGAAGATGATAGGTGATCTCACAGGCTGCTTTAATTTCTCACCATTGATTTTCTGTAGGGTACAGAGGAAGCATCTTCAGGATTTAGATGATTCCCATTTGCAAATATTTTTAGATAAAATAGTCATAGGCAATTATAGAACTAACCTCTCAGAAACAAACCCGTCTTGCAGTCCAGTGAAGAAACATTCATTTTCATGATATAAAGTCATGGGTAAGAAAATAAAACATACTAGAGGGTCTCTTGGTACATCTTGTCACATTTTTAGAGACTGATGCTGTAAGGGTCTCATTCAAAGCTCATTGATGCTGGTGCCGTTTTTCCTATGCATGTCAGCAGATTTCAGAATGAAATAAGACCTTACAATGCAAAACTTCTGAGGGATCCTTACAGATGTGGCAATGGTGGCCTTAAAAAGGAAGTTCTTATCTGAAGCAAACTTCTGTAGTCAGCAGATTGGGACTGGGAGCAGAGGAACCCACTTTTTTAGAGCCACTGATGCTCATAAACCACTTTTTCCCCCCCTCTGGATGGTCTTATCATTATCAGTACAAATATACACTCCTCTCTCTCAATCTTCCATCTCAAATTTTCTTTACATTCCTATTTTCTTCTTGTTTCAGGCAAGTTATCATGAAGTTCTTTTGTGTACGTCACAAACAAAATAGCAGATGCCCTTTAAGCACCTGTCATGTATATCACAAAGAAAGAAAGAGAGAAAAGAGAGAGGAAGGAGAAAAGAGGAAGAAAGGAGAAAAGAGGGAGAGAGAAAAGAAAGGAGAAGAGAGAGAGAAAGGGGAAAAGAGAGAGAAAAGACATATATCAAGAGCACAAGCACCTCCCTAGAAAAGTAGTAGCTAGAAAAAAAGAATGTGGCCACAGGATTTTTAAGGATTTCTTATGTTTCAGTAGTAGCAGAACCAAAATTTATATCCTTCCATACCAAGCTGTTGAAAGATAGGCAGGAATGTTATACATTGCTGGATGGTAAGACAGATCCCAGATCCATGGCAGTGGATTAGCTTAAAGCCATTGCTGAGGCTGGACTCTCAGGCATTTCAACTTTCTCTGTGCTCAGAACAACGTTTAAGCACAGGAAGGTTGGATGATGATAAGGGAAGGCAAATGTAGCAACCCAGAGTCCTTCGAACCTCACGAGCAGCCCCTTGTCTCTAACTGCTTGCGATGGTTGTGTCAGTGAGCATAAGCAGTTAATGGGGCTGATAAATCTTTAAGACAGAAACTGTCACAAATTATGTTTCTGCACATTCTATTAGAACAAATCCAACCTTAATCTGAATCTATTCTACCTCAAGACCCAAGCAAGTTCCTGGGAAACCACGTGAAACAGAAAGAGAAACAATTTAAGAAATACTGGCAACTGCAAAGAAATTTTAACCTTTGATATGTTTTTCTAGAAGAAAATGTAAGGCTTAAAAGCTAGAGATCATAGATTTCACCATACTCTAACATACTGCAGTAAAAAGGAAATGACTAGAGAAGATCAAGCAGAGGGTACATACTCTGAATACCTGTCAGACAGCCATCTCTGTCATGATTGCCTGCAATTTCAAGACTGAACACGAAAAACAAAGTTAATTGTGTCTTCTCTTAATTTCATTGAACACCCCTAATTCTGAAGGGAAAAAAAATGGGAATACAGGGAAGTATTTGAAAATTGCCCACATTACATCACAGAAGTGAGATGAGAGATTTATGAGGGTTTAAATCTGCATTTTGACAGAAATTGCCCATGCTGCAAATACTTGAAGTCTAAATGCTATGTTAATCCTTGTATCAGTGCTCCATCTTGGAATAATTGGAGTTGTGAACTTTCAAGACCAGGCTCTCCTACGCCGTACTTTAAGAAATATCATCTTCTTTGAAAAACCCAAAATCTGGCCCACCTTTCTGTACCACACTCAGAGATAAATTTTACCTCACAAACAAAGTCACCACACCGATAAACCAAAAACCTCTCAGCAGAGGTGGTTGGGCCAAACTTTTCAATTATTCAACCCTTGACACACACAGAGCTTGTTTTAGGAGAGGCTTGCACAAATTCTGTGCTCATTATTTGGATATAATTTTTCTAGCAAGTAGCAGAAGTAACAGATTAACTTGACCATGTCCCCATCCCCACACTTTTTTTTTTACTTTTTTTTTTAAATTACAGGAATATCTGTAGACAAAATTTGGTAAGCAGAACTGTTACCAAGCCTTAGCCATGGCATATTAAAAAAAGTTTCTGAAAGTCATTTTGAGCAAGTGTCTGACCTCACATTAGTGAAAACACAGAGCTTGAACCACGACTAATGTTCACCCATCTCCCAGCCACAGAGAAACCCAGCTCCACGCCTCAAGCTCTGTGCATGTACAGTCAGGGCAGAGGTGGGCACTGCCTGGCTCACCAGTGGTGCTCACAGTAAGCAGCACCAGCTGTGCAGAACAGTGCACTGGCAGCCCAGTTTTCACAAGCATTCGAGTTAAAGGTCTATCTCATTCATGTGAAAATAATTATATAAACCCTGGTTATTAGTGCCACATTATTCAAGAATAGCTTGGATGTGTGGGCCAAGTCTCCAGCTGAAACAAATCCTCATAGCTTTGCTATGGGTAATGCATAGACAGCATAAATTAACTGAGGATCTGTCATATCTGACTCCTTATATATAACAGCCTTAGCCCCATGACTTTTTGATGTTTGTCTTCTGAGGGTGTTAACCCTAAAATCACCTGTTCTGACCATGTGCTGGAGAATACTTGATACTGAAGCTGAGGTGAGACAGAGGGTGAGTAGCAGAGGTGATATCACTGGAAGAGGCAACACTTATGTGAATAGTAGGACACTGTTCTTAAAGCAGCTCCCTCAGCAGGCTCCACCACTATCCCAATGGTTACACTCTGTCTCACCAGGACATGATGTCACAGGCTCCTCCATACACAGAAATAAAAGCCACATTTCTTTTTTCAAAAATGTCACCAGCAACACACAATGTAAAATTTTAGCACCCTCAGGAACTTTTATGCATGGATACAAACTTCTCAAATCACCAGTGTGCTTTAGGGGCTGACCCACAGTCTGCGTGCAGGATCACATCACAGAGTTGTGTGAGCCAGACCCCTTTTGGATGAAATTAAGATTCCTCACAGCACCACACCTAATGCACTCCAGCCCATGGGCACTCAGTCCATGGGACAAGCAAGAACCCACAGAAATGTACAGCACGGGCTTGGTGTCCACAGCCCCAGCTGCTTTGCTCTATAAATCCACAATTTTTTGTGGATTCACATTACCTGCAAACATATGCATAACCTCAGAAAAAGCAAATGCCAAGTTATAGCTCAACTCAATCTGAGACACCTTTTGCAAACAAATACATGAAAAGAACAAAGTGTGTAAACTGGCTTTTGTACATATGAGAATCGTGCCTTTCCTACAAATAAATTGATGTTAGTATTTGAAGCCTATTGTGTATAATTAAAAATGTCTAATTCACCCAAGACAAGATTGTCTCAGTGAAAGCCTCTCACCTTCTATATGGGAGAGACATGCATTATGTATTTTTTGCACTGACTTATCTTTGTTATGCATGAGGCATGTTTTGGCAATATATAGGAAACATGCATTCAGTTTCTGTGATTTAGAGTTGCTGCAATTAGCAGAAGTTAATTTTTGACAGCAATTTCCTAAAAAAGCAACAAGGAGAATTTGAGAATAAGCATCCTTGATACAACAGAAACAAAGGTGTTTCTTACGCTCATCTGTTAAAAGAAAAATCTATCACAATTCCTTGCTAAAATGTGTAGGTGAAGAATTTAGATTTCTAGAATTCAACTTTGAAGGAGGAAGTAGCTTGTTAAAAATTACAGTAATTAAACATGAATTTATAAACAGCTTCTAGTTCAAAATTGGTACTGAAGGAGACAGAAAGAGTTCATCGGATGTAGAAGCACCTGCATGTTATTATTCACAAAAATGAACACAATGTGAAAAGGGAATCTGTATGGAAGTGGACATAATAAATACATGATACAGCACTAGTTTGAGAATCTGGTTTCATGGTGCATTTTTAGCCAGGCCTTCAATTTAATGGAGCAGGCACTGATCCAGTGCACCAAGTTGCAGGTTATTATTCTAGTTAGATGGCTGTGAAGGCCCAAAAGTGACATGAGATAAGATAATCAAGTCTTTTTCCTTAAGGCACATAAAGGTCACAAAATAACATTTAATTACCCACTCTTGTAACATTTATAAAGGAGCAAATCAGAACTACTCCAGAGTGAATATCTAGGAATCAACAATGAATCAAAATATAAATGGCAATTATTTTGTGCATCTGAACAAAAAACAAAATAACTTTCTGCCAGAGGAAATCAATTCCCCTTCCACATACTCCAACTGGCCTTGGTATTTTGCAAAAATACTGCTGCAACCAGTTTGCTGCATTTAATATAATTTAGAAAACACCCAAACACAAAACAACAAAACAAAAACAAACACAGCAAAACAAAAAAACAAAACCCATCCAGCTTTCACTAACTAAGCAACTTTCCCCCCACTTTTCACTGATTCTCATACAAGGCTTATGTTAAATTGGGGCAGAGCACTCATTTCAATTCTATGCTTTGTGAAGTGAGAAAAAGAAGCCATGTCTGAGATTAAACCATGCCACTGGTATCACTTCTCTATCTACCCCCAAAAGTGTCCAGTAATACCATCTGAGGCAGCCTTCTATGCTGGAAATTAGTCTATGTAGTTGCTGCATGCAATAAAGAGCACGCAGCCCGTCATGGATCCCTTTTTAGGTCGGGTGAGCTGAGGAACATGTCTCTGTCATTACCACTGCCATAAGTGAGGAACAAAGTAGGTCCCAACACGTAACTCCTTTAACCTGCAACACCCTTAATGGGAATGGATCCACAGACCTCAGCAGGCCACAGATCACCCACCTGTCTGGACTCTCCTGGTGCTGTAATGGAGATTGAGCTGTGTCACCTCATCACCAATGCTAACGAGGATGTCACAGCCTCAACCCCACCTCTATCTATACACCCTAAGACGTATAAGAAACTCTTACGACTACTTAGTATTTTTCAGTCTTTTAGAGCTCTTCTCTTCTCTTCCTCCAGCCTCCACCCGCATGTTCCCAAGTCCTCTGTGTCCTTGTGGACTTGCCATATTAACAAAATCCTAAAAGACATGAGTAACATTTGGTACCAGTATGTTTCATTTCTAACCACATTATGCTTCAAAGGCTTGCCAAGAGATACAAAGTCCAACAATTTTGACTTAACAGCTACTCACAGAGTGGTTTGCAGTTCTTCTGCTAGAAGAAATGCTAAGAATTGAGAAGGTATCTGCAATGTGAGTGTCAGGCAGAAGGAAATGAAAACACAGTTTCAAGTCAGGCTATCAGTTCTCATAAAGCTGACATCAAAGCACTGAGGTTACCCAAAAAAAAACCTGAACCAAAAAGCCTTATCAAATTCCAGAAAGCTGTACATTGGCAGCCATTACCTTTATCCTTCTTAAGTTATCACAGAATCTTATATGTTTATTTAGTAGTGAGTATTTAAAACAACAGATACTGAAAATGTCTGTTCCTCACATTACACAAGTATCTTAGAAAGCACCTGAGGAAGAAGGGAGTTATTGAATCAGTATAGCCAAAGCAACAAAACATTTGGGAAAAAATGTCAACATGGGAGCCTCTTTTGTAATAGCAAGAGAGTTTTACGATCCTCTGTTTTCAAACCACCCTGTTACCATTTCCCTACTAATTCTGATCACAGTTTCTAACACACAGCCCTCATCAAAATGAAGAGCTGAGCATTCTTATCTACAGGCAGACCAGACTGTCTGGAAAATAGCCACAAGACAGGAGTGATCACTGAGTGATGACAGCTTAATTCACAGCTAAGGTGCTATTAAAACAGCTTCCAGTGTTTCCAAAGATGTTCCAAAAATTAACTGTCATAACCCCCACCATGATACCTGGTCATGACAGTAAGAGAATGACCACATAATCCCTGTCCTCTTCCTTTAAACATAGAGGATTAGCAGATCATGTATTTCTGTAAATCTTCATTGTACCAGACAGTTAGAAGTCATGATAAGAAAGAACCATGCTCATAGTCATGACTAATAAAGCAGAGCTTGTCACTCCTTTTGGGGTCATCAGAGCTGGATTAAGCCTATCTAGCTTCCTTTACAAAGATATATAGGATAGATTTTAAAATGTAAATGACTACTTCAGACTGTGTAAAATTTACTGAAGAGGTACTGAAAATGCATTTATTATCACAATAATACTGCTATTCAAGTATTGCTGCAATTGAAGTAAGACCCATCTCTTACAACAACACAGGGAGAAGCCTGGATTACAGGACCAAGCAGTAAAAACAGCTGACTAAATGGACTATACACCTCCTGAAAGAAAATACACTTGGCTTTTGCATAATTTGTTGTTTCATCATATGGCTCTGCCTGAGGGGTAGAAAGTTCAACCACAGATGAATAAAACAGAAATCTCTAAGCTGATGTCTGGGCATCCCTGATGTTCAGAACAACGAGCATCTGGGTCTGTAAAAGTTCTGGGGTACCAAGCCAAGGTGTGCCCACCTGTGGGCAGAGCTCCAGTTAATTCTCTTCAGTTTACAGGCTCCTCCAAGTGGCTTGAGAACACCTACAAGCTACACCACGGGAACTTGTATGCATAAACCAGGAACATTTTCTCTGATTTAAGAAAATATATTCAGATGTCACTACAAGCCTCTGGAAGGCAAAACCCCAAGCAAACGACTCCCAACTCCCCAGAGACTTGGGCTGATTCTTGGCAAGGCAGAGTCAAACAGAGACCATGTCATCAGAAACGTCTGCACAAACCCAGCGAGTGGCATCTGCTGCTGAAAGCTGAGTGCTCAGAGCAGCACCGCTGCTTTCCTCCTCCCTTGCCACGCAAGCCCAGCCAAGGAAAGGTTTGCTCCACAGACCTGTGGGTTGAACTGAGGAACTCTCCTCAGAACTGTTCAATGAGGAGCTGGACACCACTCTTAGCTCCCTGGAGCACCAAGAGCTGTGGTTTAATCTTCTGACATGCTCCAGGCAAGGTCATTTTTTAATCCTGAGAACAAGACTTCACACAACTGATTGGAAAAACCTTTCTAGAACCGCATCAATTCAAAAAGAATTTTCCAACACTTAGCCATAGTTAAAAGAATAGTAGCTATAACTGATTTGGAGAGATTAAAAGGATAAATCACCGAGGATGTTGGGGAAGATAAAGCCAGTAAAGTGAATAAATGTTCTGGGTGTGGAAGGAGACAGGCTGGTTTTATCAGCCAACAGCATGGAGTCTCAGACCTAAGGCTATTAGGATTAACGTTGTTCTGTCCTTTAAAAACCCTCTAATGTATTCAGTGAAATGAAAGAGGAAGAATGTGCCTGAAGTGAGGGAATGTCATGACAGCCCTGGTCTGAGAGCCCTGGAAATGCTGGAACCAAATCCTTCAATTTGGCAGCACAGAAGTCAGGAGGCAGAGTGACTGTAAATGGTCTGGAGAAACACTCTTGACACTGTTCTGCTTTTAAAAATGACTCTAGTCTGAGTAGTTGGTTGTTCAGGTACAGAATTATTAATTTTTGTCTCCAGAGATTAGTTTTGCCGTTATCACCAAAATCAGCAGAAAATTTTGTAGAAAGGTGTGTTAAAAGGGCTACATAAGAGAATGCAGTTGCCTGATTTTTTAAAAATTTATTTTTTATTTTAAGACGTGCAAGTATAAAATATTAAAACTCCAAATTTGTGTTATATTTCAATTCTATTGACACTTGCTTTCTGTCTTGAATACAGGGCAAAAATTCCAGCACATAACCCTTTATGGAAAATAGCTACATTTGTAGGAGATGGAGAGCCAAGACTGGCACTTCCCTTTGGTCCTGGAATAAACATCCTTTACAATATGATCATTTTTAGCCTCCATATATCTGGAAACTCACTAATCACTTCTGTGTGCGAGTAGCTCAGCATGAAAAAAATACTATTACTTCCTTCCATAGCTTTAGCAAGACAGGTATCAGCATGGCATATTCATATATCCCTCTGTGGATTTATATGTAAATATGCAAACATCTTCTTGAAGGTCTCTTATTTTCTAAAGAACCCTTTTGGCAATTTGCTATTAAAGCTGCATCTGTACATATAATATTAGCCTGCCCTTTGGTCTTCATAAAAAAAGAGGCTGTCATAAAGCTATCTTCCTTTTTCCAGAGGCTTACACAAAGCAGCAATGCTTTCAGGGGTAACAATATTCCTTTTAAAGCGACTTCTACAGATAGTAGCTACTTTTTCCACAAGTAGCTTATACAGCGCTTAAAATGGGTTACTTATGAAGAAAGATGGAGTGTAATAAAAATACCATTCCTAATCTGAAAATCTAAGAGACACTGGATGAGCCAGTTACATGTTTTGGGGTTTTGCTGCCAGGAAAAAGCACTCCCTCTCATCTCCTGGACCACTTAGGATGATTTGGAAGACTAGTCATTATTTCCTTTTGTTTTTTTCTCCTATTAGATCTAGTAGAGCTCCATCTTGGCATGTACAATTCCCCCTGGGTAAGCAGAGAAAGAAGCAATTAAGTACAAAATGCTAACAAGATGTCTGAGTGAGTCAACTGTGTTTCTAAAGTATCTGTGGGTTTTTGTACACCTAAAAATCATTTCTAGGTCAGAGAAAAATAAAAGTTAGGGTAAACCTAGAAAAAAGTGTCATATTAGGATATTTATATAAACTGTCATTCTTGTGCTTTCCCCAAACCTCATGTGCTCCAAGCTATCAATCAACAGCCTCCACAATCAGACTTTGAGTCCTGATGGAGTAGGAAGATGTCATCCAGGGAGGAAAACATGTGGAAAATCTGTTAGCCATGTGTGTCATTACTGATGTCAACAGTTAAGTAAATATGCAAGAACTACCTAAGGTTCCTACAGACCTACTGCAACAGAAACAACCGAGAGACCTCTGCCAGATTAAATGGTGCCATGTTTATCTCAATCTTTTCTCCAGTTACTGGGTTTTACATGTCTGTAGCACAGGTGTTTTCTAGGAGCAATTTGCAAACTGCTGTGGCAAAGAATTCCAGAGCAATTTGTTAAATTAATGGAAGTTTTCAGCTTTAATTACTCCCAAAAAGACCTGAAAATAAACATGTATTTTAAGTATTTTCTGAATGTGAGCCGTCATATAATTAATTTCAAGTGGCAAAAGCAGCATTCAGAGTCTTGAGTTCCCAATGCAGTTTCAGAAAATGAGAGTTACAAAACGCAGATGACATCAGCAGTGATGTGGTATTCAGATCACGGGGAGATTACAGCAATTTTACAAGGAAGGGGAGGAATCAGCCACTTTTGACTAAAATATTACACAAATACTGATGAAGGCATATTCTAGTAAGAATTAGGATTAAACTTTCAAAGACTCCACTCGTTCATAACCACGTACAAGACAGCAATGAATGCTATAGGAGACACATTAAAAATGAGAGATTAGAAACGCAGAAAATTTGGATTAAACAGGAACGATGTCCAAAGCTTGGAAGCGAGGCGCCCTACACAAAAGCTTATTGCAGGCTGCATACATCTCTGTTATGGTGAAACCCAAATGCACTGTCACCAAGTTTTTAAAAATCAAACACAGAGTCCTGAGCAACCTCAAATTTTAAGCCACTAAATCTCAGTAATAGTTTTTAAGGAGAGTTCAAAAGCAAAACAGAGAAGTCAAAGTCCAAAGGTATCACAATGGCAGATCAAAGTGTGAAAAGGGATTAATGGCATCTTCAGCAAATGAAGTTTAAAATTCTAGTGTATTAGGGAAGGTCTTTTTTGAAATGGTAATAGGCTATACCTGAGCTGAAAAGACAATTAAGATAGTGTTAATTTTTTTTATGGTATCTGGCAGTAATATTTTTATCCTGTTAATTATACAGGAGACAGCAAATGTACATAATATGATAGCTCCATGCTGAGATGACATGCCTGCTGCCTAGTTAAGTGGCTACATTTATCCTATAATTAGCTTGCAGGAATGTGATTTGCATTGCATACCTAAGAGTATATATAATGTCAACTATGCCACAAAAGCCTAAAATGGAAACTGACACTCTCTTAGCTTTGACCTCTGGATAAAACAAGGTGATGCCTCTCATGACCTCCCGCTCTTTGTATTCAACCACACACAAGAAACGCATTGAAGTAATGCTAAATGTATGACAAATTCAAAATGTACAGAAATTTAAAGTCAGGGCAGAAAATCAGTGCTGATGCTTCAGCCTGAACTCACTCCTTTCCAGGGAATGAGGATAATGATGGTTAAAAGGCAGCATCTGTGGTTTATTGGTATTAACTTTGAGTATGTTTTCTCTTGCAGGTAGAATTACAGGAGTATTTCCTGGACATATATATTTAACTGGCATAGGAAGAACATAGCTTTTCTAGGCGACTACATGTATAAAAACTTGTTATTAAAACTGTGTTACTGCCTTCTGTATTTTCTGAAAATTCTGTATGGGGTTAGGGTGCAGAGGACTTCACTGCTACAGGTCCTGCACATCTGGGTGAGCAAACACCTGGAATGAAATCTTAAGCGTGTGGTTGAAGATACCTTTGTCAGCAATTGCATTTCTGCTGTCATTTAGGGACAGACTCCATTATTCTCATTGCAAGCAAGCTATCAACCTACCCTGAGTTATCCCACTGATTTCAAGCTGTTTGTCCTTTCGTCACAACTCTTTGCTCCTGATTCAGAACATAAAGCATCACATTGTTCTGAGAAGAAAAGTGAAACCAAGCAGCCACAAACAACTCTGAAGCTTCACTGGGTGGCTTAAAGTCTTATCCAGGCTTGGTACACCATGAATTCTAGTTTGCTTTGTAGTCCTGCAGTATCATTAGAGGCTTTAGGCTCTCGGGAGCCTATTCACAGCTGTCCTTATCCCTTCCCACTGCAGGGAGAAGATGGGGAAGCAATAACACGGGTTGGTAACCTCACCAGCCAGACTCCAGCCTCACACTAGCCATGGAGGGAGAGAACCTGGGGCATCCTGCCCTTGAAACATGGCCAGGAAAAGTCACCAAATCAGAAACAGCAAAGCCAGGTGACAGACACCATCTCAGAGGAGCACACAGAGGAAGGAGGGAGGGTCTCAGGGCAGGCTCAGGGATTGTGGGACTGGCCAAGGAAGAACGCTGGATGAAAACAAAAAGGAAGGGAGGGTGAGAAACACAGTGACAAGCAAAATGCAGAAGCGACCTGAGAGAGCTCCGACCCAACCACTCTTCCAGAGAGAATTCTTCCTGTGCAGTGCCACAAACTCCTCCCACTTGGGACCCCAGGCCTCTGAAACAATGCTGGAAGGGCTGCTACTGATAACAATAACTATGTAAAATTAACAAATCCAAGAAGATACTTACTTGCATTTATCTACTTGATATTTATTGGTACAAATAGTTGTGATTCCAGCAAACCCTTGCCCTGAATTTTTCTTTACTTCTCTACCAAAACAGTGGTAGCCCCTGTGTCTTAACACGAAGATTTAGGTGCTTTTTGATTTTTTTGCATTCCCATTTGACTGAAACGAAGTCAGTTATGATTTCTCAAACCAAAACTTCAGCCTTTGCAGCAGTTCCAAGCTGTGCTCACTACATTTCAACCAGATTGCCCCACAGGTTTTGATGCTATATGAAAATTTACAAAGCACTCTCTATTACATCTCTCATCTTTCATTAAGATTTGCATTCTTGCTTGCACAAATACTCCAGCACTATGTGCCTTTAACAGTTTGGCAGCTTCTAAAAAATCTTCTATTTAACTGCATCTTGTGACTCTGTTTCATGAAACTGCTTACCTTGGTGCAGTAGGTCTTCTCCAGTCAAGTGTAGTGTAGCTCCCAGGACTTGGTCTGATACAAAACTCAGAGAAGTTCTTGTTCTCCTCCTTAAAATTTTGCCTTTTGAAATAAACCTATTATTCTGTCTCTTTCTTTTTGTCCATGATGAAATGATACTCTAAACTTCTCTGATTAAAGTACATGGCATGCTCTCAAGTATGTGTTACTACATCTGTTCGCCTTATTGAACAGCTGAAAAGCATTCAAACTATTATTCACTTTTTTATTACTATTCAGTACATTTCTGTGTATGTTCTGGCCAATATTTTTTTTAATAATAATGTTGATTGCTACAACACCACCTGGTGTTTCTGGCAACTGTGTTCTTAGGACAAATCTGGAGATAGCTGGGGTTTAATTTAAAAGCCCGGTTCCTGAAGGCATGTGATTAGATAAGAATTTTTTGTTTTGGTTTGTTTCTGAAGGGGTGGGAGGTGTTTGTTTGTTAAAAAAAGAAAAGGGGAACAAAAAAGCCTAATCTTCCAAGGAAAACCTAAATGTGTATCCCCAAAGGATCAGAAACAACAGACCTCAGTGTTTTCCTATTTTTCATTTCAGACTTGACTGTTTCAGTACATCCTTAGACATGGAACATATCCACAAAATGCACACACATGCTTAGACATGCAGACACACAGAGTTCACACACATCTTGATGGGGCATGGAAACAGTAATTTAGCAATTGTCATCAAAAGAATGTTTACAATATAAATCTTCCTAGCACCTCTATCCATCCAGCAGCTCCTTTGAACCAGCAATGTTTTCTAAGAGTAAAGAAAAACCAAGATGCTTCTGTGAACATTTGCACTGACTCTTTACCAACTTCAGCAACTGATCCAGCAGTATGTGTGGAACCATTGCCTACATGTTATCCTCTTGCTGAGAGGCAACTGCCTAAGTAACACCCTTGCAGAGTGCCCCAGGATGAAAAGAAATCAATGATGTACACAATGCTACAATTCCCCCATGCACCAAGCAGGGCCAGGCACTGAACTGCAGCCCCAGTTCAGCAGGAGGCACGAAACAGGCAGCAAACTTTTCAGCTACTTCTCTACATTCCAAACAAATCACATACAGAAGAATCGGTGGCTTTTCAAATACTCTTTAGTCTTGGTTGTACTAAAACACAACTCTATTTCCCCACCTCCATAGCAGTTTAAGACTCTAATTTGTTCCTTTAAACAACACTCTCCAGTTAACCTGATAGGCAAAGGCTTTTTCAAAATCCCACAACATTGTTATCTAAGAATCAAACAGCAGGATGCTGGAGGAGCTGTTTAAACAACAGCTATTTCCAGCCTTGATGGAGCACTTCATTTTACAATACGTTGGAACACAATCATCTTGATTAATCTTTAGTGGGCACCAAAGAATGTAGTCCAGAATTTAGTTTTCAGGGTGCTGAAGTCAGTCTATCAGGGAAAAACAAAACCAGCAAACCAAATCACTGCTTTTATGCCACATACCCGGAACTAGGCATGTCCATCCAACTACACAAGCCTTGTTTCTGTCTTGTTCTCAATGCTGTGTGTCCTCACACCTACAGGCAGCCCCTAAGTGCACAGCCCCTTCTCCTCAGTGAGCTTCTGCTGGCAACATTGGGACCTTCAAACAGGAACAGTCCCCAAATGTCATGAGTTTCTCAGTTACCCACTAACCAGCTATCAGCCCCACTTCTGCCCTAGGGAAGAGACAAGCTTTCCATGGGATATTTCTGCTTGGCTTTACTTGATAAGCTTCTCAGTCCTCTGCTCTCCCTCAAAGTCACCATTCAGTCATTAAAATGTTTCATAAAGGGCAACTATTTTGCAAAGCCAGTCTTGATAGGTATAAAGAATGCCACGTGTCAGTGCCAAGGTGAGGTACTACAAGCACAATTCAAACGGGGGTGTCATGGATAAACATCACCAGAAACTTTCCTAGTCTGACCTTACTTGCTTGCTGTTTTCAAAAGGTCATTTTCTGTTCAACAACAGGGAGAACACAATATCCAAAATTCAGTAAAAAGATGTACTAAGTGCCATTCTGAGTTCCTGGTTTACACGGGTATCAGTGTTTAACTGGAAATCAACCTCACTTGATGGTGAGTGAAATAGACTTTGTACAGTAGGATACTGCCCCCAGGAAGTCTGAGAAATAAATGCCATGTAAAGAAGGTGTTTTGGACACCACGCGAGCACACACTGAGTGGGTTAAGAGTGAGGAAGCGGCTACAGCAAGCTAGTCACAGTTTGTAGAGCACCTGAAAAAATGTTGGTTTTTGAGGATAACCCCAAGGGGAAAACTTGTGGGAAATCTCCTAAATGGTGTGAAAGAAACACAGCTCTAAGATCTGCCAGTTTAAACAAACATTTTTGTTTTGTCTTTAACTGGAGCTAATGAAGTGCCCCACTTATTCTGAATCGCTAACGGGTTAGAACAACTAATACCAACATAGCCTTAGGTAAAGAAGCTTGAGCTCAGGAACCACCTTTTCGTATTCAAGAGCTGCTGCTAAACAAGCACTGAAATCCATTGAAGCTGAAGAAATAGATCCACCTTCAGTTCCACTTTGAATTTGGCCCTATTTACTGAAGAAACAGGAGAGAGTGGAAGGTGTGAATTATCCAGTCATTTAAGAAGTGGTGCTGAGATATGTAAACAATGCTTGAGATTCTAACTCTGTGAGTGTACCTATGCATATACATTATTCATTATATATATATATATATATATATACAGTACTAGTATTAAGGAGCCTTGCACTTTTCTAAATAATTGATCTTTTTTCCATTAGATGACCTGGATATTGTCCTGAAGAAGCAAAACAAGTAAGCGGACACCTACAGAAGAAAACTCTGAGTGCAAAAATCACATGCAGTTCACATTTTCCATATGTTAATATGTTACTACAATATGAAGCTGAGCACTAAATAGCTCTGAACTTGCTATTGCATTAAAAGCCAGAAGCAATTTGCCTTCCTCATACAAGAAATACCATGAAGAAAGAAGAACAGTTCTATTTCTTCCTCCCAGAGGAAGTTTCTAGCAGTCATCTTTAGCTGATGAAAGATAGATACTGCAGGACCAGCTTTGGTTTTTTGTTACCCAACATGAGGGGTCCTCCACTACAGAAGATATTAACATATAATTAGGTATCCACTTAACATTTTTCACACGTATACACATTCACATCAAAGCCTGATATAAAAAGCTGCTTTTAAAGCTTGCTGTGTAGGAAACCATGTGTGATCACTTGTTCAATCTGAAGGTATGGAGTAAGCAGGGATCCTAGGGCAGTGTTCCCACTGATCCCTACACAAGCTGCACATTGTTTGTTAGCAGAATTAGTGTTACCAGAAAAATCCCAGCAAGTTGATTGGAGATTTCCTCAACCCTCCTGTGTTGTGAAATGTTCTTCCTCACTGCATTTTGTAATTTGGAGCAAGAGGTGAGGACAACCAGGCTTTGCTCAGAATTGATTTAACCACACTTTAACAAACACCATTTCATTAGCTCAACTGAAAAAAAAAGTTATATTTGCTCTACAAAGCCCTACCATCACCCTAAGGAGACAAAACAGAGATAGGACCGTTCATTTGTAATATCAGGACTGCAAAAGCCAGTGTAACACCAGGAGAACTGCAATATGGTGTTGGAGAGCTAGCAAACTGACCATGTGCTCTTCCCCAGATGGGTACAACACGCACATGTAGTTGAGAAAGCTTCATATGGATTGGCAGCTGCTGCAAATAATGTCCAAGAATTTACTTTTCTGTTACGTAAGAGGAGCACTCCCCTTCATCCAGCTACCTGTATGAATACAACCACATCCTCCAGAAATTCCTGCTGCCTCCCGGGCATGCCGGCCATAACCCCCCACCAAAAGCAGGCAGCTAATTTTTTTCCAAAATTAGCCTCAAAACTACCAGTCTATTATATCTCTTTTCCATATAAGAAAAAGAATTGCAGTGTAATTACTGATGTTCAGCACAAGTCCAGCAGAACTGCCAGCACCAAGCAGGGCGAGGGCACCTGAGGCACGTGCTCCTCTTGCAGCACCCACGAGGGTGTGCAGGCAGGGAGAGGGCACTGACAGAACGAAGCATTGCACAAGCCTAATTCTGGGCTAGCTGTGTTTGTGTCTGGGAAGTGGAGACATGCCTAAACACTCTGTTTTTTCAGACTTCACCAATAGGCAGCACATAAAACGCAAGAAATGCCTTTGATCTTGGCAAAATTAGGAGATAGGACTGTATTTGGGTCAACCGCCCCTTCCTTTTGCACCCTTGTAGAAGAAAAAAAATGCTGAAGGAAGAGCAGCACAACAAAGACAGAATTGCTCCTTTGAATAGAAACAATAGAGGCAAGCATCTCTAAAATAAAGATATTGTGATTAGGTTATACACTCCTTTTTTTTTTTAAACCTGCATTAATTTTGATTTATATTTAAATAAAAATGATTAAATTTTATCTTCTAAGATGGAAATGTTGTGATAAATACTGGCCCATGGCCAAACTAATCTCTAAAGCCTACAGCTTACAGCCCCTGTTGTCTTGTATGGATATTTGAATGGCAATGGGTTTTATCAGTATTTCTAAAGGCACTCATTTAATTATGTGGTTGTAAGAATTTTCAAAACCCCAAAGAATTAACACTACCAATACATATTCATATTTCTCAAATTAATTCAACCTGAACATTTGAAAATATTAATTTAAAAAACACACTCATTTATTTTTATTTCTGTAAACACTCAGAGCTCTTTTCTGGTCTTGTTTATGCACTCATTTTATTTTTGTATAATTATGAAAAAATGATGTAGTGAGCTCTCTTTCTTTATGTTACATAATGCTGGCAATTGATCTGTTTACAATGGCAGGCATCATCCAGACAAAATGAACCTGAGTGGGAAGGAAGCTGGGAGCCCACAACAAAGGGCACGTCCTGCTTGCTGAACCCCCATGCTGGTGTCACTGGTGTGCTCCCACTGCCTCCCATGCTGCAGTGATGTGAAAAGCTGAGCATCGGGAAGGGCCCGGAGGTTTATACATAAATGAAACAGCATTGTAAATGAAAAAGATTCTCACCAAACAAAAAAGTTGAAGTGTTTTACTTAAAAAACATGAAAATGAATCATATCTAACTGAAAACTGGGGGTTTAACTTTTGCCAAATTGTTTACTCTTTATAATTAATTTTGATTTCCCATGTTCTACACACAGCCCATAGCAATATGCTTGCCTAGCAGGAACCACAGCCTCATTCTTCGCAGGCCCCTCTACACAACAGCACACTCTTAGAAAGCTGATATTTTAGAAGAAACAAACTTTTCTGCTTGAGCAATTATCAGTCTGACATCACACTCCAGGTATGCAATGTTGTGTCGTTTGACAACTGTTTGCCCACTTTGACAGGGCAAATTAGGACTCTTTCTTCTCTACAAGCTCATGTACAATTATTATGGCATCGTTCTAACATATTTACTACACACAGGAGAGAAAATGACATTATCGCTTTTTAGCTGTCACTTAAACTAAACAATTCACAGGTATATATGGTTATTGCTGGAAAAAGGATTACTGTTTCTATTAGCAAGCAGAAAACCAGCAAGAAGATTAAACATTTTGAGAAACACAAAATCTGCCCCGTCCCTTAGGCGTCTACCCTATTTCAAGTTCAAGACTATGTGAGATAACTGAATTTTTTTTAGGCTTCTTATAGCCCTCATACTTATATCAGTTTAACATAAGTAATAACAAAACTAAATTCCCTCTACTACCACTAAGGCTGCTTAAAGGACTCGCTTTGCTGCAGAAGCCATGACATAGGGGATTGAAATCTCTAATGAAATGCCGCGTATGTTGATTTATGCAGCTTTAGTGGTACCATTAACTGAAAATTGTTCTTTTCATAGGCTTATAGAGAATCTAGTGGCTGTCATTGTTCATGATTCAGTGAGAAGACTGGGTCTAAAATTACTGCTGCATTTGGGTGGATATGTGAAGGATGGAAGTCTGTCCCCATTTTGTGTTAATATTTCATATAACAACAAATATAAACCTTCTATATCTAACAACATACCAGATTTCATCACTAGCATAGCTGTCATTAAGTAATCTCTTTAAAAGTCTTCCTGTTTAGAAGAAAAAGCCATTTTTTTTCAAGTACTAGTAAGATATATTTCGGGGGAAAAAAGGGAAAAAAACATACATACACACGCACATATATATATATATAGACACGTATGCATATATATATATATATATATATATAAGAATAACCAGGCAGTTAGCATTTAAAATTGTATTTCAGACACTAATGCAAGCAGCTAATCCTATTTACATTCATATTAGCCCTGGGTATCTTTTTCCCTAAGATTTACACATTTGTATGCTTGCATGAGTTGAAGTGCTTTTTGCATGATATCAGTACTTTTGTAATTTAAATCTATAAAAGGCAATTTCTTTTAAATATACTTCCTAACAGTGGGTGAAAGAAGCACTAAACTTATTTGAGAGCTGTACACATCAGTAAACATGTGCACTGAACTCCAGGCAATGTGCTGTGAGAGAATTAATCTTACAGTGTATTAGCTAAACAGAAAGATTGTGGGACTCCAAGTAACAAGCATGGAAAATGTCCAAACGTTTTCTTCCTATTACCTAGAAAATGTGTATTTTTTTAGAATTATGATTTTAAAAATCCAAGCCTTTTTTTTCAGTGAGTGGTTAATTTGATATTTCCTTACCTTACTCATTTCAAAATTTGCTACAAAGGTAGTCCATAAATAGTCCTAATGAATTTTACAGATCTCTAATTTTGACTACCTTCCTCTCATCTATCACCTTACTTCTGAACAACAGCACAGGTCTACCATCTTATTTAAAAGTCATCATCTCCTTGCACTTCCTACAAATATATAAACGCCAGAGTTAAGAATATTCTTCCCAGTTAAATTATCAGGAATTAGAGGGAATTTTTTTGCTAAGAGACATGAAAATCAAGGCATTTGTATGAGAAAGTCTTCAGATACCCTTTAGAAGGACACTACTGGAGTAACAAGACTTGAAATGGATTGTCTGCAGTAACTGCTAATTCCTTTTTGACTATTTCTTTCATTTTGTAATTTAATACGAAACAACAAAATTCAAGCATGGAGGAAGAGATCAATTTTGAAAACCCTTTCTAAAATGGTCAGTAAAATGAATTTTCAACCCCTGTTGACATGTTCCTAGAAGCTGGTGAATAATACATTTCTGCCTTTTTTTCTCTAGGTTTAAGTCCATCTACTGCCCCCAGTCTCCTTTTTCTCTTACACTCCTTCCTCCCTTCTTCCCAGGCCCCAAGCTCTTCTGCCCAAGCATCCCTGCACTCTACCCAGTTCCCTGTATTTACATGGACTTCCTGGCATGCCCTCTCTTCCCTCTGACTTTCGGAGCCTCTCTTACATGCCTCCTTCTGCCTTGCCCGTCTTGCTTGTCAATGCCATTTGGTAACAATGCCTTTAGGACTGTTACTGTGATTATTCATGCATAAAAAGATGTTGGGAACATGTTGAAGACAAGTAGTCTCAGATTCCTTACGCCCTTTCTAAAATAAATATCCATTTGCAAAAGAAAGGAGGAAGTTTTGAGGATTTATTGCTCCTCTAGCTCTAAATTTTGTCAGCACAACCAGTGCTCAAGACAAGCCAGTATATATTTCTCTGACATAATCTGTTGCCACACATAGATATGTGTGTGCTTCTATTTCTGTACACTTAAAAAAAAGATCATGCTGCCTAGAAGAGTACAGTTGATAAAATTTTAATAAATGAGTGAATAGTCTAAAAGTAGATGTGAATTTCACATGATATCTCATTATCTTCAAAAGAAAGGACACACATACCGTCAGTAGTGGCAAGGACATGGCGAGCAGCTGCAAGTCTCAAAAACTGCATTTAATGCCAGCAACACCGCAAGTCCTTTTTTCTTCATGTCTTTTTTTGCCTCACTCCTAAAAGAGTCAAGAACATGATTCTCAAAAGCAAATCATGCACTAAGGAGGGCTCTTGCAGGTGGAATGGTCTCTCATATGATGCATAGAGAGCTGGTTTAATGTGACTTCCCTTCTACCCGCCCTTTAGGAAAGAGCTCTGCAGAGCAGCTCTTTTATTTCAGCCCTGGCATTTCAGACTTGAAAACTGGATGCAAATACTGTTTTAGTGATTCCCCAATCACCCAATGGGATCAACCAAGAATTGATCTCTGCTCTTTGAAATTAGCAGGTCTTACACAATCTTCCTTCTGTGTCAGACCTTTTCTTTTTTTTTTTCCTCCTTTTTTGGGTAGGGAGAGGGGTGAAGAGGAGGAGTGATGAAGGGCAAACTGGCAAACAATGGGCAGCAATGGAAAGGGCCTGTATTGCTCATTTTGAGCATCTGGGTTTGCTCCAGCCTGTTTCAAGTACTGATATGGATATGGAGTCAGTGGCAAACTAACATCCTCAACTTTAGTTAAAAGAACTATAAATCTGAAGTGAATGTATAAATAATATGCAACTGTCTAGACAGTATAGGTCACTTGCAAAGAGACTGGGTCAGGAAAAGATTGTCCATCAGTCAGACAACCATAACTGATTCTGATGCTAAATAATGGTTTAGATATTCAGTATTCTATATATGCGAAAGGCTTCACTGAGCATTGGATCTTCCCAACTAAAGTAGCCTTCTACTTATACATATCTTTATGCAGCTGTAAGAAAATGCACTTACTATTTAAACATTAAAATTAATGCCCAAAGAAAAAGCTATTTAGCAAGGGACTGGAACCAACGTATGTAATTGGCTTCTGGTAAAGCAAAAATAACCATCATACCCTACCCATGATAAACAACCTAATCTTATGATAGATGGAATCTTAAAAAGGGAAACAATTAAAACTTCAAGCTGGCAAAGAAACTTATTTCCACTTACAGAGTCAGTTCACAGATACACTCAGGGAATTGTGTGTTGTATAGCCCTACTTTGCTCTCCGCATTTCAGAGCACGCTAACTTTCAGGTGTCACAAATACAACCATGCTGACTACACGTGCTTTTGAAATTATTCTGTGCATTGTAATGCATTTTTTGCCTCTATTTCAGCAAAATAAGTAGGTGGTCTTCAAGGTAACAATGTTGCCATCCTAATGTTTTTCAGGATATACAAGTAAGTTTTGCAGGACTGGAGATAATAGATAATAATAATGTAGACCTATGCAAAATATTTCATTTATTTGCAACTTATAAAGCACATTTTTATATATTTGCTAAAAAAGTAAAAAGAAAATATGTGGGTAATAAATCTGGCACATGCAGCAGCTGGCACAGCTGAAAAGCAGGTGTTATAGCTGCAAGACACAGCCAAGGGCTGGGTGTGATTCCCAGTCCCAATCCAAACACATTCCAGAATCAGACACTGTAAGGTAGAGGATGCAGCAGGCCACTGCCTCCTTCCAGAGGTGGTGTGATTTCAAGGAGGCTCCACATGGTTGCATCACTGAATGCCTGTGCAACACGCTGCCAAGCACATCTCAGAGCATATTTGGGAGCTCGGGAACAGACTTCCATCAAACCAAACTGCACCATCGGTGGAGTAATAGCTCATTACGCCGGCTGTATCACAGCCTGCCTTCTAAATCCTACTGCTGTTTATTCTGAGTGGAAATACACAGGTTATCCTGCTAATTCTGAAACCTACTAGTGTGTAGTGACTATATTTATCAATGGGTGTATCTTGATTTCCTATGTAAAAAAAAAAACCAACCAAACAAAACAAAAGATGACAAATATCTTGCTACTTTTCTGTCTACAAAGGTTGTCAAACATTTCTGCACAGAGGCTGCAAATTTGGAGGTTGATCTTTTGTTATGCTGGCCAACCCTAGTTCAGCTTGAATACATCAGCCCAATTATGAATTTTAAATGCCACATGCAAAGAGAAAGAACAAAAATCATGAAAATTAAACACCGAGTTCCATCCTGCCAACGCCATGGCAGTGGTAGTGAACGCTGCCCTGCAGAGGCATTACATCCAGCAGTGATGACAACAAGCAGCCCCACACACCAGTCTCTTGGAATTTATACCAAGAGGAAGCAACTCAGCACTTCCAAAAATCCCACCCACAAAGGCAGGTCAGGAAGCCCCTCACGCACGTGTTACACTCTGACACTTTGCAGAGAGTGTTGAACCCCAACCTGCAAATCCAGAGCAAATTTCCCACGTTTGAGGATTCCCATGCTGGCAGAAAATACAAAGGCAAGGAGGTGCCAAAGTTTCTTCCAGAGCTCCACCGCAAAATCTTTGCCCAGTTCTATCAGTGGAGCACCATTAGCCCTTTCTCTGTCTTAACTAGACTCCTGTACTTCTTTTACTCTAAATCCAAAAATGCTTAGAAGTCAGTATTACACACAAGCTTTGAAAATGAAAGACTTGTTTTTAATCAAGACTAACAAAATGATGAGCACATTGAAGTTATCATTTAAGCTGTCTGGGCTAATCCTGTTCTTAATTAAAAAGACTTTCCATTTGAGGGAAAAAAAATAAAATGAAGATATACACAGTTAAATTAAAGTGTTACAGTTTGGGAAGTTTTTTTGCAGGTTTTGGAAGGAAGAGATTTTGTGAGAGATCCTATTAGCTGATACTATTCTTTGTTTCTCCATTAGCAGCCTACAGGCAGAGATTTCAGGCTCGGATACAAATAGATTATGCCAAAATAGCTGTTTCTGAATAACTTCACATGTGGACACTTTTATTCTGGAATAAGAATACAGTTATTCAGAAATACCTAGCCCTACTTTAAATTCAGACCTTGCATTAATCCAAATTAGCTTTCAAACACAGCCATCCCTTAGGCTATTAGAAGCTTGATTGTGCCTGGTATTACAAACTTGTGTAAGAGCCCTCTCCAGCCATTCTGCCTCTAATCAAATTTATTCTGAGTTGCACTGTGGGGAAAGCAAACTGAGGCTTACATTATAAATGATTTTGAGGCTTTGAATCCATGTTTTTCTTGTACCTGTTTTATAATGATCTCTGTCAGCTGTTCAAAGTGCGTCTGCCACCACCATCAGGTATCGCTACTTCATCTGATTGATTTCATAAACCAGGGTTCAAACATGCACTGCTGGATTGGAAATAAATGTATTTATTTTGAGTCTGTAAGGCTCTATAAACTCAGACAATATTTGGGGGGCAGTAGAGAGTCTTCAGTGTTGCAGTGCAAACAGAAAGGCTTTTCATTTTGGATGTGTCACTATCATTTCACTGCTTTTAAAGTATTGTCCAGCCAGGCAAAAAGACGGGAGAATTTTTTGTAAAAGTCAAAGTAGAAAAAATATGTAGTTAGGCTGCTTTGGAAAACATTGCCTGTCTCCAAGTGTGTTATTTTCTTCCAAATGCCATAGATACTTTATAAACAGAGTTTAGCAAGCAGCTCCAAAGGCTTGTCTGCACTTGAAAATTAATTTGGATCAAGACAGAAATGAGAATTTATAGTACAATATGTCTTTTTAAAGTTGTTCTCGCCACATTAAGCCCTCTGGTGCTTTTTCACAAATAGATAATTTTTAAGGTCCTGTCCAACTCAAGCCATTCTATGATTCTCTGATATTCCTTAATGAAAACTACCTTGTATTACATACACAGCACATAAAACAAGGAAGCAGGTAATTTTTACATCTTTTTTGCTAAACAAAGAAAACCACTGGAACCCAAGTTCCACTTGGGAAAATAAAAAGATAGAAGAGTCCATGTTAATCAATGCAACATTAAACAAGTTTTAAGTATGGTCCCACCCTCAACACTCCTCGCCCATCACCACGTCAGTATAAACCTTGCTCATGACTGACAGCAACCTTAAAGTATGCTTATTTCTTAAAAAATAACAATAAAAAGTAAATTAAAATTTAACAGCCATTGACCATCTGGGAAAGTAAAATGCTGCAATTTGTCACAAAGGAAAAATAAAAATGAAAAAAAAAAGAGGGAGATATTAGGGCTACAGGAAACAGATTTGCCAAAATTAAAGGGCCAGATGAAAAAAAAAAAGCATGCTGGAAAAAAATTACATTATCAGAGTGCCCCCAAACAAGGCAGGGAGAACATAGTCAAAAAAGAATACACTTCAGTGCAGTCTCTCAAAGAGGCCTCTTCCCTTCAATGTAAATTGTTCAAATTACAGCAGTGTACCAAAAAAAAAAAATGTTCAAAATCCAAATGACCAAGTGCAGAAAGAGCTGTGAAGACATTTGTGAGACCATTCCCTTAATCTCACAGCCTGAACCATGTGTTCACCCTTTCAAAAGCTCCCGTACCAGGCTAAAGGCACTCCTGTTCCATGGGAACCAATGCCCAGCACTTTTAGAAGCCCCATGCTCAGTCAAGAAAAGTGATCATCAGTTTGTGTCCTGGGAAAAAAACAAATCCCAACCAAGCAGCCTTAACCCTGACCTCTTGAAGTACACTGTCCAGCTTCACCAGAACAAGGATTCCTGTGCACTCCTGGCACAGAAATCTCAGAGGTGCCCAACTTCAGGAGACAGATCAGGGCTCTGGACTCAGAAAGATGCAGAAACTTCCTTACAAAATAGAGTAAGATGTCTCCTCTTCTCTTCTACATTTTGCACCATCAAGGAATGGGAACTTATTTTGCCTCTTTGTGCATTGCCAGCTCCTCCCGTGCATGCAGGGCTGGATGGCCCCGAGCAGAAGTGACCACTGCAGGGCCATCAGCCCTTGTGCTGAAAGGGAACCTAAGGGGATACTGTTACTTCTAATAAAGCCATTTTTTGGTACCTCCTGACTACATGACCCAGAGTTTAGTGCACTCCATATGTGTTAAGCAGCATTGCAGACCCTCACACAGAATGCAAAACCCTACTGGCATTGATTCACACATTTTCATATATTCTTCACTCACAAAATCCTACACTCATGTAGATTAGCACAGAACAGCAGCATTGAAATAGGCTTCCAGCATAGAATAACAGCAAATATTGTGATGTTATGAGCAACTGAAGAACTATTCACAGTCTGGCTCCAGTTCACCATCAGCTCAGAGCTGGCTGCTGGTCGGAGTACCCGTGCCACTCTGGAGCCAGGGACAGGAATGGGCAATTGGGAGCAGAGGACTCCAGAAAGCTGGGACTGTTATGACACCAGATGCAGCGGTGGCATCACTGCAGCTGCTGGCTCCAGAGGCAGGGGCAGCTTCCCTCCTCATTTGCAGTTTTGTGTGTCTCCCCATTTCCTTACACAAGGCACTGCTAGTGTGCCACACTCGCACAGCCAGAGCCATTTGTGCTGCTGCTATTTCATGCCAGAAGACTCAGAAAGAGGGCCAGAGCAGACAGGGATAAAAACTGAATCCCTGGAAATGCTAATGTCCATTCACATTGCTGAAAACAGCTCTGCTCCTTCAGGAGTGTCAGGGCAGTCACATATGTATTCGTATCTGTTCTCTCACCGTTCAAACAAGGACAGTTTTCCCAAGGGAACCAGGGCATGGAGTTTATGGCACGGCTGCTCTCTGCTTGCTTTCTGAATGCCACTGAAGCAATCTGATTAGTTAACTGTTTATGACTTTAGCATTAAAATATGACAAACGAGAAGCTCTTTTTGAAAGGAAACGTTAATTTAAAACAACACTTGGGGTGAGACCAAAGATGCAATGAAGTTGCCTCTGCCAACACAGTTTGGTAGAGTTTGTGGGGTTTTTTTTCCAAATATATTTATGTCTGATGTACCTGGGGATCAATCTACCTTTATGATCCAGAAATAGAGTATCCTTAGAGTTACTCTTTTCTGTCAAAAAGCAGCAAAGCAACTTAAGAAAGCACCACTCTTCAATACTTACTTAATATTCTATTTTTCTTTCTAACTGAGTGAGGAAAAGTACCATCAGCTTTAATATTTCTTTCTATATATTTTCTTCCTCCACATTCCTAATATTTGAGGCCCATTCTACAATCCTGGGAGACAGTTGCTGATTTTAGCCAAAAAAGGATAACATCTGCTACAAACTGAGTGATGGAGGAGGTGTCAACTTTCCTGCAGGTGAAACATAAAGGCAGTGTCATCAGCTGAAAAAGAGAAGGATTTGTAAGTGACAAAGATCCACACAACCAGAGGCCTGAGAGGAAACTCTCTGGCAAAACTGCTTCGAGCTGAGTGGAATATGGAGCATCATGTTGTATGGTCATTCAGACCATGATCACCAAAGGCTGAGTGAAGGGATTTTATGCAGAGTGCCATTGAAAGTCAATGCACGGTATGTAAAATTAAACAAGAGTAATCCTTTGCAGAACTGGGGCCATGTTTAGTTAACCTTTTGCAGAAAAAAAAAATCTTAAGGTTATTTTCTGAGATTCTATTAAGTCCTGCTGTATTTTAATAGGAATGAGGATTTTGTTTCATTTTTGCTACTCAATATTTACATGGTTGAAAGGAAAACAAAATATTAATCCAATCTAATCTTTTTAAGATCAAAATCCCAAACAACACGTGTGAGAAATGCTGAGGAACAGATAAGCAAGAGGGAAGGTCTTTTTTGCATAGAGTCAAATCCATTTTAAGAGTCTAACATTAATGAGAGCTTTAGAGATTTAAAAAAAGAAAAATATATATTTTTTCCATGTAGAACATTTGAAGAACAAGTTGCCTTCAAATTTCTGTCACTGACGACAAGTCAAGGATAACATTAGGGAATCACGATCATAGAGATGCCAGAAAAATTAGTCAGAATGTATCATGCTGCCAGATCGATCTGCTTCCCCAAACCAAGAACGTGGTCTGGACAGCAGAGAAAAGGAAAAACACAAACCACATTTTTAGGACAAGGAACCAGCAAAAAAGAGGGTTGTTTTTATCTAAAAAAAAGAAAAAAAGTTACCGGCTTTTGAGTTCTGTTTGGGAAAAAAAAAATAAGGAGAAAGAAAGAAAATGCTAGCCTAGAAATAAATATCAAAGTTTAAAAAAAGAAATAAGAAACGTGCATTTCACCTCCACTGGCTGTATTGGAGCCTTGGAGCAAAGACCTCTCCCCACAGCACCTCTGCTTTGGCCACAAAATACAAATGTGATTCCCATCTTCTGAGGACACCGTTAGTGCTGTTCCCTAGGAAAAAAGTCCCAGCAGGATGCAGAGTTCATTTTCCTTTCATCATTGAACAACCTCTTGAAAACAAAGAAGTTGGTCAACAAACCATCCAACCCTAAAGCTACAACTAATTTATTTTTCAACTTTTATTGAACTACAAAAAATAATGAAAAACACAAAAGAAGTGGAAAGACAATGACAGTAGCACTCCAACCATCTATGGAAATCTTTGACAGACAGACATGAGCTGAAAGAGTCCAATGAGGTCTCTAGGGAGAAAACTAATTGTGTGTAGGTGAAGGGAGACTTTAGGAGAAAAAACCATCCTTTTCCAGTCTGACCATCCATTGTGTTTTGTCAGTTCAGTAAATGATGCTCAGGGTGAAAAGGAAGGATATTGTGCATTAATATTTTTCAAAACACAGAGAAACAACTGTTACCAGGAAGCCATGAAAAGTGATATCAAGCAGAAGGAATATGTAAAAATCGATCAGTGAAAAGAAATATTAACTAAGCTACTTTAGACAACAGAATGGAAATGTCCTGAACTCTCACGTTCACACAAAGGAACTGCAAATGATAAAGACAGCAAGGGAATCCTGTCCAGGACAGCCACAGCTGAAGCACTTCTGTGTCTCAGCCTGACCTTGTACCATCAGCGATTCCACTCCTTCAAACCAAGGCTTTTGGGGCGAAAGATGAGGCCAAACTCATCCCCACTCTTGCCTTTCTCTAAGGCAAAGCAGCTCAAGCAGGTTCAGCCCAAATCTCTCTTGTCATGTGGGAAACTGCACAATTTGAAGTCAGGCATCCCAAGAAAGTGGCAGTAAAATGGATAGCTGCCTTTGTCCCTGCTACCATGCTCCTTGTCATACCCTCTTCCTGAGAAAGTTATTCAGCAGCTTTCTGACAACGGGTCCTGAAAAGAAATGTGTGATCTAAAGCAAACCGAACGGGGTGTTGTTCTTGGCAGAAAGGGATCAAATCCCACGTCAGTCAGAGCACAGCAAACTCTCTTCCACTCTGTCAGCTACGATTTGCCCATTTCCTTCCAGCCAACTGTCCTCAAAAAATAAACATCACTACACAAAAAGCAATTCAAGCTGCATCACCAAGTCAGATTTAGCTTATTCCCAAGTCACCTCTCCCAGATTCACTGGACTAGATCACTGCACGCTGGATAATATGGTAGAAGAGAGCACAAGCAAACACCACACAGAAGATAATTGCACCCACACAGCCTACTGGAATGAACAAAATTATATATGGCAAGTTTTTAACTCAAGAAATTAGTTCTCTTTATCTTCTGACACAATGAGTTAGGCACTGTCTCTAAATTTCCTTCTAAAATAATTAACTTTGCAAATTACATTTCTCAAGTTATCCAAACATGGCTAATTATATGTATTTCAGAAATACACACGCATAGAATGGCCTTGTAGATTATATGACATTGCTTTTGTACAAACTTCCCTCTTGACTGGAAGAAACAAGAGGAAAAGTCATGAGAGCTACTGAAAACTCTCAGCAAGAGGGAACCAAGACCTGACAAAGACACAAAGATATGTTTAGGGCTGTTAAACCTTCTGCTCTTGGACAAGAGTGGACACACCCAATTTGCGAGTCATTCCTCGGACAATTAAGTGGAATTCATACTTTAATTCCTTGTTACCTCTATGACGGCACAGTGAGTGTGTACAGACATAGTTCTGGTTGCAAGATATGACATTTTCCCCTGTTTGTTTAACTGTTCCTCGCAGGGAGCAAGGCAGGGGCCTTGCAGACTCTGACCCTTCCGTGTCACGGAGCATCCCCACAGAGCCCAGCTAACCCCAGGAAGAACTGTCCAGGGCAGAGGAGTGCATGCAATCCTAGCTTCCAGTCCTGGGAACAGAGTTCTCACATGTTCACAAGCACAACCAGAGCAGAAGCATTCCTAACTTTAGGAGAAAATCCAAGGGGATGTTCATTTATTTGTGTAGTACTCATCCCAGCATCCTGTACTGCTTTTGTTTTCTCATTTTTACCTGCAACACCACAGCTCTAATCAATGCCACAGAAACATGCATAAATCATGGCTAGTTCATGGTAAATTGTCATGATAAAAACCCACATCAGAGACCACCAAGCTGCTTCTGTGTATCAGCTGCAGCAGGATGTTCCAGTTCCTGTAACATTCAAACACTCACAGAACTGCAAAGCTCAGGCATTGCTTCATTGACAAACAGAAGATGCTCCATCCACTGGATATGGTCTTCCCAGAAGTCAAGGGGTTTATCCAAAGAGAGCCATTTAGCTTATTAAATCAACATTAAAAATCCCTTCTAGGAAAAACTCCAAATAACTCTGGTAGTTTTGATGGGAAAAACGTTATTTATTTGTCATGACTCAGAAGATGTATAATTAACACACTCACACACGTGCCTCAAACAACACACATGATGAAAATGGTCTTTCTTATGAGAAAAATCATCATCCAAGTTTTTTATCTATCATTTTACACACAAACTGACTTATGGTCAGTAAGGCTATATTGTCTGAGGGGTAAATATTGCATAAATGTGGCCTGCTTCGACCTCTCCAAAAAATGAGCATTGTCAGTCCATTTCAGACAGCCATGTTGATGCTTTTGTGAGCAAGAGGGAATTCTGGTACATTCAGTTCTATCAAACACATATAAATCCCCATTCAGAATATTTATCTATATATATGTGCTGAACTGTTTCTTTGTGGAATCTCTGCTATGCTCAGGAACTTCTTCCTGTGCCAGTACTTTTTCCATTCTCCATAGATAAATGGGCACGAATCAGAGGAGACACCTGTCTCCTTCCACCTGTCCATTTAACTGGAAAGGCTCACAAAGTCTGTAATCAATCCCGACATTCAAATTAATCACCAACATCTACAAGATGCTCAAAATTTACTTGGAATGACCAACCTACACTGCTCTCTTTTACTTCGTCACTCTCAAATCCCTGCTCAAATGACTCACTATTTTCCATGATTGCCATTTGGCAATGTTATGATGGGTACTCAATGAGAGTATACTGCTATTTTTTTGAAATTTGCACTGTTATAGCAAGGTAACTTCTCATAGGTATTTGAATAAATGTTCTTTTCCCAGATACCAAATATACTCAGCTGTCTGTCTGTGAGCAAAGATAATAAGGTATCTGAGTAGGTCAGCTATTTTACTTTTCCCTGCTACATTAAAAAAAAAAAAAAAAGGCAACTACAACATATTAAACACTAAAGCAGACTGCAAGGAATAAGTTCAAAAGTGAAATGTTCCCAAAATCCAGTAGGTATCTGTAACAGCAGGTTTCACTTAAAGTGGCTATCACTTTACTGGTTTTAACAAACTTCAAAGTAAGTGTCCTAATGCTACTCATTTTGTGTGTCTGTTTTACATCAGTCACAATTCTGTATCATGGTTTCACTTCTGCCTGATGCTTATAATGAATTTTTGTAACTGGAAAGCACATTTAGTGTATGGATTAAATTAAGAATGGTTTTGCAAAGCAGCATGATAGCAGACATTTATGTTATTAACTCACTTCTTTACATATCTGCTGATATGTTGTTGGGGCATGTTAAAATATGGTATGGTAATCCATACCACATCCATCAGCAAGATAAATATACTTAACTGAAATAAAATCAGAGAATCAGAAATCAGTTTCATGGGGCTCCGTTTCCAGTCACTGAAACATAGGAACATTTTTCAAATAGAACTATTAATTTTTAATTCATTATACCACTTCAAATGGCTAATTTTAATAAACCAAAGTGTCAGTGCTGATGGTGAAATCTTATACAGATGGAAAGCTATTCTCCTAGGGATGCAGCCTGGGAGCGATACCTTGAATACCAAAAAGGTATTGCCCAATATGGAATTTTTATGCTATTTGCCAGCACATGGAGTGTGCTGGATGATTTCACAGCCCTTGGTCTTCCCCACTCTGAGGAGCAGGACCACGAGCTATGGCAGCACCTGCAGGGCAGTTCAGGGGAGGAAAAGGCACAGCTCTCAATGAACCCAGGGGCACTGTGCACCACAGCTTCTCCATTCCCTTAGAAGAAGTCAATCCCAAAAGAAACATTGTGGGTCTACTTTCTGTAAGTAAAACAGCAAATGAAGAAGGAGCTCCTGATTGTCAGTTACAACTTATTAGGCCTCTTCCAAAACCAGTGCTGTTGTGTTCTGGCACTGCTTTGGGACAGAGAATGGCCAGCACAAGAAGTGCAAACCAGAGTTAAGTATGTTCATTAGAGAGGAGTGAGTTGGCACATCTGGCCCACAAGGCACTTGGAGTTCAGACACGGCCCTGAAGAAGTGATAACAGCACAGTGAGCAAGGGGAAAAGGCGTTCCATGTGCTCTGTTAAAGGGACAAAAAGTCATCCTATTTTTTCAGTCATGTTCCTTCAGGTGCTAGTGTCCCCCAGTGCATACATATCCAGTGGCAGGGAAGAACTGTGGAGGTACATTCTGCTCCATTTCCTATGCCTCAATTGAGTCTGGATAGGATATTCATATTGCTGTCATTAAAAAATTTCTCATTTCATCCCAAAACATGTTTTCTCCAAGGCTAAGGAACATGTCACTTTAAGCAGTTGTTCATAAAACTTCTAACCTGGAGACCTTTTTTTTCCCAATCACCTCCCAAAATGTAGACTTATTAAGAGATGGTGTAATTAAATCTATTTTTAAACCTGTCATTTTACTAGAAATACCTGATTCTGCCTGGGCCAGTTACCCTGTTTCTGACTCCTCTAGGATGTGCACGTAGTGTACACAGAGCTGCTGGTCACCAAAGATCAGCAGTAGTCATTTGTTGAAGGGAAGGTAAAAATCTTGTGGATTCCAGGAGCAAATGGCCATATCAGATGCATTTCTAAGGCAAAATTAAACTATTCCTTAAGGCTGCAATAAAAACCAGCCATTGGAGCTTATTTTAGGAGCATTTCATTGATCCAACAGTATGAAAAAGAAAGGCTGAACTCCGTTAGCAGAAAGAATTTTATCAGGCACACATATATTTATGCTGCAGGACTGAAACTTGTATTCTCCTCTCCTCTTCTCCCCTCACTACACAAGTCTTGTCCCTGGAAGCAGAGAGAAGTCTTGGAAAGGCTGAGTCCTCTGTCCAAACACACACATATTTGCCTGCCTTTTATCATACCAGTTAGGTCTCTAAACACTTGCGTGGACTTATCCTCTCTAAGGACTTACTGATGACTGGCAGAATGCACAGAGGCAGCAGAACTTGACCCCAGGCCAGTCCCCCTCCCTCCTTTATGCCCAAACAGGTGTCAGTATTGGTGAAAATAAAAAAAAAATACTTCATCTTTGCAGTACACGTGGAACAAGGGGCTTTTACCTTTGATTTCAAAAGCTAACACAACCTTCCAGGCAGCTATTGCTGCTGTTTGCCTCCACCCAGCCCTTAGCTGAGGGTGCTGCTCGAGTAGCAGCTGATGGCCCAACAGCAGGAACACAGATAGCCATGGTGTGAATATGCAGAATGCACAACAGCAGGAATAGTAAATATTCTCCTGTGCCCTCCTCCAGGTACATGCAAGTATGGTATTTAAAACTGTCAGACATCAGCAGTTAGGCATATCCAGACGTCATAGCTGCCACCATCCAGGAGGAATTATGATTTATTGTAATTTTGAGATTATACAACAGTTATTTAGTCCTTTTAAAGTACAAACAACTACTTTAATAAGCTTACAGATAAGTTATTAGTGTGGTGAAGAACTCCTTTGAAACAGTAATTTAATTACTCCCTCCCTTGGAGAATCTACAACATCTAGCACACATAAAAGGAGGCATCTCACGTACTAACTTGTCCAACAGTTAAAAAGACGTAGGGAGACATGAAAAGAAGATGCTGAAATATGTATAACCACAGAGTTCAACAATAATAGGAGTCGAAACGATAAGATATCAAGGATCTTCGCAGTGTTTAAATACCGCTGGAGGCCACATAAGAAAACCCACCAAAATTATTTTCAACTGTCTGTATCAGTACTTGACTCCTATTTAATCAGTGTGTTTTTTGGGGCCAGGATCCTCTGTCTCAGATGCACATGGCTCCACACACCCTGATCCTAACCTGCAGCTATCAGCACACACAAAGAGCAAAAGTAGCACTAGATGAGGAATTCAGCAACCCACACAAGGTACAGAGAACTGGTCATCAACAGCAAAGCTACCCAAACACAAAATTACAGAGAAAAGAAAGGAAAGTTATCCCAAGGGAGGCATAGCAAATATTTTCATAGCATTTTTACATCTCAAGTTTATCGTGATGAAATGGAGAGCTTATGCAATTCATTTGGGTTTTGGGCCTCGATTGTCCCAGAGACAAGAGCTCCATTTAGCAGTACCTTGCAAGATCAGGTACTTGCAAAATTATTTCAAAGAAATTCTTGACAAGTGTTTTGTCAACATTTCTGAATGCAATATTCAAAATGAGCCCTCTGTAGAAATAATATATAAACAAAGAAACCTGGTAGGAGGAGGAAACTTATCTTAACACTTAAAAAATAATTAAATGAGGCCATAAATCTTGGATCTTTTTCAAACAACCAAACATGTTGCAAATATTTTATGCTCCAGACGAATTTTACTAGAATTTTTTACAAATTTACAGTTTTCAAAAGCCTGCAAAAATGAAAGACTGGTGAAAGCTGAGCATTTGATACACATTTAAGTTCCTCTTCTTTTTTTTTTTAAACTCAAGTAGGATAGTTCACTGACTGTGTAATAGTTCCTCCCAAGGTAATTTGCTATGATGCTAAAAATGTTCCCAGAATATTAGAGGCAAGATTTTATTTTATGATAAAACTAAAAAGCGTATAAATTATGGGTTGCAAAATAACCAAGGATAACACTAATTTATGTAAATGTGTACTGTACAATACAAAGAAATATTCATTTTTGAGTAGCATATAATAAGATTAAAAAATCCTGCTGATTAAACAAATGGCCTTTTTAATGCATTTTGGGTTAGATGGAGAACGTTTCCAACATGAAATAGAATTTTGCTAAATTCAAAATACAAATGAAAGAAAATTAAAGAATTAATTAGAAACAACAAGCTGTATTTCTGATCACAGCCAAGAACACAAATCAGGTAAGACAAAAGAGAATTTTATATGAAGCATTGTCTATCACCCACCTCATCTGCCTGTGTGATCACAACCTCTGGGATGCTGCTGCTGCTGTCACCTTTTCATCTTCATGCTGAGCTTCTTCTGTTCCTCCATGAACCAACAGGTCTGAAGAACCACAGTCTAGCACTTCACCAACACACTCCTCACCTTCTGGAAAGTCACTGCTGGCTGAAGTCTCAACGCCCTCTACAAGGGCTGGCAGGGCCCCTTTGCTGGCACCGTGCACACTGAGAGGTTACCCGAGCCTCGACAAAGGTCTGGTGTCTCACCACGACAAACTTTGCTCCCTGTTGAACAAAGAAAAGACAGGACATGAAGGCCCTTTCAATAGGACACTGACTTCTTCAGCTTTGCCATGAACTGTATTTGATACATGAGGGATCCTACGCATGGTGCCAGAGACTGTAACATTTTAAAGCCTGTGTAGTATCTTTCTCAGGGAAGGATTCTGCAAAACAAAAATTATTACAGCAACATTCTTCTGTTTCACAGAGAATACCTTCATGCACACAAAAAGACACCTGCACACATTCTGCATCAAATAAACAAGCAAGTCTCAGCAAGAGGAAGAGGTTTTTTTGAATGCACTCACTGCTACCACAAGACTCAGACTACACTCCAAGTCAGAGCACTGTGAGGTTTTCTCCCCGCTCCCAAACACCTGGTCCAGGCTACTGCTCCCAGCAGCACACTGAGCTCTGCAGCTCTGGAACCCATCAGGGAACTGAGTACGACTCTCCAGGAAGGACGCCAGAGTGGTACTGGCACTGCAGTTAAACTCCTCTCATTAGCAATGTGTTTATATACAAAATACAACGCATTACACATCCAAGTAATTTAAGCTCAGAGCAGTGTTGTTGAACTCCTTCCTTTCCCACATATGTGATATTCCATCTCCCACTAAATTCCAAGTTTCAATATTGGGAGGATTCCTATCTAGAGCATGCAGTGCACATCTCTTCAGCCTGCAAGCATTTATTGCTGGACATGTGACAATATACAACCCCTTCTTTTCAGTGCTATCCACAGGCGTATGCTATGCAACCCTGCTATACAACATTGCATTATAAAGACAAATTATTTCATTTACAATTATTATTCTGCTTGTTTTTACTCTGGTCTCTGAATAAAAATAACTTGACATTACTCCCCTCCTCCCCCTAAATGAAATTGGCAGAGTATCACTTTCCAAATGACACATGACATAATTTACTACAAAAGGGAAATGTTCTGTGACTAAAATGACATAATGTTGATTTCCATGCAAAGCATGGTCTCAAGGATTTACAGATAAGACAAGAATGACCATATATAAGTCTAGAGTTTCACTTAATAAATCTGTGTAGCAGATTTACACCAGCCATTTACACCCCAGTGAAGCCATTATGATCCCTGCTCACTAAGAGACCAAAATTGATATCTGCATTTGGGGAAAGTTCAGGTCTTTGGAAACCACAGTATGGCCTCAAACGCACACAAAACTCAGCCTGAAGGAGCGCCTGCAAAATATAAGAAGTAACCTTTCATAACAGTAAATTCACAAGGTATTTGTGTTCACTCCTTTATATGTGCTGCCCAGCATCGAGGTTACTGGGCAGAAAGCAGCTGTTGATTAAAATCTGAACACCGTGTACCACTGAGTTATTATTATGTATTTTCATGGTACAACTTGCAATTACATCATATCTTGACCCACAAATTGAGCATGAACTCAGATACTCCATTCAGTATTTCCTGAGAATGCTGCAAATGCCCAAACACTTCCACCAGTTTCAGAACACCACAGACAAATTGCAGGACCAGCTCAACTTCTCAGAAACAGGTCCAGCTCAGTTCCTGCCCTTACATCTCCATGAACAATCCCATTTGCTGTCAGTTGTGTTAAATGGGCAACTTTCTTACTAGTCAAGCAGAAAAGATGGGGTGGGGAGGGGTAATCCTGCACACCCAGTGTGACACGGCACTGGAGGAGCGAGCATTAAATTAGAGTGAGAGGTTATAAGTCTGACAGAAATCTGATCTGTATTCCCTAATTATGGAGGCTCACTTCCACAAAACTGACACAAATGTTAAGCCAAATTAAATGTTGTCTAATTAACTATCATATACAAGCCTTCAGAGTGGGATGTCTACATGTTATTTAGCGAAGTAACCGGAACGCGAGGACTCGCGGATTATCAGTCAAGGCAGAGCTGCCACCCCAGCTAACTGTTACAAGGTGAAGCCATTCCATTCCCACACATCCCTTCCATGAGTACTGCTTGTAATATTTACAGGAAAAGGCACATCAGTAAACAGAGGTGCCCAGCAAGGCGGGGGAGCTGCGGGCGCGATTCAGTGGCCCCGATCTCCCCAACGAGGTGCCAGAAGCCATTATGAAAGCCCTGCCTGACGGGCTGAGGGCAGATAAAGAGAAAAATCCACCAGTGCTGGTAATTCATGAAAAACTACACGCTGCCATGACAGCTACAAGTGCCAAGTGACAGCTGTCAAGGTAGATGGAGTTTGGGAAGCCTTCCTTAAAGGAGCATCTACACGTACGTGTTATTTTGGGGGGAGGGAAGAATTAAGTGTGAAGATTTTCATATCTGTTCCCTCCCTTGGGAACCAGGTGACAAAAACTAATTTATGATGCTCTTGATTTCAGCGTAATCATTCCAGTTTTTGACTGGGAAAGTTAGAAACGCATTTACTTCCTTCATTTCAGATCATTGTTGTTGTACAGTGCTAAGCCCTTCCCATGTCATCAACACCAGGAAGAGTCTTGAGCAGGGGTGAGGCTGTCTGGGTAGACAAGAAGGTGCCAAGGCTGCAGGAGCCTTGGGTGTGGGAAGGGAGAGAAGTGAAGGCAAACCACGCTATGATGTGGTACGGCAGAGCAGCAAGAGATGCCCTTCACGTGAGCTGCATTATCTGCAAGAGAGACATCATCCAGATTAGTCTCAGTACTCATGGGCAGCACTAATCCGTAGCCTAGAACTGGGAGGAGCTGAGCAAGACAAAGCAGCATCTCAGCGTGGGTCAGCCTGCCTTGGCACAAGTGCGTTCCCACCGGGGCGGGGACAGGCTCGGCTGCCCCTCTGCGTGGGTAGCAGCGCCCAGCCAACATGGATCCGATCGATTTGAAGGGGTTTTGTTCGTATCACAGAAGGAAACAGCTGCAGCAGTCCGAGCAAATCAGCCACCATTTCCCATACAAATCACTCCTTATCCCGTCTTAGCTTCCTGAAAACATGATTTTGTTTGTTTAGGAGCAGCCACATTAAAATGCAATAGCCAAAGCACTGGAAAATTGATTTGTGAAAATTTTAGAAGATCTACATCCAGCCATGGTTTAATGGATAACACTGACCATACACAATACAAACACACAGAGCTCTACTGTTTACGTGCTCTCAGACCATGGTAGGAAAGGAACGTCACAGGAAAAAAAAGAAAATCGGGCAAGGAAAGTGTGAACAAAGCCTGCTATTAACATAATTCTCCCTAATTGTTTTACAACTGTTAAACTGACAGCATAAAAGGCTCTACTATTATTACCAGCTGTAGTCTATCTCTCTCTATCCACCCTAAGCTTCCAAACACTCTAGCTACTCAAAAACAAATGGAGCCAAACATTCAAGCTGAAGTCAAACAAAAAGGAGGATCTTGGAAGTTTAACACTCACTCACACCCAAGAACAAATAAAACCTTGCAAGGACCTATCTTTTCCTGCTATCTCCAGTAACAAATCCATCTAAGCTGATTAAATTCTGCACTGAGCATCTTCTTGAACTGCTATTCATACCATTCCCAGGGCCTCACCCATAACAGATTGCTGCCAGGGTTTCCATGTCACTGTTTCCAAGAGATCGTGTGTTGGGGGCTCATTCTCGGTCCTGACTAACCATCCTGCAGCCTGATGAGAAACAACAGTGCTACACAGCACCTCACTTTAAAACACAGTACCTGGCCTTGCCCCCGGCTTCTGCACGGCACAGACCCTCACCTGCAGCTGCTTTGCTTCCCCAGCAAGGCAGCCAGGGGGGCAGATCCTCACGCTTGCCCCCAGACCACGGGGTGTCCAAGTTCCACACGGTCATGTGCTGCCACACGGCTACTTCACAGGAAAAAAGGACGTTACATTAAATGCAGCATTAATGTTGGAGGAAAAGTGGTTGAGCAAAGTCTATTAATAGAAGGGGTTCCACTGTTTAATTACAGCATCATACAATATGCTGAGCTGGAAGGGACCCACAAGGATCATTGAGTTCAACTCCTGGCCCTGCACAGGACCATCCCCAAGAGTCACACCGTGTGCCTGAGAGCCTTGTACCAACTTTTCTTGAACTCTGTCAGACTTGGGGCTGTGACCACTTCCCTGGGGACCCTGCTCCAGTGCTCACTGGCCTCTGGGAAAAGAACATTTTTCTAATATCCAACCTAATTACAAAAGATGAAGCCTGTCTCCCTTTCCCATCCAAATGACTAAGGAACCCGGTCTGAATGGGATGATGCTGACAGCACATGGTGAGACTGTGGCCTGGGGAGCAGCTGAAGGGGTTTCCATTCTCTTATGCCTCCCAAAATAGTTATCTCCCTATTGTTGGTAACACTGGGATAAAGGAGAAGTGGTACAGGTCTGGACATTTCTATTTATGCTTTCTACTGCTCAACACATCATGCTTACCAAAAATATATAAACTAAAACCACTTTTGCTTTTAAACAGATATTCTAAACCCCAGTGTCTGACTGCACACAGTGGAGTGAGACAGGAATAAGGAGGAGACACTTATTTGGGGAAGGGAAAAACAATGGAGAAACGGTAAAAATGAAAACAGGGTTCCATTTTTCCAGTCAAAATGCACTTTGCCTCCACTCTCACAGGTCTGATCCTTCCAAGAACAACACAAGCATGCAAGCTCCTTACACCTGAGTATCAGCATACATGACCTGACTTGTCAAACAAAAGAAACATTAAAAAAATAAAAGCATTTTCTCAAGGGAATCAAACACACCCTGTTCCCCCTTTCACCGCAGCCCTGTGTTCAGCTTCAGAGCCTTGCCACAGGCAGCTCTCCCTCCCTCCTCTCTCGCACACCTCCTCTGTCCCACCCCAGGTGAGCTCTGCCCTCCTTTGCCTGCCCCTCCCTGCACTGTCCCACAGCTGGGAGCGCATCCCGGGCGCACACCCACACCCTCCCTGCCCTGACAGAAGTGGGTCTAAGAGCCTTCCTCTGTTGTGGGCTTGCCAACCATGCCCACCACTCAAACCCTGTTAAAGTAAAGAGAGCAAACAGACTCTGCCTTTGTCCTCCTCCCCATGCTTGAGATCCTGCATCTACACTGGATTGGATTTGCTTAGGACAATGACAAATAATGCACAACCAACAACAGCATAATGCAATACCCAAGTTGCTCTGGAAGGCAGGCCACTGGCAACTCCCAAAATCCTTCTGGAACCATCAAATATCTTTCATGTTATGACTGAAAACACCATTTGCAGCTCAGTGAGACACTTCCTGACATGCAGAATTCCCTGGATGGTCTTCCTTTTCCTTCACCAGAAATTTTCATCCAGGCAGAATTTCTGTGCTTTCTCCAGAGTCCCCAAATATTCAGAATCCTGGTCTGGACCCAATCAGATCCAGATCAACCCTCCCATATCCCCACAGTGCCTAGAGCATTCTGGAAGCACTGTGCTCACTGCTAATGTTTCTTGACAAAACAAAAAGGTGTTTTTCTGCCTAGCACATTGCACACAAATGTGGCTGATCTGCAGGTTATGGTTGGGAATGATGAGAATAATGTTCTTTTAATGAAGGTCCCAGAAAAGGTCCCATCCCCACTTGTAGGTAATATCTTCTGAATTATAACCCAGTTAAAAATTATCCTTTATATTTGGATTAGAGCCTCAATGCAAAATTAATAACAAAGAATTTGGAAGATATTGCACAATGATTCGAATTGTGGTATAAGAAACTCTGAGAGAAGAATGTATTCTGATCATTCAAAAAAAAAAAGTTTTTAAACAAAAATAAACCCTTTAGAAATATATAATTGTGAGTTTCTTTACCAACGAGCATTACATAGGGGAAGGTGAACAATTCCCATGCAGTTGACTATTTTATAGAGACACAACAACCTGCTGAAATGCTGAGAGAACTCTACCAAATTACAGTTTGCATGGACACATTTGTGAAAATGCAGCAAAGGTAGAATAGCACATACAACAGAAGTCTGATAATATCTATTGTATTAAGGAAAAAAAAAAAAAAGGATGTTTCAAAGCTTTCCTGCAGTGACAAACTGCTAAGATCACCAGCCACAAGCATTCACTCTGTAGGAGATGGAGGGGAACTCTCTGCAGCCAGGCAGCCACCAGCAGTCCTTGTGTGCTAACTGGAGGCTGAAATACTCCCTCTTGAAGCAAGCAGCAAATAAATCATGTGTCCCTTTTATCTACTTGTTCACAGCATCGTCTTAGATTTTATGTTCAAGACAGCAGCACTACCATGAGATTTCCATATCCATGGGATTGCATTACAATGGAAGCCCAAGGCCAAGTTTAAGGAAGGCTGTGCAGTCATCTCCTGTAAAAACATCCTTCCCAGCTTCAGCAGTTGTGCCAGGATAGCAAAATTCGTACCCCGAGAACATATTTTCCTGGTGGCCATGTAATCACCTTCCTTTTGACCCCTTCCCTCTCTCCCTCCTCCACCTTTTCCCTTTCTACCCAATCTAAGGTTTCTCAGTGTTGTTCTGGGTAAGTTTTCCTCCTCTGAATGCTGCAAACACAAGAGCCCCAAATTATCATATTTTTCAGGACAGATTTTTTTTATTTTAAGGAATCCTACATCGATGTTTAGAAATCAATATTTTCAATGTATAGATAGCATTTCTACAGTTCTCTCTAGCTTGAGCTCAGAATTTCTGTAGAGAATAATCTGTATTTCACCCTTGCACAAGTGATGTGCCTCTCCTTTTCCACCCCAAATGAAATGTAATAGCAATCTCAGCCACCCAAAGAAGTTTATAACATTTCTATTACAAACTTATTTCAACCTACAATTACCAAATTACTTAATTATCATAATTAGATATGAAGCTTTACTGTAAATTAAGATTAAACTGGGTTGCTGAAGTAAATGCTAATGTATTTAATTGTGGTAATTATTTTGGCTTCATTGCTATTCCTCAACAGCAACTCTTCCAAATAAGTATGACTGAGTGATGTCTTCACACTGAGTTACCCAAGCTCATCACGCAGCAAACTGCAGCAATTCAGCGTTTGAAGCAGAGGGCATTTCTCCCTGTGTACCTTGACTTCTGCTGAGCAGATATTGATTTCCACGTGAAGCTAACAGCTCTTCATTTCTTTTCAAGGTTTCAAATTAATCTGATAATGGTTGAAACCTATTCTCTTCCAAGGCATTACTGGTAGACAAGAGGAGTTCCTCCTAGAAACGTGGACTGAAGCCAAGAGATTGGAAGAGAGCAGGTCTGCCATGCTTTGTGTGGCTGAAGGGGAGAAGTTACAGCCCTAACAAAGCAAAAGGCAACAAGGGACTGTTATCAAATGCACTTCTACCTCTGCCCTGTCTTGTCCAAATCTGCATCAGGCTGCCTGTTCCAGCACTTATCTTTGAACTGAAACAGAATTCTAATTGTAGATAATAAAGGATATTGCAAGGCACACAGGAAGAGGTAACTCTTAAACCGCCTGTCCCTCATAACCTGTCGCAGCATTTGGGGCCAGATCTTTGCTGCTGCAGCCACCCTGTGTTTTAGCCAGACCTATGCTGTTAGCTTGTTTAGTATATATTAAAGGTAGGTATGGAAAATTTGATTTGCAACCCATCTCATCTCATTTACGTGATGAAGCCAGTGCAATAAAATATTTGTGACATATTACACTGGCCTATGACATGATGCCAATGGAAAATGACATGTCCCACCATGCTGAATATGATAACATTTATCTGACTATCTATGATGCTTTTTTGTAATCTCTGAACAGTTCTAAATCTAGCCAGAAAACATAGGAAGATAAAGCATGGATTGAAAAAAATACTTATTTTCTCAGTATCTCACTCAACTCCCTTCAAAATCAGCACAGGGCTCAGCAGATAGAGTCAAGACACTTTCAAAAGGCATTGGGAAGCCTTTATAGATATTTTTTAAAGTAAACATATACAATTTATCATAAAATAGAAACATTTCAATATTTATTTTCAATATTCTTTGGGAATTTCTTTTATGCAAGTCCTGGAATAGCACAGAGAAGATTTAGGTTCATGATAAAAATGAACTCATCAGCCACGGTCTTTATCCCAGCACTGGGGAGCCAAGGCCCAGACCTCAGAATCTGCACATGAATCAACATTAAGTCTTCATGGACGTGCAGCATTTTCCTCTAAAAGACCTGAGAACCCTTTATAAGCACTAATGAATTAAGTGTCCAGCACTTCTGTGAGATAGGGAAACACCATCCTTCTTGTACGGGCTGTGGGCAGAGGGAGGTTAAGTGATTTGTACAGGGTCGCCAAATAAATCTGTGTAAGGCACAGCAAAACTCATGTATTCTGTCTCCCAGTCACGAGCTTTGGTGTGAGACCATTCCTCATCTCCACCTCGGTCACACGAGGGCTGGTGCTTGAGTCACCAGGTGTTTGAGACAGCACCTCACACACATACATTTCCCATCTCCCCCTAATTACTCATATTTTAGAAATATTCACATTTTTACACACTTTCTTCCATGACAAAGTTTTACTAGGCCTAGAAAGGTCAAAGTAATTACATGTAAATGTGTCATACATGCTGTAACACCCTACAGGAACCAGTCAGGACTCTCGAAGGCCAAACTGATGAGGACTCTGTAGGGAACTGGAAGAAGTCCATCAGAACCTTTATAACCTGGCTGTCACCTGCAGACAATTCCCTTGGAGACCCGCAGGGTCCCAGGCTACTGAGAGGATCCTGAGAATGAAGTAAACCGCTGTTCTGAAAAATATTTTGTTGCTCTTGCCAGCTTCAGTAATGAGATTAAATTAAAGAAAATTTTAAATTGAATACCCAGGGCAAGAAACCAACTTCCTGGTACTCTGATGTATTAAGCAATGTAATCTCCCAGAGGAAGGAGCAGAGCCCAGATTGCTCTGAGTGCTTAGAGCCAGACAGGGCCAAACAATTAGTTCCCTTGTCCTGAGACAGACAATTTCTCACCTGCAAATGGGCATTCTTCCAGCAGACAAGCTCAGCCTCTAACAAGATAGGATTTTTTTCCCCTTTATACACTTACAAAGATGAAAAGGCACAGGCAGTGGAAGGGAGGCGGAGCAGCCAACAAGGATCCTATGAGCTTTCCCAGCACACCCACCCCACCCCTTACCAGGGGCAGGTGGGTTCACACGCGGGGGGGCGGGACAAATTGGTCAGTAACAGAATTGACTGAAGAACGACAGGAAATCCACAAAACCTTAAGTGAAAAAGATCATCTGTTAACTGCCGCTGTGACTGCATGCACACAGCCAAGTGAGATTATTCTACGCAACTTTTATTTACTATACTTGCCATATTTAATTAAAAATGCTTTCATTCATCCAGTTTCATTAAACTATCCATTACCTAGGAAAGGCCAGTTGGGACTTACATTTCAGTTTGAATGCACAGAAATCTACTTGTGATCTGCTAGAGCAAGCAAACCAGCAGAAAAATTTCAAAATGAGAAGGAAAAACACCCCAGTGCTGCTTCTTCTCACTCCTGGCAAACCCAACATATTTAAAACACATGCAGAAATTCAGAACTACTCACAGAGTGGGTTTGAGCTGATGCTGGTGAATATCAAATGAACGATGAATGGTTTTGCAATATGTAAAAGACATACTGGGAGACTGGTACGATCTGCCAAAACCAGCCTTAGTAAACTGATCTCAAGAAGCTCAGGGACCCAGCTGCAGCACTAAACCCCACTGAGCAGTGTGGGTCCTGTTACACCCAGCTGAAAGGTTGGGGCTTCAGATGTTTCGTCTTGTACAAGGTTTTAGAAACCTGAAAGAATTTCTTAGATGCTTTTTCCAAAAAAAGTTTTCACTGGGAAGGAAAAGAAGGGAAAGCAATTTACATGATGGTACTTGGTTGGTTGATTGTTTGTTTGAACTTAAAAACAGTCCCTGTGCATTATTTCCCACCACCTTTTAATCATCAAGTTTTGTCACACCCCTTTTTCCCAAGCCACAAGGACCCTTGCAGCAAAGCAAGCCTTTGCTGGAGAAGCATGAATTGCCTGCACTCCCACGTGCGAGCTCCTGCAGAGGTAGGTCTTGTTTGGGGACTGTAAGGAGAGGAAACAGTGCAATAACACCAACTGTGATAATAATAGAATAATTTAGAATGATTTTCCACCATGTTGTTCTTGGTCATATTCCACTGATTACCTATTCAACCATTATTTTGATTTTAAAAAAATTGCTGTTAAATGGCAAGAAAGTTCAGAAACTAAAGCTAAGAATTGTAGAGCCTCCTGTGCTGTTAGTGTCCAACCCAGCTAGCAGGTCCTCCAGTGTCTGCCAGAAAACATCACCTTTTCTTCTGACTAAATAACACTGACTACATAAAGCCAAATAAAACGTGGGACCAGAACCTGTGACTACAAATAACTTTAGTCAGTCTGGGAAGGGCAACAATTGGGTTTGGCAACACAGGCTGTAAATATGTCCTTCACATGCAGGCTGTCTAAAAATGGCAGGTTGCAGCAGCACACTTAGTGGCACTGGGGACACCTAAGTGCAGCAAATTCTCAAGGGAGGTGATTCTCCCCCTCTACGTGTTCTCATGAGACCCCCGTGAAGCACTGTGTCCAGCTTTGGGACCTACAGCATAAGAAGGGTGTGGACTTGTTGGAGTGGGTCCAGATGAGGGTCATGAAGGCGATCAGAAGGCTGGAGCACACCTGTGACACAGATGTGGCTTCTCAGACTGGAGCAGAGACAGATCCGGGGAAACCTTATAGCATCTTCAGCACCTAAAGGGGCTCCAAGAGAGCTGAACTTTAGGCAAGGGCATGGACTGATGGGACAAGAAGGAATGGCTTCAAACTGACAGAGGGCAGGGTTAAATTAGATATGAGGAAAATGTAGATAGAGATGTTTAGATTAGACATTAGGAAAAATTACCATGAGGGTGGTGAGGCCCTGGCACAGGTTGCCCAGAGAAGCTGTCTGCCCCATTCCTGGAAGTGTCCAAGGCCAGGTTGGACGGGGCTCTGAGCAACCTGAGAGAGTGGAAGGTGTCCCTGCCCATGGCAGGGGGAGTCAGAACTAGATGGTCTTTGAGGTCTCTTCCAACCCAAACCATTCTAGGATTACTCATGAGCTGCTCAAAGCTAAACATTTAACTGGATGATCAGCTCAAATGGTCATATTGTCTCCTTTTCCCCATGGGCACCTAAAACACTGCTAAATCCAGCAGACAGGGCTCTGAAATTCCTTCCCATATTTTCTCAGCTCCCTGCCCACAGGCTACACCCATGGTGTTTGCACCAAGGCCAGGGCCAAGGAGGTGCAGCTCCTCTTGTAGCACTGTCCTGCCTCAGCCATCCCCCCTCATGGTGGCACCTGCACCATCCCCAGGGTGGGGCAGATCTGCCTGTCCACGGGCTGCACCTGAGGGACAGGGTCCTGCAGCACCAGGGTCATAAATGCAGCCCAGCTCCAGGTACCTCACCCTAATTCAGACCTTCCTCCTCCAGAGAGCTCAGCACATGTACCCAGCTGCTCCATCTTCACTTTGCCATGGGGCTCACTGCAGGGTTTACACCTAGCCAACAAGCCATGGGTCAAAAAAAGCCATACCTCCTTCCTTTCCCCCCACCCGAAAACAAACCAACATCAGAAAGTGATTCTGCACGGCTTCAGCAGGTAACCCAGATGCTAAAATCCAGTCAAGCCCTCCTTGCAGTTTGCCAAGACTTCGTCCATTTCATTGCCTTAATCCAGGCTGGTTACATGATTTCAGCTTTTCCAAAGTTCAGCAACAAATGTGTAATGTTTCTGTCTATCAAGCATGCTAAGTTCCTTTGCTGTATTGTGTCTGATGGGTCAAACCCCTACTAAATCAAGCTCATCGTAAAGCAATACTACCACACATAAATTTAAGCCTTTTAGTGCAGGCCTTTCATCAAGTCATAATGCTGTCCATGCAGCAAAATCTAGACACTTCGGAAAGCCTAATTGTAAGTTCAGGCTATGAAATGCTCGTTTTTCTCTTTAAACCTCTTTTTATCACCACTTCTTGTTGCCCTATGGTGTATATTGATTATATATATTATACAGCAAGAGAGATAATTGTGTGAAAAGAGCTGTGTGTCATTTGAGAAAAAGGAAAATAAATAAGTCTTTTTGGCAAGACTGAGACACACTGGGTGAGTAGATGTCACTCTTCCTACAAAAACACACAGTGGTTGCAGGCTGTGCTGTAACCTAAATTGTAACAATTACAAAAGTAATTGTTAAATTACAAAAAGACATCAAACTCGCAGACCTCCCGGGGACCCTGTGCATTTGGCCATCCTCAGCAGTAAAATGAAAGGTGGGTGTCCCCTTTGTCACTATATCATGAAAACCAGACCAGGTGGCTAATCCTCCTCAGGGAACTTGAACCTTGGCAAAGCATCTACCAGAGGCTGAACAGATGCTTAGGCACTCATTAACCAATTCATTTCATCGTCACGCACGCAAATGGGAGTGTAACACTGAGAGCCTCAGAACTCTGCTTCCACCCCCACACGGAGACCCACAACCTGCCCCTCGCTCATTTAATATGGCCCAGGTCAGTAACACGAGTTTAACTTTTCCAACTGTCTGGGAACATGTAGGTCAGCAACACAACGCAGCGGGAGCCCAATTTCAGAGATTTTTGAGCAGTTGGATGTTTAAGTCTTTGAATTATTTTTGGGTACTAGCTTCTGTATTTATAACAAAGCAGTAGCAAAGCCCTTGGGTCCCAGCCTGCAAGCACTGTTAGATGAGCTGCCATTGCCACAGCACTGGTAGGGTCATTGCTGCAAGCAGGACACCTGGCAGCTCCCATCCCTATGGCACTGGCAGGCTCACGGATTTTAGCAGGAAACCTGGCAGCAGCCACAGGATCGGGTCCTAAAGACTGCAGAAAGCTTGAGGATGACTTGAAACTTCACATTACAGTGGCACAGTGGATCTAATACCGCTAGCAACTACCTGAGGATGGGATTATTAAAAAGAAAAACAACAACAGAAAATAGCCCAAACAATACAACAACAACAACAAATCCCCCCCCCTGCAAAAAAACAAAAACAAAAACAAGCAAACAAGAAAAGAAAGACACACAATGAAAGCCTTAGGAGATATTCAGAGAAGATCTAAAATACTGCAGGGGTGTGTGTATAAAATATCATTTCAATAATAGAAATACAACAGGGAATATGAGCAACAGGTCATAAAAAGCAAAGCAGATTTTTACTAAGAATAGTTTTAGAAGTTTAAGCCATTAAATAAGAGGCAATATCTAAAAGGGACAGAGAAAAGAAGTTAACTCTGCCTCAACACACAGTTGTAAACAGAAACATAGAAAAACTCTCTTGTCCAGCTACTTCTTTTTCATGCTAGACAATAACTGAAATAAGAGCATCAGTATCAGCAGAAGCAACAATGTAAAGAGAAACAACAAGGACTCCTGCACACAGCCATACTTTACTTTCAACTGATTTCCTTTCTCCTAGCACAGCATCAACAGAGAAGTGCTCCATTACCTTGGTGAAATCAACACGCCATTGGACTCATTCAGTCAGGGCTACAGCAAAACTTGCAGCAGTGCCCAGATATTTTTGCAGGTAAATCTGATCTTTCACACTATGTTCCCTTGGTTAAACAACAGAAACATCCATCAGTACAATGTTTGGTCAGTTAGGTGTCTTCAAAAACCTTGGCTATGACCAATACCACACATTTGCCTCTGGGACTTACAGCTTCTTTAAAGAGGGTGTTGGTCTGAGTTCGTAATGAAAACTACACTTTGAACATTTTTATTTCCTGAAAAGATTATCTTAATTGGTGAAATGTAATGAAATGTGCTAAAACTAAACCCTGCCTTATGCATCAGGGGCTGTCAGAATGGCCAAGGCTGGACTGGAAGAAGGTCCCAAGGAAAACTTTTGTTTCATCTCTGCCTGTCTACATTCTTCCTGCCTGTCAGAGAGCTCAGAGCACGCTGTCGTACCCACCAGGCAGCAGCCAAGGCTGTGGAGAGCCTTAGAAGTAACTTCAATGGCCTTTGGCAGGACAAACCTTCTCTAAAGTTTGTATTTTTAGTCTGTTTTTTAAGGTAGAATTTGGTGATGGAGTAGCTTGTAACATGCCTCTGAAAAGGCAATGCTGGTGGGTTTTGGAGCCAAAAAGGGTATTTTATCCTCAAAGGATGAGAAACCAGCAAAGGTCTGAGACTGCCTTTGTGTTACAGCACTGGGCACAGGGGGTGCAGAGACTGGAAGAAGAGACGCCAAAGAACAGAAATAAAGCAGGAGGGAGAAACGCCTTTCCAGCTGCCAATCTCCAGGCAACTAAAGCCCACAGCCCCCCTCCTTCCCCATCCTCAGGGAGAGAGAGACCAACTGCTGCAGGACTTACAGGAACTGATCCTGGCAATGACAGACACAACCCAAGCCTCAAAAACCGTAGGAAAGAACAGCTCTGTAGACACACACNGCAATGACAGACACGACCCAAGCCTCAAAAACCGTAGGAAAGAACAGCTCTGTAGGCACACACTTTAAGTAAGAAAATAAATAAATAAATAAATAAATAAATAAATATCTCATCTCAGGCCAGAATAGAGACTTCTTAGACCCCAGATCACTGACAAGACAGCCAGCAGTGGTGTTACTGTCACGTCAGTGCAGCTGTTGGCTCATCCACAGGAGAGGCTCAGCACAGCTTTAGATGCCAGGACAGAAAGCTCAGTCCAGGTGCAGCTCATCCTGCTGCGAGTCAGGGCTGCTGACAAGACCCCGGCTCTGTTCTCAGGCCTTCTAATTGCATCAAAGGGAAGGAGAGCAGGAAAATGCCACAGTTTTATTTATGAAAGTAAGAGCTGATGAGGATTATTTACACACAGCAGTAATTCACAGTTACATCAAACCCTTGGGTACCTTAATTCTGTGCATCACACACACAAATTACAGAGCACAAAGAGTTTCTAATTGCAAGTCTCTGGTAACCAGGAAAAAGCTCAGGGAGCTGGATCAATGTAGGTGGGATGCAAGCACCCAGGGAAGCTCAGAGATACCCTACAAGGTTTCAGTGTGCTCAAAAAATGCTCCTTCCTACACTTTGAGCCCAAAATTCATAAACCTGCTAGAGGAAAGCTGATTTTTCTCAGAATTTTTCACCTGCTCAGGAAACAAACAAAGCTGAAGCTCCTAAATCTCTACAGAGCGATCTGCAGCAGAAAAAAAAGTGGTTGCAAAGCAGGAGAGCAGCAGCTGGGGCATTGCTGCCAGTGCTGGATGTGGCACTGTGCAGTCCCTGCTTGCTTCTCCCAAGAAAGAGGCTGTCCTGGGCTAGTGCCATCCAGACAGCACGTCCCTGCTGCGTGTTCAGCTCGAACACGAACTCTATCCTGCGAGCAGGTGCCAACTGGAACAAAAGCATCTTCAAAAACAACTATTCCATCCCTCTGCCTGATTGTCCTATTTCTGGGAAACAAATCAGTGCTTTAAGAAGGCCAAAGCATGAAATACAGCATTTTTTTCTATTCAGAAGATACACAAGTGCCTTCAAGCTGTCCTCCTTCCCCTGTCATTTCAGGGGGAAAAAACCCAGCAAAACAGAAAAGAAATGAAGTCAAATATGCTTTATTACTTATTAGTTGGTAACATAATACTTCTGACAAGCTGAACAGTTGTAGCAGGCGGCTGTGGAAGTCACTACGCAGACTGTTCAGAGTGAAAACAGGAATGAGAGACAGCTCTGAAAGGGAGATTTTAAGCACAGCTCAGCCATCCTACCGTGCCCAAACCAAGTACTGTTATCCAGTTAATTTAGTGAATGAATCCCTCAGGGTCTCCAGCCATCTACCACTACAGCTCATTAGAGCCCAATATCCGACTTTTCATGTTGTATCACTGAAAGCACTTATGCTTAAAATGTAATTAAACTTAAAACAAACAAGGTCTCGTTTCCCCCCTCAGCTGCCCTGGGACGTGCCCCAGCCCTGCCCACACGGCCACAGGCACCCACCTCTGCCGTGTTATTTGGGAAAACGCCGCGTGCTTCCCACACCGATGGTTGACATTTGCCCGGCCGTTCATCCTGTGAGCAATTAGAAATCTAAATACTGGGTGTAATGCCTGGCTATTGGGATTTAGACTCTTACAAACGAGTAATGCAGTAAGACTTGCTGTCCAACGAGGTGTCTTATTGAAATATCCCAGGCTGGTTTGCTTGTCACAGCTGTCGTTTCAGCCATTTGCACTTACACTGTATTGCTTTCATTACAAAAATAGAAATTTGTGTCCTAAGTGCTGTTACATTACTAATGCTAAATATTTAATTCCCTGGGGTTCTAATTATGGTTGAGCACTGGCAACACTGATTCTACTTTTTAATAACAACTGTAAAAGCAATTTGAGCATTTTTCAATTAATTAAATACATAGTGTACGAGTAACCTCTTGTCATTTTGCCCTCCAGGACCTGAGCTAATTTGCGTGGAATAAAATGTTTTGAAAATTAACTGATATACTGGTCTGATCATTGTTGTTCTATTAAATTATAGTCTGCCAAATGAGTGGTGTATAACAGTTACATACTGTACCGTTCCCTTATTTATGATGGCGCGGTGGTTTTTTGAAAAAAACTTCTCCAGCACATTTCTGGAGAGCACACTGGAGAGGCCTAATTAGCAGGCAGGAGATGGTCTATGTACCACGGGCATCAGTAGACTTACAGTGCAGGGAGACTTCAGCAATGAAAAACAAAGCCTCTCTCCATTCTCCAGACCTCATTTTCACCTTCTTTCATAGCTGAAATTAAAAGTGTTAATTAAATGACTCTCTGCTGCATAAACTCCTATGGATTAGTTAGTAGTTTACACTTTAACACATGGGAATTGACTCGCAATATTAAAACACACGAGTAGTTTAGAAATGTTTTTGTCTTCAACTTGCAGAACCCAATCTGAAAAGATTTACCCATAAAACAAGTTTGTTGGACTACAAAGACAGTTAAAAATACCTAGCCTGCTCATGCAGACAACCAGGCATAAAACTAACTTCTGCTGCATACCTAACACAACGCTAAAATTATAAAGAGTAATTTCCATTTACACAGTCCTGGAAGTTTAGAACACCAACACACAACAGCACCTGATGTATCCTGGTAAGGGAAACTAACCTCTTTTCCAAGTCCCACATTAAAGATAATACAAAAGCAACCAGGAAGAATTTAGCAAAAAAACCTAAAATTTTGAAAATCATTTTCCCACATGTTTATTCATAGCTGATGAATAACGTTCTTTCAGCATGTATTTTAATATTGTGTTTTATTTTACAGTGGGCAATAATGGTAAGTCAAACATATTGCTTGAAAAGTGCTTAAGGTCTAAACATTGCAAAATATACAGGTGAAAGTTTGCTAGTTTTAGCCAGGTAATTTAACAGTAAGGACAAAATTCTACTCTGAAATCATACAAAATACAGATGATAAATAAATAAGTCTATTTTTTCACAACTTGCAAAAGTATCACACGTGGAACATTGCACTCATCATACTAGTTAAAATGAAACCCAGCCTCAGTTTCTGCTAAGATTCCTTGTTTGCTACCATGACACTCACACACCAAGAGCTGCAATTCAAACTAAACAGGGTTGTATTTCAGTTAAAAAAAAAAAAAAAAAAAATTAAAAACCCCCACAATATACTGCAGATTTCTTTTGGTACCAAGAAAATTTAGATTCTCAGTCAGCATTAGAACACTATTTTTTTTCCAAATAAATACTGAATAGAATATACAATCACTGTCAAATTAAAGTGCTCAGGTCAAGCATTTGTGTGTAGGTGTATAAGTACATACATAAAACATACACACAGACACAATACGAAGAACAGAAGCAATGTATTGCAATAACAGCTCTCTTCTTAAAGACAGATTTATATAACGGCATAAAACTTGGAAGTTATCTTTACTACTATTAAAAGCTCCCCAGTATCTCTAGATGTCTGCCTTCAATAAATCCTGGAAACATTCTGCTCACATACTGAGTTTTAAGGAATGTGCAGCATATGTCAGCTTCAATAAAAGCAGTACAGTTCTTTAATTACTCCATTCACCCAGCAGCTGCTTTAACGAAGTATTTTTCTGAACATGTAAAAATGTAAAATACCCAAAAAACCAGTCATCTATGTGCAATGACTACTCAGCATCTAACAATAATGGATATACTGAAGGACAAAAACGTGAGTCGTGCCAAGCCCATAATTCTCAGTGACTGACTGTAAAGCACTTAGAGTCAGCATTAAGCTTTTAAAACGCTAACCCTAATCAATCGTAAACAAAGAAATAAAGATCTCACAGTTATTTTTAAAATCTTAAACACTAGCACATAACTTTAAATAATTTTTCTGCTGTTTCTGATTTGCACAGCATTCTTCCCAAGTAAAACATGGACTTCTGCATGAAAACAGGCTTGTATATACAAGTTGAAAAATAACAACACCTATTTAAACACATGAGCTAATTATACCTGGCATTTTGGACTTTGGTGGTAACGACTGCCATAGAGCAGAACACACACCCCTGTTAGCCAAAACCAAAGGTGCACAAGATTCAGAAATCTACGTGGAGACAACCTCTCCCCTTCTCCAAACACTTCTGCCCACAAGTCTTTTCGTGGTACAGGGCAGCAAACACCATCTCCCCAGGCCGTAGGGAACTCAGAAAAGTACGACTTGCACACATTTATTTCAACCTTGGTGACAGCATGGCAACGAAAAGCCCATTAAAAAGAAAAAAAGCAGATAACTGGATACAATCAACTTGCAATCATTTTCTTGTAACGTGTTAGTGAATGGGTGCCAGCTAACTAATCTTAGAAAAGAACAAACCTAATTTATCCACAGCAGGATGTTGTCAGATTATTTTCAACCAAATAATTATTTCTAGCAGAAAGGCAACATTACACTTCGTAGAAGTAGACACTCTGTAGAAGACATTTGCTCTGGAAAAAGATGTTCGTGTGCTGTTTGATTAATGAGGGGAGGAAGGATGAACCAGAGAAACCCACCTAAGCCAATGAAACAGCCTACAGAAGCAAGCGGTCAGGTGAAAGAGGATCTTTGAAAAAGGCATTGCACTATGAGACAGGAACATCACCAACGCCCTTCCCAATCCTTTTCTGAAGAGAAACCTAAATAACTTTGAGCAACTTTTCAGTGGAAGCTGCCGTTCTTTGAAGATATTTGCTACACTGACTTCCCACTCCCTTCCAAGCCAGAAGGATGTCTAAGATGACCCAGTCTGACCCCAGGCATTGCAAAAGCCACAGAAGCCTGTGAGGAATTCCTTTACCACACCCAGCCATTTGTTCAAGCATATACCTCTATAAAAACATTTCATCCTCATTCAAAAGATAGAAAATCTAATATTCCATTTCTAATAATTTCTAATGATTCATTTCTCTTATTAAAAGTTTGCTCCTTAGTTTGTCATTAACTGATTTTTATCTCTGTATATTGTCAACACATATTGCCTTAAAAATGTTGTGCTATGTCTGGAGTATGCAAACAGTCATATAAAATCAAGTGTCCTATTACAGATGTAAAGATTACTTTCAGGAATGCACCTTTTATTCAATCAAGTTAGAACTGAAATTAAAGGAGTTAGAAAGTAACCATATAGTACCAGTTAAGAAGGTAAACTATGTTTTGTCCAACATACTTGTGGAGAACATATATAGAAATCATGTGTTTATAATGATAAACACACCATTATGATTGGGATTCCTGATAGATTCAGACCTAATGCAGCAATCACCGAAGAGCCAGGAAGTCTACTTGAAACCAACCTATTATTTGGAATATTTATAAGAAGAAAATCTGCCTCCCCTGAAGCTTTATTTTGTTGTCTTTTTAGCACTACATAAACAGTATGGCAGTCTTAACTATAGTATTTGATCATTTTAAGTGCTTGGATATAAAATTTTACTCATCAGCTTAACATTCTCTTCAGTGCTCTACGTAAGACATTATTTTGCAGTACTTGTTGAATTGTGTATTACCACTTAGGCAGGTAAAAAGATTCCTAGGCAATCACAAGCATTTCATTAAACATTTCAATCTTGGCACTACAATAGTCCATTTTAAGATAAAGAGAGTTATATGAATTATGGGCTGTCTCAGAGAGCTGTGGAGGCTCATCTGCACTTAGTTCATGGCCAGGGGAGACTTGTGACAGTCGTTTGGGGGAGGCACAGCCCTTCTGAACCCAGCCCTGAGAGCTCAGCCATGGCTCGACCCTGGGCTGCTGGAACAGGGCTCAGCTCTCACACCTGGAGCCGCACCCACCTTCTCCACGGAGCTCAGGGATTGGATCGGGGCAAGCTGAGGATTCTGGAAACTATGTGGCTGGCACTGTGCCTCCATGAACTATGCACACACCAAGCACTCCACTGCAAGTATAGGCCAACGAGGGTAAGAAAGAGTTTGACTGAGGAGCTCAACATTTTCTCAGCATACTGCAGTATATAGCCAAGTCAACGCAAAACTTGACAGAAGAGCAGTGGCAGAAGAGCAATAGCTTTCCCACTATGTCTTATCATAACTACTCTGTTTTTAGATGGAATAATAAAATATTAGTGAAGTTAAAGTTTGTGCACATGCCCAAATCTCTCTTTAAGCCTTAGTCCTAGGACCCACCCTGCCTCATCCCTTCACATTACTATTTTTCAGACCCACAGTTCAGGGAACGGCATATGTGGGCCCTGATCTGAAGACACTGTGATAAGGTAGTGCTGCAAAGGATACACAGCCAGGGCAAACAGTCCTGGGCCTTCAAAGCAGCACTGTCCCTTCCTTACGGACCTGGCACGTTATTTTCCTCCTTTCCATATGTACAGTATGGCCACTGCATATTCCTCATCCTTTGCCATAAGGTCAAATAAAAGGTAATGGATGCCACACAAGCTGAGCTGGAGGTTCAGTCCTTTCTGTGACTGAGCTGTGTTCTTTTCACCTGGCAGTGTCCCGAGAGGAGATGCAGACAGTGTTGCTGCTCTCAGGTTTCTGACAGATCAGAAAGCTTCTTGTTCTTTGTATGCCCAAGCCAGCTACAGGAAGGCACCTATACTCCACAGTCTTTGCTCAAGGGTCAGTGTTGAAGGACCTGTTTAGTGCACTGTTTTTACTTGGTATGTCTTTTAGTACTAGAGATTATCCATACCATTCTAATTTTGGCACAGGGCATATCAAGAGCTTGGATGCCTCACTAGACTCCAGCATCAACTGATCCAACACCGTAGAGAAAGAAGCAGCAGCAGCCACTCCTGCTGGAGGTGTTCTCCCTTCTCCACTCAAGGCAGCTCATTTGTCAAAAGCAGTTCTCCTGAGACATGTGTTGGCTGAAGCAGCCTCTTCGATGAGTAAAGTAAAAGTGTGTTCTCTAGATAATGGAAATACTTGTACCATTCCCACACCTTGACCAGACACATTTTCCTGAAATAGGTGTCTGTCATGTACACACACCCACACCAGTTCTCTCCCCTCATACTGGCACACACAAGGAGTAAGTCAAAGAGCACAGGTTTATTTTGCATTATCCAGGATGTCCCTGAAATGTGAATATTATGCATGACAGATCTGCACAGCTTTATAACACATCCAATTTTTACCACATCCAAGAGATTTAACTGCACCTGCTGAAAAGGCAACACACCAGGGCCAGTCCTCAGCAACCCTCTTGTCAACACACCACCCTTCCCAGACATGACATCTGCACAGCTGGTCTGTGTATGCCTTGTCCTTTCATCAAAGTGACCCAGGGTGCTGGATAACTAATATTTGATAACATGATTAACTTTGGCTGAAATAAGTCTGGGTGTGCTCAGGAAAAGAGTTCAGTCTGCTTCCCTAGCAGGGGCAATAACCTCCAGAAGAGAATGAGCAAGCAAGCCTGCATGAAGCCCCCTTCTTTAACCAGCACAGCTGCTGACAAAGGAGCCTGTATCTCTCGCCTTCTCTGAAGTTAATCCCAGCAGTTTAAAGCAGACTTGTGAAAAAAACATGAATCTGAAGTTACTCTGAAATGCTACTCCAAGGACACATTAGTTCCACCAGAGTCAAAGTATACACCAGACGCAATAGGTCGAGTTCTAGTTGAAGAGATTGCACAGAAAGTAAGAGCTAATAATTCTTAATTTGGCATAACATGACATTCCCAACAGCTTCTCTCTCTCCTTCCAGTAATTGTATCTTGGCAGTGTACATATTAAAAAATCATTGCACAAAAGACGTGCTGTTGGGGAAAAAAAAACAAAAACAAAACAAAAACCAAAACACCTTTCTTTGTGTTGTGTCATTCCAAAAAACTGAAGACACTTTCACTGAAAGGCAAAATATGCTGATCAAAACACAAAGGGGACAAAACCTCATTCATTCCTTAATTGTTTAAGAATTACTAAAAAGAAACATTTTTGCAGGAGGTTAAGGCAACAGTAATTTAGACAATAATAAATTTGGCATTGTAAGAATAACTATCCATTGAATAAAAGAACTCTGGCAAGAAACTTTTCACATGGCATCCAACAGACATTCAAATAAATGAATGAAGTATGCAAGTTAAATGACTTCAAAAATAAACACTTTCCAGCAGTTTACCATAATGACCACATTCGATAGAAAGATACAATAGCTCTTTGTAGCCCAAAAATTGTCAGTTTTATTTTACAAAGACGACTTCCAAAAGCATCTTGTCACGACAATCGAGTTTTGAGGAAAAAACAACCTGTCATTTGATAAATAGATGAAATTAACTGTCATTAAAGCCACTTAAGCACTCCTCCTTCCTGTTATCCTTCTCATCTTGGCAGTAACTGATAAGATTTCAGGGAGGCTCAGTCATTGACGGGAGGATCTAGAAAAGAAACAATTTTGCATACAGTTATTCTCATTCACAGCTTCTAGTTATTGTATTTCACTAACCTGCACTTAACTGGCTTCCTTCTGCCCCTGGCACGAGCACAGCAGACCATGTACTTCATACAAATCACCGCTCACTGTTACACCTTACACCATGAAAATATCCAGGTGGTTGCAACCCTGAGGTGTTAATATTGCAAACAAAGGTAACAGTAACAAAGTCCTGGTAACAGAGTCCTGTTATCCACCAACTGTGAATTGCTAATACCAGCCAGTGCTTCAGCCAGTAGGGACCTGACATTACTCATTGTCATGCAGTTCATTACTTATGGGACACAGTTGAACTTGAGCCTGTAACTTCTGGAAAATGTACCACTCGTCCACAGGAACATACCAACAAAATAAATGAAGGACCAGATGCAATGGTTACAGCAGAATTAGTGAGGAGGCAAACTACAACTGCTTATTTCCTCCCCCTGTTAATCCACCCCTCCAAAAAAAAAAAACATTATGCAAAATTTTTTTCTAAGCAAGCAGCTTCAAGAGGAAAGGAGGACAATGGGTTGGGCAAAGAAAAACCTCTGAGCCTTGCATACCCAGATCAACTCCCATGCAGCCCCAGGAGGTTGTGTGCATGGCAACCCCACTTCCAACATACAGAGTAATGAACTGTATTCCCACATTAAAGCTACCATGGCACACCTCCACCTTGGCAGATTTCTAGCTGGCTTTAATCCTTTCCACCATCCACATGCCAGGTTCCTCACACCAACTGGCCCTCAGTGACAGCTGAGTTTTTAATGCCATACAATACCTTGATGCAAATGCGTTTTGCCCTTTTTTCCACCTTTTGCTAGACTACACTGCCACTTAGTCACTGCACTGACATAACAACTCCACCTTCTCTGCTGCAGTGCAGCTGTACATCCACTGACGTGACAACGGGAAGTGAGGGGCTTCATCCCTACAGGAACAGAGCTGCCTTTCAGTTTGCAACTTGCATCATTTTCATGCCGAGGACAGAGCATATGGTCCTTCGAAGGGACATCAAAATAAATATGACAGGTCAGTGCAATCATCATACTGAATGAATTCAAATGATGCCATATCTAAAATGAAATGTGTGCACATAATAAAGATTCAAATGACAAAAAAATTCCCCTATCCTTTATCCCTCTCTGAATTATTTATGAATTCTGCAACTCCAGCTGTTGCCACCAGCCCAAGGACATTACTTCATTTTGGGAATGACACTTCATATTAAAAGATAAGTTAACAAAAGAAAACAAAAAAAGAGAAAAAAGGACACTGTGGGCCTTTAAAGACCACAGAAAAGCACAATACGTCTTTTCCCAGCTTTTACAAAGGAAAATAATCAACAATCAATTCTGTTCATGTTTCTCAACTTGTTTCCATAATTCCAGACATAGATTTCAACACTCATGCATTAAGTCAGCCATGCCTTTTTAAGCATTGCAGTTAAGCAAGCCTCTCAAAGCATCTTGGATCCCTCACATATTTTTATAGGGTTATCTCAGTCTTACAGTTCACCATAAACCATATGCCAATACACCAAAGACTGTGATACTATCGGCACTACTGACAGCTTTTAGTACATAAAATGGTCATTCCAAAAGAATGGAATATTTGCATATATGGAATTGCTTTTGAGAAAAGCAATCATCTGTTCACAAATTTAAACAAAAAGAAACAACACCTTCAAAGTGTAGTTTAGGGCACAAAGAATTGGTTTCAAGCTATCATGAGATTTAGATGAGCAAATCCTACATAGTGCTGTCAGCCCACTTGTAGACTGCTCTGATTTGGGTTCCATCACACATTAGCTCTCAGGCTTCATGTAAGTAATTCGGCAATGGGAAGGAGGCAGCATGAAGAAGGCTTAGGCAGTAAGCCCCATTTCCATCACCTACATCAACATGTTCTCCTCCCTCACTTTAAACCATGAACTTGTTTTAGTTGGCTGGTCTGTAGAGCAGATAGATAACACAGAGGCTGAGTAAATAGGAAAAAAAAGTTTAAAAATTCACCATTGGTTTTGGTTGCTACTTTGTTCATAATGGAATGAAGATCTGAATCGTTACACAAAACTACACACTACAAGAACATATTGATGCACTGTGTTCACAGCAGGTTTGAAATTAACTGAAATGGGTCAAAATTTGCAAGTTGCCAAGGGCTGAGGGACATACAGCCCCTAAATATAAACCTTCATGATTGACCAATAGCCTCATCTCTGCCACAAAGGATCTTATTTTGTTCTCTACCCATGATCTTAATTTCACAGTGTTTTCTACTTTTACTTTTACCTAACTGAAAAGCAATTGGGCTTATGTTCTGCTCCTGGGAGATCCCAAATGCCACAAGAACTTTTAACCAATTAATTATTTAGGATTGTTTTTTGTCTGGGGATTTTATTTTCTCCTCCATAGTCACCTCAAAGTGGACTAACAACTGTCACAGTTCTAACACCAAGCAATGTGCGAATAAACTGCAGAGCTTCCAAGGTACCATCATCAGACATCTCCAGTACCACCCACAAATTAAAATAAAAAGCCAAGAATGCACCACTTGCCTTTAGGGCCAAGCACACAGTTCGGGCCTGAGCTGGAATGCCAAAAACTCAATAAACAAACTCATCTTTGGGAAAGGCAGCAAAGCCAGAGTTGTTACCTGTCTCGCAAGTGAAAAATGCCAATGGCCTGCAAGCAGAGCCCACTTGGGTTTCCCTGCCAGCAGCACCTCCAGCAGTATCTGCTGTTACACAGTTTGGTACCATGAGCTCATGCAGTGTTATTCAGGAAAAGGAGATGTTGTTAAAACAAACATTTATTTGCCCTTCAGTCTGCACCAGAGCTGGCACCCAGCCCTGAACAGTCTCCCTCTTCCTCGCTACTGTGGGAAAGCTACCGAACAAGAATCCTCCCCTTCCATCTCCTGCTGTTGGCCAAAGAAACAAAAAGGCACAGAAACAAAGAGAACAGGCAGAGAACTTGAGGTGCGTAAAATGCTATGGAGCAGGAAATTAAGGTTCAAATTGTAACATTTGTACATTTCTTGTAACATTTAACAAGAGCCCCAAATTTTCCTGTTGTCACGGCTATATTTCAGTTTATTACTGCCTCACCATTAATAGTTCTCCAATATTTTGGAAATCCCAGGTGCTATGCACAAACCCTCTCAAAACTGCAATTATTTACAGTTGTAACCCACACAAATGTACATCACTTTTTTTTTTCTGAAAACTAACAAATTAAAAACAGGTTCCTGGTTTTTATCTCACATTCCAGGGTTGCCATTTAACTCTCAATGCCACAGGTTCTCAAGTGCCTCCTGAAATAGTTTCTAGCTGTGCTAAAGGAATGACATTTGGAAAAAATCACCTGTGTGCTGATAGGAAAACATCCTTCTGAAGATTTTCACAAGCTAGTTGGATGCAATTGAAGTTAGTCCTCAGAAAACAAGGAAAGTCGTCTTCATGCCCCAACATGCTCACTAAATGCTCCTGGCTATGACATTATTTCATAATTGACACATTATACACAAACACCCCAAGAAAATATCTTTTTGTCTATGTCTGGATTACACGGCTATTTATACCCAGTGCTTCTGCAGAGCCTCCCCAATGTTGCACAATGCTCTTGAATACAAATGACCAATTGATCCTTTCACATGATAGGGTGGGTTGTTTTTTTTTAAGCGTTCAATACATTTAATGTTAAAAAAAAATGTACCTCAGCTTGGTCTTTAATCTAATCCTTACCCTGAACAATTGAAGTACATTCGTATTAATCTATTAGATGCTTTTCCACACCACACCTATGGCACTGCATAAATTACTGTAATTTAAATGAATTACTGCTTGAGAATTCTCATTTGGTAAGAAACATGCAGTGTTACACGTTGTGGAAAGAAAAATGTGCATTATGGTAACTAAGTTTTATAACACAGTATATCTAGGTGCTCATAAACCAGCCATTCTAAACTGTTGAAGGACAAGAATATTAGACTGATCACACAGAACACACATCAGTATGTCAAGAAGTCAATAATATGAAATTAAATCTACAGTTTATTTAGATATATTTCCATGCCCATATTCAGAATCCACATTAAAAATGCCATTAGGCGAGCTGAAGAATATTACTGCAAAAGACATTTACACCAATAGTAATTCTATCTCTGCCCTGGGTAACTTGCAGTTTCCTCTTTAAGCGTTTGATCTACTGAAACATATTGAAGAAAAAGAACTTGGAGAAAAAAATAAGAAAAAAATAAACAGAAAAAAACCCTGAAGTTCTTTTGTTATGTTACTCCACATATTACTAATGTTTAAGGACGACTTGTTTAAGACTGCACATTTCAACTACCTAACAGTAAAGAATGAAAAGCTTCTTGCTACAAGCTAAAAAGAAAGTCTTTACCATGCTCCTTGAAGAGCTCATTTTCACATTACTCAGGCTTCATTATGCTGAATCAATATTCGTTTAGTCACTGGGTTATTGACATATTTTAAAATAAAAGTATACCCTTCAGCTACTGCACTCATTACGGGTAATTTGTCTTGTCAGGGAGCAGGGAATATTATCCCAGTCTTTCAGGGGCTGACAGCCCATGGAAATACCTCCCCTTGGTTACAACTGTAAATAATTTTAAGGTAAAATATTGAAAAATCAATGACTGTTTCCTGCAATCTGTCACAAACAAATCAATCATAATCTGCACAGCCAGAGAGTATGATTTGAAGGAGATGAGAGCAGATGTAATTCTTGGCTGGAATCTCTCATTTCAAAATCACTTCACATAATGGTGTCATCATTTAAACACTTAGCAGTCACTGCAACTGCCACTCATAACATCTAGTTGGACAAAACCACAAGGAAGAGGAGGAGAAATGCCACTGCTGTTATGTAAACAAACACTTTATTTCAATGGTTGCAACATTAGCAAATTTCACAGATATAACAACAAGGCTTGCCTCTCCACAAACGTCCAAGATGCTTTTCCTTCTCAGTGGAAGACTGCCTATAAATTAACCTCTCAAAATGCAAAGCATTTTAAATTTTAAAACCAAAACATGCTTCATAAAAGGTCAGAAATAATATCTGGTACTAATACTACTTCTAAAAATATTTTTCATTGACTCCAAATTGCTCATAACAGAATTACACATCAAATTCTTAAGAGATTAAGAAAGGAGAATTATCTGAGGTACCTTTGTCTTTTTAAGAGCAATAAGGATTTCAATGCTTCTTTGTCCTCTACATATTACATTTCACATCTAATTTTCATTAAGCACACACTGACTCAACTTTAGGGTAGGAACCACTGCAAAGTACATGGGAAAGAAAGTCATAACCTACATAAATTAATTGCTAATATATTTTCAACTTGCATTCAAAGATTAAATATTGTATATGGAATTACATCTGTATAAAGGATCAATTTATACATAAAGAATTAACTACGGCACTCAGAATGCTATAAACTGACCTTTGTAAATTGTGTAAAACTAATCTACTTTTATAGATGCTTAGACGAAAATTATTTCCTCATTTGTCCCCCCACCTCACTAGATTTTCACCCCAACACTACAGTGTTTGAAAGAATTCTCTGCAGATAAAACAGGATAAAACTGTTGTGCAACTGCAACCATAGGCCTAAGCCTGCATTTCTTGCACAAACAAAATTTACAAATGCTCATGGAGTGTTTCCCTCTGGAGTCTATAATTTGAGCTCTTAATCTTTAATGTGCAGAGCCCGTTATCACATACTCATTTTAATCACATTAACCTTAGCAACTCCTAATTCTGAATATTTATCTTACAACTGTGAGACTAAGAAAAAAAATGCATCAAAAAGATGAAATTATTTTCTCTTTTCTTGAAAAAAATCCCTTAATACTGTTTTTAAAAATGAAAGAATAGGGCATATTGTACATCTAAGTAAACCTCTCCAAGGTTTGCCTTCCTTTAAAGCAGGCTTTAAGTCTCTTTATCTTCTACATGGAAAACACACATCTCTAACTCTTTATTGATACACATCAAAACCACTATTGTTTGTAACAGCTGGATAGATTCCCTTTCTTAGCAAAATAAATTATTAAAAAAAAAAAAGAAACTGAAGTCTTAGACCAGAAGAAGCAGTTAGTGCCTTAGAGGCTAACTAAGTGTAAATATCAGCCATGAAAAGGATCAGCTTATTGTGGGGAACGGCAACTCCACAGCGAAAGGAAGCGGGAGGAGGCAGGGGGTGAGGAATTGCTAAAACCAGAGGAGCTCCTAGAAATGAGTTGCAGTTCCTCACTTTTTCCCTGGACGAGATCTATAATGAAGCTATCCAATAGACAGCCTCAGGCTCCTCAGCCCTGTTAAATCTCCTCCCTGGCCCAGCGACACTCACAGAGGGAAGCCCCGCTCACCACGCTAAGCCATTGTGTGAGGGAGAAGCGCGGTGTGTACGGAACGTGTCGGCAGCTTCCCCCAGTGCCATTCCCCTGAGCCAGCTTCTCATTTCTTGTGACAATCACCTAATTAGGTGGGTCAAGAATTGCAGAAGATAGAAGAGATTCATTCTTCCTGCGTGCCAGTTCTCCTATTTGTAAAAATGAAGGCAATGGCTCTTCCACTCCATTGTAAGGCACTTAATAAATGTTAATAATAATTAAGTCAGTCACATCTCCCAGACAACACTGTCAGATCTTTTTTTCCAGTATTTCAGAACTGTTGGGCTCAGGAGGGAGCTCCCACAAGCTCCAGACAGAAAAGGACTCACTAATTCCATCCTTCAATGCAAGAGGTCACAGAGGGCTGTGCCACAGCAGACATTTCACAAGCCCCGAGGAGCAAGAGCAGCACATGCTGCTGCACTACAGATGTTTATGGGTCAGCACCGTGAGTGCAATTTCCTGCTGGACAAAACATTAAGATGCTCTAACAGCTAGTAGGACTGTGAAGTCTTTCTGGTTAAGAAGTTGAACTAGATTCAATTTCTTGAATAAAAAGGCATTTTTATTTATTCCATCTTTACCAAGAAACAAAAGAACTACTGGTTGTGGAAAGAGCTGAATAAAGAAAGACACTGGCTTAAAAGAGGCTACAAGCATTTCCTCTAGTACCCACCTTCTCCATTTACTGCTCTCACTCATAATGTTCATTTAAGTCACTGGCATACGTTCATTTATTTAATGCAGCTCCACATGATCACCAAACAGTACAGCACTGCCATATTACATCATGCAACATTTCTGACATTACACTATTAGCAATACTCTACCTAATGAAGTTTATAAAGTCTTCATGTTTGGGCATTACGGAAAGATGAAGAATCCTGCTTTGAAATAGCTCCTGCCTTCCAATTCTGTTCTTCCCTTCTTCAGCATTGCTGAGACCATCTCACTGAGCTCATCTGGAGAGGACAAAAATAGAAAAGAAGAACATACTCATTACAGTTCTTGTCACCTGCACGGCACGATTTTCTCAACAGAAACAGGAATAAAGTTGATGTATCTGGAAACATTAATTCTGCATTTTGTAAGTGACTGAACTCAGCACCACAAAGGAAAGTGTCCCTACTGTAATGCTTTGCTTAATGGATCATATCATACTCATAGCAGATTACTTACCATTAACTCTGAACAGGACTTAATATGGTTAAAAAGACGGCAAGCCCAGCTGCATTCTGACTCTGTATTAGGTCTCTTCCCATATTCAGGCAGGTACAGGATAGGATGGACTGCTGGGTTTATTCTTCCCACTGTGGACCTCACTGCTTCTCTCTTGGGTGCAATGTATAAAGATAAAAAAAAGTGACATACAGAGAATGGGAGATGAAACAAAAATATAGTATTTGTCACTCATTCAGACAGCATGTTTCTCTGACAAACAAGGATTACAGACTGAGCAATGTGAGGGTTTCTTCACTCATTGATCCAGTATGTTTGTTAAACCCCACAGACACCATTTCAGTGCCACATCCCACCGGATGGTGTTCAATCCTGCGTGTTCCAAGAGGCACATCACAAACAGGTGCCTATGGAAATCCAAGTTCTGAGGAATGTGAAAGTTCAATGGCATTTTGCTAATGAACCAGTAATGGCACTAATAACTTGCTCTTGCTCAAAAGCACAGCAGTCTAACAATTATATCAGCACAGACAGCAATTTACCTCTGAACATTTCTGAGACAAGCAGAGTTCCTGTTAGGTAAACTGAGGCTGAGGTTACATGACCAAATCCAGCTCACAGGATGTGCCAGAAATGCAAGGAGAAAACAAATCCAGGTCTACTCCCTTGCCTGCTACCAAGTTTTCCTATCCCTTCTCAGCCAGCCTAAAAGTCTCTCCACTCTTCTGCAGCCTTCCCTCAAAGAACTACCTGGATGACCTCAGCTTAAGTTTTACTTAGGGACACAGTAGCACAGTGTAAACTACAGGCAGTATCAGCTGAATCTTAACTGAAGCAATAAATTAAATACTGAAATAAACTTAAGAAAAAGCATAAAGTAAAAAAAACCCTTTAAAATTACTTTTGAAACTTAGGCTCTACAGAGCTGTCCTCTTCCTAAGAGACATTAATGGAACCTAATGCCTACAGAAGCTGGGAGACAGCAAGGTCCTTCCTAGATCAAAGCCAGAAAGTCAGCACAAACAAAGTACTTCTCACACTGCCACTATCATAAAGAAGTCGTAGGCACCTTTTTATAATGACAGAGTATTCTTAATAAAAGCTTCAAGCAGGTTTTACAGCTGCATATTATCCAATGAAACCAGTAATAAACAGCACTGTAGAATTATTTAGTGCAACTCCAATACGCCGAGAGTCTCAACCTGGGTTTTATTTATCACACAGGCTAAAATGTTTGTTCTTGGCTTTACAGTAGCAGCCAAGCCTGTAGCTATCTTTTATCCCAGCACACTGCCATGTGGATATTGATACTTTGCTATGGGATATGAAAGAAGAGCATAGTTACCTAATACAGCTTAATTGAAAACACAGGACCTACATATTATACCATGCATTATTCTACACAAAATTAAATCTGAAGGGCATGAAAATTTCTGTAGATGTCAGCAGAGAATATTTCAGAGGTAAATGCAGTGTTCTTGATCTGTGCTAGAAATGCTAAGAAATACTGTGAAAAATATGTGCTTACGAAAAGAAAAAGCTTGGTTTCGCTCTGTTGGGAAAAAAGAAATTGCTCAGGAATGTGCATCTCCTTCGGGAAGAGCAGGAGAGTCATCAGTCACATGTTTATTAGTACAGTAAACTCTTATGGTGATCCATATTCACCTTGAAAGGTCCAACTGGTTTGTTTTTTTCCTCAAGCAATGATTTATATAACAAAAAAAGAAAAAAAAATGCTGGTTCTACAAATACATCCACATTAATCTGCAAAAAACAGCTTCAAGAATCATCCACATCTGCATTACCCACATCAAGGAACACAAACTAAAAAAGCTCTAACATTAATAAAATCCTAGAAATTATGAACTGGTAAAATGAATTCCTTGGGTGTAAGGCCAGAAAGGCTACTTGGCTTTATGCTTCTCCTCAGAGAGGTACTGCTGAGCTCTTGCAAACACCGGTCATAAGGACTGCAAATATATGTAAGTAAAGTAGATAAAGCACAAAACCTTTGGAACACAACACTGCTATTAAGTCACCCACCTCTAACACCCACACTGGAGGCCAGATTCCAGCTACAGGAGCTCCCACCACGCTGCAGCACCTGCAGGCAAAAGGGAATTTGCCACCACGGGGGAAGCTATGGGCTCACGTTCACCCCATAAAACGGCACGGGGAGCCACAGCCATCCTTCCCACTGAGCTGCTCCTCATTCGCTCTAAGAGCCAACTAACAGTAGATGAGGCTTGCTTTAAGTGAAAAACTTGTTTTAGACATGAAAGAGAGCAGTTTTTCATTTTTCACTCAGAGTCTATTTTCTGCATATGTCCGTGGAACTGTAAGTAAAATAAACTCTAAAGACATTCTTAACTTAGTCCATACTACACCAACAAATTCAAGCAAATAATGCCATTTAAGTTAATTACAGGAAACTTCAAGGAAACTGAAATACAGTTTCAGGTTCTCCCATGATACCGTCAAGATCTCTGGAGTTACATGCTCAATACAATAACTAAGTGCTTGAAAGGCTTGTCAGCTGCACTTCTGTATTTTATTCCACACACTAAAAAGGTTGCTGAAGCAATTTAAAAAAAAAAAAGACTGGAACTGATAATCAGGTTTCTTTTAGCAGACAAGAAGTGATTTAACATAGAAAGGCTTGGAGAGAAAAACAAAACTCTAAGCCACCTAATACCCAAATGCTAGGCACAGAAGAGTTATTCGAGGGGTTCACGAGTTTACGCCCCGCTCTCAGACCACAAACACCGCGAGTGTGAACAGGGAGCATCTCGGGCAGAGGGAGTGCAGGCAGAAGGAACAACAGAGCAGCTGAGGGTGTCTTGCCCAGAAAGCTCCTCTCGGGACCCTTCACCCAGGCTGAGAGCCACGAAACACCGGCAGTGCCACTGCATGCCCGACCCTGGAGCTCCCAGCGCCGCACCTGAAGGGAGCAGCAGCAGTGTCTGCAGGAAGGGGCCCCTCAGTTTTACAGCCAATATTTTACATGCATTTCTTTAGCTCTTGCCCAATTAATAATGTATTGATTCAACATTGAAAGACACAGGCCCCTCCCTCCTCTTTGCATGCTAATTAGTTTCACTTCTATCGTAGTGCAAAGACGAGAAAGAAAATTTTCTCTTCATGCCTAATAAAAAAAATGAATATTCACATGTATTTATTTTTCTCTGAGTTGTTAATACTTTTAAATATACTATATTTATAAATATATAATATGTATAAAACATCTCTTCTCAGATGTTTCCAACAGCAATTTCCACTACCATCCAAGTCTCGGTTTTCTTTTTTTTAATAGGATAGCTTTAAATTAAACAGGGTATCTTGTAGGGGAATTACTTTTAAATTTTTTTTTTCTTTAAGAGGATTCCCTTTAGCATCACATACAGATCTCTTGGTAATATAGTCACAAATTGAACTGGAGAAACAAATTATTCAGTGTCTAAGGTCAGGTATTCTGATAAAGAAATATCAAAAAGGTTTTGAGAAAACAGCCTCCTTCTCATCTACCCCTGTAAAAAGAAAAAAAAAGTAGAAATGATCTCCTAATGCATCTCCCTTCATAATTCATGCCGAAAGATGACATTTTCTCAGGATCTTAATTAAGATAATGATGAACACCTGTGTCGGCATTCTTTGGCAAGACAGCATTATCCATCATAATCTTTTAAGTACTCTCAAAAAAACCCAGCAAAATCGTATGACGGAACCAATCTGTTGCCTCTCCTTGCACTAAGTTTTACATCTCAGACACACAGAAGAACGATTAGATCTTTAAAGACTGCAATAAAAACAGGATCGTTAGATTTTAAAGTTTCAACAGAAAGTAGCTATTAAATTAATTAAATTAAGGTGTATCATATCCCAGATAGCCAAGTTTAACTCCATTCACTACAAGGCACCTGGAACCAAACCACTCACAGTTAGAGCCTACCAATAGCTGTACTTTTAAAATACAGTTTGCTGCTACTTTCAGGATCATCCTGCCTCTTTTCATTCTCCCAGAAAGAAAATATTCTCAGCTGATCCCTACTGTACATTCATGTACTAATTTATTAAGCCATTTTATGCTGTACCACGTTTGCACACCCTATATGAAATTATACAAAAGAAACCTCCGTAGAAAAAAATATGCAAATTCAAATGTTGCTATATCTTGGGCCACATTTTGTGCAGTCATCTCAAATCCAAGTTCGTCTCATACCAAAAACCCTACTGGAGTCCAACTACTAAACTAGCCAAAGACCCTTTTAAACAGCTTTGCAGGACCAGCCCATCAGACTGAAGGCTATAAAAATAGGGATTTTAATTATTTATTTATAGTAGCTGAATTTAAATCCACATGCCTGAATTTAAATAAAGTGAAGAGTGCACAGCTAGCCTGTAAATCTTTCCCATTTTTAAGTAAGATTTTAAGGGCAAGTGTTTTTTCTATTGCATTAACAATTTATCTTCCAAAAAATTATGAGAAATTTTAATATCAACTTGCACTGATATAATTTCACTGGCAGCTGCAAAATACACGAACTCCTGATACCAAGAACTCATCCATACCTTCAAATGCACATACCTTCAGCAAAAATGAAGAGAAGCAGCAAATGTGTCCTCAAGCCCCACATTTGTTAATAGAACTGATGAACAACGTTAAGAGTCTTGAAACAAACTTCTTATTTCCCTTCGATCAAATGGCTGAAAAGTCCTGCAAAGCAGATTAGTCTTAGGCTTTCACATTTTAATATGCTGCTATCGGAGGAAAAAGTTGCTGTGACTAGTCATTCAGTAGAGCTATCAATGTGCAAATAAAGCAGAAAATAGAGACATCCTTAAGAAATGAGTCTCAAATTTGATATAAAGTGAAGGTGACAACCACAGCAATAGAACTATAAACTAAATGTTTCAATATCTTGAATAATTATCTACAGTTCTTTTAAAACTGCAAAGAATATAATAGTGGCATAATGTAGTGAGAGCGTCAGTTTGATAGGCACTTACAATCCTGACAGCGTAAGAGTCCTATCACTACCGTTTATTAATCAGCTTCAGTATTATGTTGCAAGGCATGAAAGTATGCATGAACTCACCACAGTTTCCAAAATGTATGCCTACAGAAGAAAGATTAGTGGAACATCAGAAATAAAGAGGGTAATTTTACATGACGTTAACCTTACCTCCTCTTCAAAAAAGTCAGATGCCACGGGAAGATGGTTAAAACTTCTGTTTCTTCCTACAAAGAAAGGAGCACGGAAAAGCAGTTAGTTATTCTACTCACATACAAAATGAATGTTAAATGTATAAAACTTGACCAGATGATATCTCACTCCCCGAACAAGGGGGACTGTCAGAGGATTATGACAGAAGAGCTTTTGAGAGGAGAAAGAAATGCAGTGCTCCAGAGCGATCGCTATAATGAAGCCGGGGACAAATACCGGTGACACCGTGCAGCTGAAAACTGATGAAAGTGCACACCTGTGTGGATTAAGCATGTAAGGGAGCGTGCGAGCCGGGGATGGACCCGTCCCATTTACCGGGGCAGAACCACATGGAGTTTAAAGAGACGAAATTCCGCACACCGCACATCAAAAAATCAAATTTAAAAAAAAAACAAAACCAGGGGCCGAGGGGAGTGCAAGAGGGTAGAGGAGGGAAGGGCAGACGGAGCGCGGCCGGCAGCAGCGCCGCGGAGGAGCCGAGCGCGGCCAGGGCCGCCCGGCGCTGCGGGCCC